>CM069238.1:8388902-8988902 GCA_035582765.1 Acer negundo | reverse complement strand
GTCATAGATGCTTGAAACATTCTTATCTCATATTGTATATATACAGAAAAAGAGTTCCAAAATACAATTGCTACCCTTGGAAACACGAAATAGGATATAAATTCCATGTAGGAATCTAACTTATGAAATTCAATTATCATCTCATGGTAATGAAATTTCAAGTATATTGATACAATCCAATAGAAACAGATGAAGGATAATAGTGCACATTGCAAATTACGAAAGCAGGCATGATCTGAAGTTGACAAATATTTAAAGGACAGCACAAGTCTTACTCTTAATATTCCTAATGACCGCTCCACAAACCAAAATTTGAAGAACAAAATTGAACTCATTTGTAATTCCAATATAATGCTTTTAATTGTCTTTCTGCTTTATTTCCTACTACATGGACCGATGTTTGTGTATTAAAATTAGGCTCCTTACCTGACCGAACGTCATCGCTAACCTGGCCCCTTGCATATATTTGCTTCACAACCATATTGACCATTAACTTCCACCAATAGATATTAAGAGCAAGCAAGCAGAATAAAAGAGTATTAAACAGATAATAATATCTAGATCCATCCACCATATGCTTCTCCTTATCCAAGGTCAGAAGAACCTCATAGCTGTTACAGAAAGATTAAGCAATATTAGATTTGGAAAGAAATCAGTAATTATATTGTTTTCTGCCAGTGTACATGAAACAAAATATAAAGTGTTGCTACCGTGGTCCAAATTATAAGAATAAAAAGAAAGTAAGAAGTCACCATTGATGCGCATAAAATTGTTACTCAACTAGACAACTAACCTATTAACCACACATGTTAATTTTCAGTTCAATTTGGACTCAATTTGAGGGTCCTTTTTTTTTATTTTATTTTGTTTTGATAGTCCTTCAAGTCCTAATTTAAATTAAATGATGACACATGGAAATGAGATTTAAGTGTAATGATTCTCTTTCATTTTAAACATCTAATTAATTATTGAGGCTATACATAAGTATCTAGATCAATAGGAAATATGAAAGGAGCTATAGAGAAGTTATGGAGCACTACTGTACTACTGTACTAAGGCTTGTGTTCCATCCTTCCTGACAAATTTGTCCTATTAGTGAACTAGTAAATAAAACTTCAACTTTTGAACAGTTTAATGATTTAAGATCTCGTTATAAAACTCGAACAACAATAATGATGCGTCGTTGCTCATTCTGAGGATGTAAATCAAAGATATTGAGTGCAGAGGACACCAGACAAATGTTAATGAGTTTCATAATGCTGAGGGCTCAACTCACCTTGTACTCCAAAGTATCCAGAATGGGAAGTAAATTACACGAAGTATAGTCCAAGAGAGAACAAAAAGAACAAAAGATATGCTAGCACTCAACTCACAGCCACTATATTTTGACATCTTTGCAACTTCAAGGAAGACATCACTTGCATCATGGAGAGCTGAAACAATTGAACCAACACGAGTGAACCTGCAAGAAAATTAAGTGACTATAAGAGGCGTACTATTGAACTACTATTGTTCTGCTTTGTTTTTATTTTGTTTCTTGACAATTTTCACAACAAATTGGTATCAGAATTTTGACAATTTTCCCCAATTTTCACAACAAATCACTTGGGGAGACTCAAACCCAGGACTCCCTGGTATAACAAAGGTCTGATATCATGTTAGTAACCATCAAACCTAAAAGCTTAAATTGATAGGAAAATGCACAACAACGGTATTTAAGCACTCTTAACACTTATAAACAAAAATAGAATTAAACATAAAAAAAAAATTTAAAAGAAATTTCAGGCATTATTATCTCATCATACTTTTTATAGTAAAAATCAAGATTGAACTCTACTTCATCAGTAACTACAAAATAGACACAAAGCTTCAAGTTGCAGCCTCTTGAAATACCTATATATGTAAGACATCAGAACAAGAATGACAGTGGCTATATGATGACCCATGGACACACCAAAGTCTGATCGCCTTGTTTCCCAAAAGAGCAAAGCAAATATAGAGTATGAGTAGAATCCGGCAACATACATGTACAATCCCTTTAACTTCAATCTGAGCATCAAGAACAGAATCAGTTAGTTACCACGAAAGAACATAATATCCATAAGTACCTACGAACACAGATTTGTGTAAGGATAATGAACAAGAATCAATTTCACTATGTCAGCGAAAACAAATAATCTGACAAATGGAGCTCACTTAGTTTTCTGATCAGGCCAAACCTGATCTCTCGGTCCTACCCAAAAGAACTTGGTATTAGTGAACCAAGGTTCATCATAGGAAACAATTAGTGCCAAAAGTTCTGCGGAGAGAAAATAAACACATTTCCAAGCCGACTCCTTAAATTTATTTACTTTCTTCCTCTTAACATGCGTCCTAAAATCAAGTGCAGTGTGCCCCTTCCCAAAAATCAATCTTCTAGCTAATTTCTGCAATAAACATGGTGCAGCTGCTTTTAGAGAGAGAGATGTCAAAGCAATAAATACTGACAATTTCAGACCAGATAGAAAAGAAAATGGGAAGATGAAACATTGAACAAAACCAAACTGATATATTTCAAAATTACAAGGAAAGGTAAAATGTCAAAATTTAAACAATCACTTTCACAAGAATAGCATATAATCTAACATTCAAATTTAAACCGGATGAGGAAAATCCTTACTGAAAAAGAAAAAAACCTGAAACTGACTAAAACCATATATGCAGTTAAATATGAATACTTTACTCATATAACTCCTAAAACAGATCACTATCTCATTTACTTGTATATCAAAACAGCATTCAGCCAATGTTCTGGCTAAAAGAGTTTCCAGAGCTGAATTGTATCACATCACAACTTAGTCACAACAGAAATAATGGCACACTTGAAGCAGAGTGTAATGCCAATTCAACATTGCACAAAACCAAAATCAAAAACCAAGTCAAAACCATATAATTGGAGCTTTCTTAATTCTATCTTTCTCTATACTATTCGATCAAAATGAAATATTCAAAGTGACATGTGAAGCAAAACGGAAACGAATAAAAACACAACATAAAAAATGAGTGGAAGTAGTAGTAGTAGTAGTAAATGTTACCTCGAAAACATATCTGTCCAAAAAGAGCCTGATTGCAGGGAAGAAGATAACACAGAATGGAAGTACCACAAAGTCTTCGACGTGTGGGTACGACTCTGACTCCCAATTGACAGAAACGAAGTGAACCCAAGTACCCATTTGCCCAGATGAAGAGTATCGTTGAGACGTAGATGCTATGATTTACTTCATGGACCAGGTCTGTATTGGAGGCTCAGCAATCGGCTTTGACTATTTTACAGTTTGTCTGCTTTATGGAGAAAAAAGATAAATAATCATACTAGTACTGTAGCTCTCTTGAGTCTTGACTCTTGACTGAGAAAAATACATCAATTTGGCGGCAGTTGGCCGTTATTAGTTAGCACGAGCGGTTTTGACCCGACCCGAAACTCCAAAGGAATTTTTTTTTTCCCTTTTTCGGGATCTGAAATTCCTGAGATTGAGGGAGGAAGGGACGTGATGAGAATATATATATATATGAGGTTGATAGTTGATACGGTCTTTTTCGTGTCATAGTTTTAATAAGATTTATGTATTACAATACGAGATGAGGGTATTACGGTGATAAAACCCATTTAACCTAGGTACATTGAACTTGATAAGGTCTTGGACCATCTTCAATAGATTTCCAAATTTTCCTCTATTTGGACTCCGGAAATAGAGTATTCCTATAATTTTACTCTTTCAATCATTCTCAATTACTTTATAAATAATATTTTAAAATTTCTTTAATAAAATTGTTTTCTTGTAATTTAGATAATAATTTACTAACTCATAATGGATTCACATCTAAAATTTTCTAATCTTTTTTATAATTAGTCACACCTTACTATTTTTACATCTAATGATTTAAAATATAGTCAATATCATACTCGGTTGAAAAATCTCAACAAAATATTTTTATTTGTAATTTTTATTGTAATTAGATTGATGAATAAAAAGTTTTAATAAGTTAATTCAGTTTAGTTAAAAATGCATGAAGGATATATGAGGAATTTAATTTGTTTAAAGAATGAATATAATGGTAAAATGAGAATATAAAAATGTGAATAGTAAAATAAAGATTGAAGTTTGGATCTCCATATTTGGAGATCAAAATTTGATCTCCAAATCGATGCTTCTCAATCTCCGTGATTTGGAGACCGATTGGAGGTAAATAAGTCTCTATTTTGATGAGGTGAAGACCCATTGGAGATGGTCTTAAGTTCAAGTCACATGTGAAACGTATAAAATATAATGAATCTCTTATGGAAAATATAAAAGACATGAAGGGTATATATAAATATATAGAGAAACTTTCAAGTGAAAGATTTTTTATTTTAATTTCGGTAAAAACCTTGATGAAAACACATCGATTTTTATAAATTTAGATATGAATTTTTTTGTGAATGATAAATTTATTGAAATCTACCTATATAAAAAATTTAAACTTTTTTAAATACTAGAACTATTTTTTAAAATTTTCCTATATTTCTCTCATTTTTTCAATGTCTTCATATTTAACAAAATCGGGAAAAATAGTTCAAGTGTTTGAAAAATTCTCAAATTATATTTATAAGTATATTTATCATCCACACACAAAATCATATCAAAATTTATAAAAATCGATATAATTTTATGAAGATCCTTACCGAAATTAAAGTAATGGATCTCTTACTTGAAAGTTCATATATATATATATTTATATACACAGAGAGAGAGAGAGAGAGAGAGAGAGTTAATAGGGGTAAATTGCACCATTTGGGGAGGCAATGGTGGGAATAGCACCAACTTAATAATTTTTATGGAAATATCACCAAAGTATGTGATTGGACAAAATTACCCTTACTTAGTGCCCATCCCGATTTTTTTATTTATTTATTTTAAAAAATTAATCTTCTTCTTCATCGACCTCCAATGGAGGTCGAATAGAAATGACCTCTATTAGAAATGACCTCTATTAGAGGTCGATGAAGAAGAAAATTAAAAAAAAAAAAATTAGTTGTAAGTCTCGGGTGACCCGAGACTTATTTCCAAAGGCAATAAGTCTCGGGTAGGGAACCCAAGATTTGTTGCAAAGAAAAAAAAAAACATTTTGGGCTAGAAAATCCGAGACTTCTTTTTGAAATTTGATACTTATTTTGTTATAATCTGAGACTTATTAGCCATTTTTACAAATTCAAGACTTTCTAAGCAAAATATAATTTTTTTTTTTTTTAATTTTTTTCTCTCTTTATCAACCTCTAATAGAGGTCGAAAAGAGGTATATTTGACCGCTTTTGGAGGTTGAAATTGACCTCCAATGGAAGTCAATGACCTCCAATAGAGGTTTTTTCAACCTCTATTGATGGAGATGACCTCCATCATTGGACGTTTTTAGAAAAAAAAAAAAAAAAAAAAGACATAAAAAACAATAACAAGAAAGACGAGAGCATTATTTCCACAAAAATTATTAAGTTGGTGCTCGTTCTAAAAATAGGTGAGTAAAGAGTGCTAGAAATCATTACAGCCCGATATATATATATATATATATATTCATTTTTCTATTGTCAGTTCGTTCTGATATAAAATATATCAGGACGAAGAATATGAACCATCAGATTTACATACTTTGACTCAAAGTGTATGCACTTGTCAAAACTTCTCCATAATCTATGATCAACATTCTTTGTCCTGATATATTTCATATCAGGACGAACTAATAGTAGAAAGACTGATATATATATATATATATATATATTCATATATAGGGATTATCATTTTAGGTATCCCTAAAATTAAATAATTTCAGGAATCTCTTTTGATCGTTGGATTCGGCAATCACAAATTTGTTGGAAAGAGAGAGGATTAATTGCACTAACTTACCCTTAGTTTATTAAATCTACTAGGATTTCAAAAAGATACCCTAAATGAACGCAAACATCCACTGCCATCAAGTCAACCTGTTAACTTTAGCGGTTGACTAACCTTGATAATTGGAAAGCCAAATATACCATTGCCTCATCATCTCAAACATATATTTTTTTAATTAAAACTGAAAAATTAAAAAAAAAATTATTTAAAAAGAACAAGATAATTTACCCGCGATGGAGTTCCACTGCTGAAGGAAACAAAAGATCTTTGACGATCTTTTACTTACTAGAAGAAATCTTCACCAATCTTGGAGATCAACCTCCTGCAGTTCATTGAGAAGGCTCCTCCGTGAATTGAAGATATTTACAATAGCAGCCAAAATATTATCTTTTCATTATATATTTTTTTTCAAGTTTTAATTAAAAAAAAAATTTTATGTTTGGGAGGATGTGCCAGAAGTATATTTAGTTTTCCATAGATCAATGTTGGTCAACCGTTAAAGTTAACAGATTGACTTGATGGCAATGCGTGTGTAAGGATTCTCATTTATTGATTGGCTTATTTCGTAGACAAACCACATATTGGGGCTTGATGTAAGAGTAGCTTAGGTATTTAATGGTTGGTGTTTTGCACAACCAATACCCGCTCAAGACCTCAAGAGAAGAAGCACCAAAGGTATATTCTAGTGCTTTTTTGCTTTGAAGAGATCTAGTTGCACACACATATACACTCATGCATATATCTTATTCTTGTATGTTGTGTGTTTTATATGAGTGCTTGCATGTTCTTGAACATCTCTTCTTGCATGTTTTAATTGATTACATTTTGTTCATTGAAATGACATAACATGTTTAGACATTAGGATGCAAAAGCCATGAAGTCTCTTCATGCATGTTTAAATGATTGCATCTTGTTCATTGAAATGCCATGACATGTTTAGGCATTAGGATGCAAAGCCATGAATTCTATTAATGCATGTTTTAATTGAGTGCACCTTGTTCAATGACAATGCCATGACATGTTAGGCATTAGGATGCATTCACTTCCCACACTTGCACTTTATGTTTGTTAGTTTTAAGTGTGGTGTAATTCGTTTCCCGAAGATGATCGGAAACGTTCGCTTGCACGATAGTGAGCATGTCTTCGCGAGATAGTTGATCACTTGAGAATGTCTCATTCTTCTCTTGGATAAGTGTTAGATTTGGTTTGGTTGTTTGGAGTAAAGTGTCTAGTTTCAAAGATTGAATTTCAATGTTTTAAATATTTTTCAAAACTGACCTTTGTATGGTCTTGTGACCATAACATTTTATAAAAAGATATAAATTGAGTTTTGTAAAATTTTGGACAAACTAAACACCCATACCTTTCCAACAGTATATTATTTGTAATATTTCATGACCGTTTGGATTGGTTTTGAAATCTCCAAAGTGACCACTAAAATAGGGCATCACTTATGTTATCTGAATCTGACCATTTGTCACTCAATTGACTATAACTTTTTCTATAGATATCAAAATTTCATTCCATAAATTGGAGTAGAAAGTATACTTTCATACCTTTCCAACGATATATCATACGAAAGGTTTCGATGTCGTTTGGTCATGTTTTGAGTCGCTTGAAAATCAAGCTCTCTGTTGTGACACTTCATCTCGGTTCAAGTGCCGCCCTGGGTGACAGTGGCATGCTAGCGATAGCAATTCACTGCGGTTCAAGTGCCGTCTTGGCTGACTAGGGTAACCTAATTCCTGACCCTGTTTTGTAATTTAGCCATATCTCACTCATTTGGAGTCCGATTTGGCTCATTTTTTAAGGGCATGTCACGTAATTTATAGGGTTATCATCTTAGCACTATAAATACATCTTTTTCTCACATTTGTGTTCAAGGAATAAAAGCTACAAAAGCCAAGAGAGAGATTAAGAGTTCCCCAGTGAGAGAAAGCACCAAGATTGCTTCTTTGACTCTCCCAACCCATTTCCACATGCATAAATCATCATCTAAGCATCATCTAGGATCATCTAACATGTGCTAATGCATGTGTCTTCTTCAACACACATAATATGATATGTTGAACACTATTATCTTATATAATTAGTTTTTTTACTTATCAATTTATCTCATTTATTATTTGTATATTCTTAGAGTAATTTTTACATACAGAATTGAGATTAAGTGTTGATTGGGTTATTTTGTGATAGCTAGGTTTTATTATTTATATGTCATATGGCTAATTAATCTCATTGCATGATTGAGATTATTTTTTGATAGCTAGGATTTCATGATTGATATATATATCTAGCTAATTAAACTCATTGAAATGTTTGAGATTGTTTTTGATAGCTATTGTATCTAGGATTGGTTATCATCTACATAACTAAGCTTTATGATATGTCATTTAGCTTTTGATGTCTAGGATTGTGTAAATTGTCATATTATCATCCTAAATAAGCATATAGTGTGTACCCTAGCTCTATTTGCATATTTGGATATCTCTGTATATTCACTTAGGGTGTATGATCTCTTTGGAGAATTAAGTCATAATCTAGGATTGCTATTACAGACCTGCGGATAGTAGTGGTAGGTTACAGTCTGAGCATGGTTGAGGTCAACCTAGGATGTGAACATCATTACAAGTAGTGATTGCGAGGATTGAAGAATTGGACTAGATCCACTTTTACAGGCTTACAGGTAGTGGTAGTGAGTTACATACCAGGATTTGGTTGTAAACGTTATCACAATTGGTGAATTCGAGGTTCGAGTGTGGCGCACTTACCAGCCCGTGGTTTTTCCCTATTGAGGGTTTCCACATAAATATCAAGTGTTATTTAAATTCCACACATATTACACTTGTTGTATTGTATTGACTAGTTCAGGTATTTTCGTAAATTGACTAAACGCAAAAATTTAGTAATAAGGGTTAAAATCTATTCACCCCCCCTCTAGATAGTTTTATACACACCGTGCATTATTAGTTTCAATTGGTATCAGAGCGGGTTCCTATATATACTTAGGTGATCCTTTGCTCATTTTAGTGTGTTGTGCATTTTGTGTGATTTTTGGCATTCATACATTTGCATTCATTTGCATCCATTTTACTCAAACATTGTGTGAGACTTTGAAAGATTAGAGGGTGCGTTGATCTCTGAACCACCATTGCTCACCAAGGATAACTATCGACCCACCTCCACCTTTGATAATAATGAGGATTAATTGCCATTATGAGGAGTTGAGCTTGCAACCTCAAAGTCAAAGTAGTAAGCCTTTACCGCCTAACTACAAGATTAGATGTGTTAACAGTTGCACAATATTTATATATAACCTATATGAGTTGTTAGGGGAAAAAAAAAACTTGTTTGATAAATTCAAATTTACTCAACTAATCAAAATTCTAAATATATATTAAATAAATTTTATTGGTGGGTTTATTTTTCCATTTCATTTTTTATTGTGTGGTTTTGTGTTCTGTTGGAGATATTTTTGTGAAAACATTTTCCATAAAACTATATCTTTTGGAAAGGAAATAAATTTTTTTGTCCACGTTGGATTCTTTGATTTTTCGATACGAATCCAACAGTGTAAAGAATGTAAAATTCTGAGATGTATTTTGAAAATTATAATCAATTATTCAGTCAAAAGTCAGAAGCGATCGGAGATATTTTTATGCAAACGTTTTCCTTAAAACTGTATCTTTTGGCAATGAAATAAATTTTTTTGTCCATGTTGGATTCTTTGATTTTTCGATACGAATCCAACGGTATAAAGAACGTAAATTTTCGGGCAGTAGTTTGAAAGTTATGATCAATTATTCAGTCAAAGGTCATGATTAGAAGCGATTGAAGATATTTTTGTGCATACATTTTCCTTAAAACTGTATCTTTTGGCAATTAAATAAAATTTTTTGATTTTTTGATACGAATCCAACGATATAAAGAACGTAAAATTCCGGGTGGTATTTTTAAAGTTATGATCAATTATTCAGTCAAAAGTCAGAAGCGATTAGAGATATTTTTTGTGCAAACTTTTTCCTTAAAACTGTATCTTTTGGAAACGAAATACATTTTTTTGTCCATGTTGAATTCTTTAATTTTTCGATACGAATCCAATGGTATAAAGAACATAAAATTTCGGGCAGTATTTTGAAAGTTATGATTAATTATTTAGTCAAAGGTCAGAAGCGATTTGAGATATTTTTGTGCAAATATTTTCCTTAAAACTGTATCTTTTAGAAACGAAATAATTTTTTTGTTTACTTTGGATTCTTCGATTTTTTAATACAAATTCAACGGTATAAAGAACGTAAAATTCTGGTTGGTATTTTGAAAGTTATGATCAATTATTCAGTCAAAGGTCATAAGCGAATCGCGATTCGCGATTCCACGAGTGAGCTTTTTTCATCACTCATTTTCACACTTTTCCAAATCGATTTTTGGAAAATTGTATAACTGAAAAGTGTTTTTTTGCATGTCTAATTTCTTGTGTCAAATTTTAAGCAAATAATGTTGAGTATTTTTAGAGATTCACACTTGAATGTGGACATAGGTCAGATTTGCATTGTAGAATTTTGCGTTTGAATCCACATCAGTTTTTATAAAAACCGATGTCTAAATGGTTTTTTTAAATATCGGTTTTTATATAAACTATAGTCGTTTGAACACAAAATTTAAGACACCGGTTTTTATAAAAACCAATGTCTAAACTTTTTTTTTTTAATGTCGGTTTTCCTAAATACTGAATTTTTTTTAAAAATCCAATATTTAAGACATCGGTTTTTATAAAAACCGATGTCTAAACCTTTTTTTTATTTTTTTATTTTAATATCGGTTTTCCTAAATACCGATTTAAACAAGTGATTTCTTTAAGCAATTTTGTAGTAGTGGTGGAAGAAGGATATTCACCTCCCATAGAGACATTCGAGAATGGGGCTTCTGTGTCTAAACCCAAGTCCAAGTGGACAAATGACGAACTCGAGGTTGTAGAATTGAATTCAAAGGGCATCCATGCCTTTTCTTGTGCAGTGGATGAGATTTGAGCCAAACTCATCCAAATCACTCGAGATGTTCGAGAAGCTTGGGAGATTCTAAGAGTCACCCACAAAGGTACTGTGAGAGAAAAAGACAAGATATTAGGTACCTTGAAGATGAAGCTTCAATGTTCTGATTGTGGCGGCTATGAGCACATCTCCACAGATTGTGGTAGCTCGAATACCAAGAGTCGAAGAGGCAAAACAAAAGCCTACTCTTGTAGTAAGAGTAAAGAGCGCTCTTTGAGTTCCGAGAGATGTGATAGGAATGACATAGCCTTTCCCGCCTTAAATAATGACAACCTAAAGGCGACCACAAGACACCTATCACTTAAGGTCAACAACAAAAAAGCTAGTTCGGATGATGATCACCATGAGAGCACAAGTGGTGGAAGCTTTTATGAAGAACGTTCAAGTTCTATGAATTTAAGTGATGAGGGTTTGACCTCCAAAGTGAAGGTAGAGAAAAAGATGACCTCTATGGTGAAAGAGGAGAAGAAGATTACACCTCCTAAGAAGACGAAGAAGAATTTTGCTTGGAAGATTTTAAAGCATGACAAGAATAGAAGAGTTGATATGATTGGTACTAGGAGAGATAGCGAAGTTGAAGTATGCTCCACAAGCTCGGTTGAGTGTGAGAACAACTACTTCACATCTCTGGTTTCCTACCAAGAAGAAATTCAAGACATCACCAAATGTTTGCCTTGTGATGATTTCAAGATTGGTGACTTGAAGCATGGAAACCGAAGTGGAGCGAGCTTGAGAGAAGCAAGCCTTGATGATAGACTCTCACAAGCATAAGTGAGAGATGCTTCAATCATAGTAGTTCAAGCTCCGAGAACTCTTGTGTTAATTTGGTGGACAACCAAGAGTTCATTGACTCCCTTCAAAAGTCTTTGAAGGAGAAAGAGAATAATATCCTTAGATTGGAGAAGGATAATCTTCAATTACATGCCAAGATGACTCATTTGAATGATGAAGTGAGATGTGTAAAAAAAGGCATTGAAGGCAAGTGAAAGATGGAACTTGAATAGGCAAGAAGTTCACTTGCTAAGATGACTTCGAGTTTGGATATGGATGACTCCTTGAAGGTAGACATAGTTGATGTGTCTAAATATAAAAAGGAGATTGAAGATTGCCATTAAAGGATGAAAGCTATAAAGGATGAACTTGAATGCAAAGAAAATTCCTTAAAAATTATTAGAGATAAAGAGAAGAGGCACCTTCAAAACTTGAAGAAGGGTAAGATATTGCAACCTCAAGCTCAAGGCAAGTGCAAAGCTTCACCTCCTCACCATCTAAGGAGGAAGATTGATCTTGGAAAGTCATCCAAGAATGGCCAAATGAAGATGCTGACTAAAGGTGTAGCTTAACCTTTTCACATAAGAGCTCCACATCAAAGTTTTGCTCAACCTAGGCATAACCAACCAAGGAAGCAAAACAACCCGGTTCTACATCAAAAAATGAGAGAATCGGTTCAACCACAAAGGCACTAAAATCAGGCTAATTCTCCAAAGAAAAGCCATCTGGTGCACCTTCAAAAACAACCTTATCAACATGGCAATGCCTCGATGAGAGCTCAAAGCAATGGTATGAATTCTTAATTTATACCTACTTGTCATTTTTGTGGTATAATTGGCCACATAAGACCAAAGTGCTTTAACTACATAAAAAGATGTAGGGTTGAAAGCATGATAGAGATGAAAAGGCTAAGAATAGCCCATTTACATGTGCTTAGGAAATCATTTGTCAATAATCCTAGGATCTCTAATAACGTGCAAACTATGACCATTAGGAATGTAATTGCTACACCTAGATAGATTAGAAAAGATGAACCCGCTTGCAACGAGACTAACATGTCTCGCATTAGTTCAAATAGGTCTAATGGACTTGGTAGGTCTTTAGGATCTCATGCCCTTCATTGAAGCGGTATGGTATTTGACCCCATATGGGGAACTCAAGGAAAGAGAGCACTTGCATACTTGTTGCATGTAAAATTTTGAAAAGTTTTATGTTTCTTTATTAATTGCTTGAGTAGCTTGGTTGCACATATGCTTATATTTTTTTAATTCAATAAGTGTGAACCATGGGTGTATTGCAATCCATGTTATTTTTATATTCAAACATGCATTTTTGGACTAAGAGATTAATACATAGGAAGTACTCTTTGAATAACCTATAATGATCTCCATGACATGATGATTGTTAAATGACATGCTTAAAAAGTGAATAGCATGAAATTCAAATGACATGCTAAATATGAAAAGCATGAAATTCATATGACATGCTCAAATGAAAAGCATGAATTGATGATAACATATTCTTAAATGCAAAATTATGTGTGAAAAGTTAATGAGACTCAAATGAATAAAGGATTTTTTATCCGTTTAAAGGATTTAAAAATCCAAATGTCTATCTTTCTTTATTTGTTGAACATGGCTACTTAATATAGATATCTTATCCGGAAAAATCAAATAGGGTGCAAAAAGTCGCTTATGCCATGTTTTGCTTATAACGTTGGATATAGTTGCTCTAAAATTGAATTCAATGAATTTTCTATATCTTTGCTTTGATTCATGACAAATTGTGAAATTGGTTTGAATTCCTAAAGGAAACCTTTGTCATTTGTTTTGCCAAATACCATTGATTTTTAGACTTGAATGCAATATGTATTGTATGCAAAGCATTTTAATCACACATTTTTATAAAAATAAATCTCTTTGTTCTCTCCAATTAATTGAGTTGCATAAAGTGCATTATATGATTATACAAATGACTTGTATGCTACTATCTCTCTTTGCTACAAGTGACCCGGTTGGGGAATACTCCTTTGCTCATCTCATGACAAAAAGGGGGAGTAGTATGTAGTTTGAGAAATTGCTAAATTGTTGTAGCATTCACCAGATTGGAGAGTTTACTTATTGAGGGAGAGTAACCCATTAAGGGGGAGCATTTGCATTACACATATATTGCATGATGTTGTGTTTAAATTCTTATTGCAAATGATTGTTTTATCTCACTTGATTAATCTCACATATACTTGTATTGGAAAGTATAGAAACTTTGTTTAAAGGATTGATCGTTCTACAAGAGATTGAAGACTTGAAGATCATAACTTTTAATTATCTCTTTGTAATGTAGAAAATCCCTTTAGTTTCTATTTATGTTGTGAGGATCAATGTGAGTGGTGGTTTTGTCACGAAATAGCCAAAGGGGGATATTGTAAGGATTCCTATTTATTAATTGGCTTATTTCATGGACAAACCACATATTGGGGCTTGATGTAAGGGTAGCTTAGGTATTTGATGGTAAGTGTTTTGCACAACCAAGGCCCGCTCAAGACCTTAAGAAAAGAAGCACCAAAGGTATATTCTAGTGCATTCTTGCTTTGGAGAGATCTAGTTGCACACACACACAACTCATGCATATATCTTATTCTTGTATGTTGTGTGTTTTATATGAGTGCTTGCATGTTCTTGAACATTTCTTCATGCATGTTTTAATTGATTGCATCTTGTTCATTGAAATGTCATAACATGTTTAGGCATTAGGATGCAAAGCCATGAAGTCTCTTCATGCATGTTTAAATGATTGTGTTAATGGAAAATTATTACTGGGGTGAATCTCCAAATAACAACTTTAAGGACGAAGATCGAGATAGATCCCGATCGGAGGGGTATCACGTAGTTCGATACCAACAAGATTTCTGTCAAACAAAACTAAAATTCATCCAAGAAAAGATTAATAGGTATGATTTTATTGATAAAAACATAGATACAACTGATGAAATTTGGGCTATGGTTATATGTGGCGGTATTCAATGTTTCTGTTAAGTGATAGAGATGGCATGCCCGTGCCTATCGATAAGTAAAATTGAAGACGAGTGTAGGGTTTGGAGAGGAGAATTTTTGATCCCCCTCTTGGTGAATATAGTGTCGTATATATAGGTTCGTTGCTTGCCATGCACTCATATAATTTCGGTCTAGGGTTTTGGCGATCACATGACTTTCCTTCCTTCTAGGAGACAACTTTGTAGGAGCTTTAATTATCCAAATCAAGCGATTCCTTTTTTAGAGGATTCTAATACTAGTGGACTCCTTATTCGAATGGAATTCTTGAGAGGCGGGAAGGAGTCTACCTTTTCATCGAGAGATGAACGACCGCGTTTCATTCTCCTAGCTTTGGAGCTTCAAGACCTATCTATCTGAACACTTGGATATATAATTCTATTAGTATTTCTTACGGTTATTTGGCGAGAGGATCCCAGGAGGTATTTGGATTCATCTGGGTTCTAGTGTACCCCGCATTTTGCTAGTTTGATGCTTTCCTAATTAGGTGCTTGGTCGATGGGGTATCCTGATATTGTTTGTTCTCGCAGCGGGGTACCCGGTTGGATGTAAAAGCGGGATATTTCAGCTGTAGTTGTATCTGGATGTCTGCATGATGCGACAGCGGGGTACCCTACTGAAGCAGTAGCGGGGAATCATGTTGATCTAGTAACGGGATACCTGTCCGGTGCAGTAGCAGGGTACCCCATTGAGCTCCGTGATAGGATTCTGAGTTGAACTCTGCGTTGGAACTTTTTAGGGGATATCGGGATTGCTAGGCTTTGTTGGGGTTACTCTGAAGGAGGAGGTAGGTACCTAGATTCGATCTAGTATTCTTCTTTTTAGGAGTACCTAGATGGTATCTTGGCCTGTGCTTCTTCCTTGTATCCGGGTGGAAAATTCTTCTTTGGTCCTTTGTCAATTTTGGTGGTTAACAGAAGTCCCCCCTGACTTGAACACCGCTATCTTATCGGGGTTAGAGTTAGGATTACATTTTTGCTTGAGATTTTCTACCTTGTCTGTCAGCTGTCCGGTTAGGTATCATAGCCGGGAAGGAAATCCCACCTGGATACGTTGGTAATCATTTTGTTTTAGCCACTTGTCAGATGGTGATAGACTTGCGGATTTCAAAAACGAGCTATTTTGGAGCGATTAATGCAAAACAGCCATTGGCATGTCTTCCAAGCATATTGCCGGTCATCCACTCCCCATCAATTCTGCTTTTCTAGCACGTTACCGGTTACGAACTCCACATCAACTCTGGTTTCCTTGTGTGTGACCGACTGTCTCTGTCTATAATTAACCCAGAATTCCAGCTACTCTTCCTCATTACTTTCAAATTCACAAGCAGCAAAGAAAAAACCCTAGCTTTTTTCTTTCTTTCTTCTTCTTACCAGCAATATTTCAGGCTTTCCTCTTTTTTTTCTAATAGTGTCTCCTTCAAAACTTCCAGTTCCTTCCCCAGGTCTTCACCCCACTTCCCATGTACCTCGTCCCGATTTACCCTCTTCACCCGACAGTCTCGATGATCTTCTTTATGGGGGATCCGAGGCGGGTTCTCTGATACCGCGGGGAAAAAATAGAGGTCAAAACGAAGTGGATAAGTTCGGTGATGAACATACGCCGTTATGTCGTTGTTCTACAAGGAACCTAAGAATCGGGTCGGGTTTCCACAATATGCCAGAGGACCCGGTTCACGTTACCGACGAAGAAGATACTATGGCTGGTGGCGATGTAGGGGAGACTGGTGATGCGCCAGTCGTTACATTATCTGGGGTGTATACCGGTTCTTTCGCCTCCTTTCACGATGGGCGTATCATTCCCGATTCTGTATGTACGGTGGAGACCTTGGCTAAACTGCAAGAGGAGTATCGAATCCTGGATGACATCGATCTCTCCCTTCCTCATCAGGGATATGATGTCTACACCCCGTCGCGAGATGTCTTCCTCATCCATAAAGCGGCTTTTGAATGTGGAGTCCAGCTCTCTCTTTATCCAACCCTTCGTCGGGCTTTGGTCACTCTATAATTGGCACCTCTCCAGATCTTGTCGGGTTTTTGGAAGCATTTGACGGGCTTCTTAGTGTTTTGGAGGGAGCAGTGTGCGAGGG
The DNA here is from genome assembly GCA_035582765.1 of Acer negundo. Classification (NCBI taxonomy): domain Eukaryota; kingdom Viridiplantae; phylum Streptophyta; class Magnoliopsida; order Sapindales; family Sapindaceae; genus Acer; species Acer negundo. Next base: position 8,972,044 of record CM069238.1, on the reverse strand, counting down.
ACAACATAGACAGGGAGCCGAGCTTTAACAAGTTACGTTACTTATTTCAGATAGCGAACTTAGTACCACGGGGTCAATTCTATTTGAGGGCCCCCAATGAGATGAAGTTTATCGTTCATGGTGCGAATGTTAAATATGCTCTGCCATGGAAGGAAGAGTGGTTCGTTGTCAAAGGCGAATGGGGGAATACGATCTATATTGAGGGATTCGAGTACCCCGTCCCAACCCAATTCACAGCTAAAGATAAATGGGCGAAGGGGGTACTTTCTCCAGAATCTCGGGATATTCTGGGAAGGATTTTAAAAATGGGATACATCAATGTGCAATATCCTACTTTGGATCCCTTCGATGGAGCCCGACTAGAGAAGTCTTTGAGGATCTCCTACACGCTTCCAGGTATAGAAACTTCATCTGTCTTCTTTGTTCATGTATGTACATTTTTTACTCTCCCTTCCTTACTAAGTTATATTCTGTTTAATAGTCTCTATTACCCCGCTGGTGACCGGTTCTCCTACTTCATTCGGGACATGGATAAGAGGTACGGATTTGCCTCTTTCTACCTCTCCTGTCCTATCTCTTCCTCCTTCTCCCTTTAGTACTGCCTAGGTCACAACTACACAACCTGACGCGGTCCTTATTCCTCCTTCTGTTTTGGCTAAACCTCCAGCCAAGGTCTCTTCGCCTTTTCCTGCTTCTGTGGGATTGCTTGTCAGGACTCCTACTCACCCCTCTATTCATACCCCGGGACGCCAATCCATAAGGTCAATGTTGGCTCGAGCTGCCAAGGCTCGGGGCTTCTCAGAACAACCCCAAAAGAAGACCAGAAAGGTTGCTACTCCTCCTGTTGTGGGCACTTCTCCTAATCCTCCACCAACAGTATTGCTTTCCAAGGAGTAGCCTAGAATTACAGAGAAGGAAGCTGCTCCCACCTCCTATACCGCTGTTGATGTTCCTTCGGGATCGGGGTCGAGAGGTGCTTCCCACGACGAGGTGGTGTCCCGGTTCATAGCATCCTGCCCTAGAGGGAGCTTAATGAACATGACGAAACTTCATACAGAAATTTTGGCGGCCAAAGAGGCTTCTATATTGGCTGTGGTAGTATTCTACTTCTCCCTTTGTTATTCTCATCTCTTTTCTATAGGTACTGACTCTTCTTCTTCTTGCAGGGTTTTAAATTTTCTTTGGCCGTGGAGAAACAGCTGCTGACTTTGAAGGAAGCCTACATAGGGCTTTAGGCCAAGCTGGAGGATATCCAGCAGGAATTGGCTCAAGCCCAGCAGAGTGTGGCCCCTCTACTCCAAGCTGCTAAAGCATCTAAAGATGGTAGGCAGGTTGCCATGGTGGAGGCACAACGCTTCCTACGTTGCTTGGATACCGATACAGTCCGGTTCCTACATCGGCATGAGGAGGAATGCCTAAAATTTGAGAAAAAGCTATTGCAGGATGAAAACCGTCTTTAAGGGAGACAGTGCAGAACTTGGAAGCCTAGGAAGGTCCTTCCTTTAAAGATGGCTATTTCACTGCCTGTTATGAGGTGGCCATGACTTAGCCTCCTCCATTTGATCTTCAAGCGGCCTTGAATTGGGACTGATGACAGATCATGGCGAAGGCTGCCCAGCTTGCAGGTGAGGATCAGGCTTAGGAAGATTCTCCACATGACGATGCCCATCCAGGTCGAAGGTCTAGTTTCCCTACTCAGACTGACCCTCCCTCTACTCAGGAAGGACAAACACAGGACCCCGTGCCTCTTTCAGAAGTTATTCTAGTAGAGGAGGAAGAAGAAGATGCAGCTGGAACCGAGGTTCCAGAAGTTAAGGCGGACAAGAGTAGTTTGGCAACCGAGGGAGAAGAAAATGCTTCAGCTGGATCTATGGTTCCAGCAGTCGAGGAGACCCAGCCTGATACTGTAGCTGAGGTGTCCAGGGAAGGAGCAGCTAGTCAGGGAGAAAACTTGGAGGAGAAGGAGGACGTCTGACATGTCTTTCATATATATATATATATATATATTCATTTTTGTAGCCTTTAAGAGAGAGTTAGGCACCCCGTTTGTCCAACAAAAGATTTTTATTTGTTGAAACAAATTATATCTTGCTTGCTCTTTTGATTTAGAAGGAAATTGACTTAGAAAAATATAGACATTAGGAAAAATCTTGACTTAGGAGAGATCCTGATTTTGGATGGATCCCGCAGCTTCCGTACTTGTAAATGAATGGAACTAACTTTGGAGACCTGCTTCCTAATCGGGATACTTGATAGCCATATAACAATCTTATAACTTGTCGTTATAAACATCAATGGGATCTAGCAGGTGGACCCATCCCTTTCTTTAGTTGATTTTTAATGAGTATGCAGCAGTTTGAGGTTTTGGATATCCCGATTGATAATCAAGCTTGCTTCAGCTATAAGTATCTTCAGAAGAAGCAAGTCATCAGGTATCTCGGCTAGGTATCCTGATTTTGTCATGATAGACAATTTTAGATTGTTTTAGCATTAGGCCTCTCGGAAGTGGGTATACCCTGACCATGGTAGTTTGAATGTCCTAATGTCACTCCTTCCTGAAGAGACGGAGAAGTAAGGAGCTGAGTATCCTGAAAAGGTGTCCTGATCCTTTTGATAGTCTGTCCTGGTAGGCAACTTAGGCCACTTTAGCACTAGGCTTCCTGGCGGAGGGTATACCCCGGCCAAGGCAGCAGGAGCGCCTTGATGTCATTTCTTCCTAGAGAGACGGAGAATTAAGAAGCTTAGTATCCTGAAAAGGTGTCTCGATCCTTCTGATGGTCTGTCCTAGTAGGCAACTTACGCCACTTTAGCACCTGGCTTCCTGGCGGAGGGTATACCTCGGCTAAGGCAGCATGAGCGCCTTGATGTCGTTCCTTCCTAGAGAGATGGAAAAGTAAGGAGCTGAGTATCTTGAAAAGGTGTCCCGATCTTTCTGATGGTCTATCCTGGTAGGCAACTTATGCCACTTTAGCACCAGGCTTCCTAACGGAGGGTATACTCCGGCCAAAGCAGCAGGAGCGCCTTGAGGCTATTTCCTGGTCTTGAGGATGCGACGGGTAACTAAGGCTAAGAGTCCGGATCCTTAGTTAGTATATCAGATCCTTCTTGGAGAAGGGTATACCTTGACCAAGGCAGCAGGAACGCCCTAAGGCTATTTCCTGGTCTTGAGGATACGGCGGGCAACTAAGGCCATGAGTCCGGGTCCTTAGTCTGATATATCAGAATCTTCTTGGAGGAGGGTATTCCCCGACCAAGGCAGCAGGAGCACAATAAGGCTATTTCCTGATCTTGAGGTGAATCAGTATTGGCGAAAATTATCAATCTTGGTAGGCAAGTTAGGCCACTTTAGCACCAGACTTCTCGGAGGAGGGTATACCCCAACTAAGGCGGCAAGGAGAATTATGTAGAGGAGCTTACAGAGTGATCATTGGAGAATCATGTAGGAGAGATAACTGACTTTATTGAATTTTTTAAAATAGTACAACGTAAAATCAGGGTGTGTATTCCAGCCGATGTAAATTGAATTTCTAAGGGTAGAATTTCCTAAGGTGATCAGCATTCCACGTGTGATCCACCAGGTATCCCTCCATGTTCTCCAGCTTGTAGGTACCACCCCGGAGCATTACTTTAATCAGGTAGGGGACTTCCCAGTTAGGAGCAAGGACCTTGTCGGATCTTTTTCGTGTGTTCTGGGTTACTTTCCTAAGAACCAAGTCTCTCTCTTTGAAGTTACGGATCCTTACTCTCTTGTTGAAGTGTCGGGCTATCTTACTCTGGTATACTGCTACTCTTTCAGCAATCTTGCTTTGTTTCTCCTCGAGTAGGTCTAGATTGGCTCTTAACTTAGCCTCGTTATCTTCTGGTTCATAGTTTTGAATCCGAAAAGATATAAGTTTGTGTTCGATAGGCAAGACAGCTTCAGTTCCGAATACTAATGAGTGAGGGGTTTCCTCTGTTGCAGTCCTCTTGGTTGTCTTGTACGCCCATAGCATATTGGGCAATTCTTCAACCCATAACCCCTTCTTCTGTTGGAGCTTTTTCTTTAGGAGCTTCTTTATTGTCTTATTAGTAGCTTCTACCAACCCATTGGTTTGAGGGTGTGCCACTGATGCAAATCGGAGGTCAATGTTTCGATCTTTGCAGAATTCTCTGAATTTAGAGTTATCAAATTGTTTTTCCAGATCAGTTATGATGGCCATCAGGGTACCGAAGCGGAAAACGATACTCTCTTTAACAAAACTGGTGGTCTTTTCTTCAGTTATCCTGACAAGTGCCTTAGCTTCCACCCATCGGGTAAAGTAGTCTATTGCTACCACTGCATGTTTGGCCTGGCCGGGTGCAGTAGGAAGCGGGCTGATTAGATCTAGTCCCCAGATTGCAATAGGGTAGGGTGTACTAATCAAGAAGAGCCTTTCCGGGGGGAGGTGATGGAGGTTTGCTGTTTTTTGGCAAGCTTCATAGGATTGTGCGAATTGTTTTGCATCTTGATGTATAGTCGGCCAGAAGTAGCCCATTCTAAGTATTTGGTAGGCTAATGTCTTGCCTGCTGCATCATTACCACAGTCCCCTGAATGTACCTCATTAAGTGCCTAGGTAGCATCATCTAGGTGAAGGCATCTAAGTAGGGGGAGGGATTTCCTTTTGTGGTAAAGGTATCCGTCCACAAGGCAGTACCGGGTAGCGATTCTCTTCAATTAGCATGCTTGATCTAGATCTATAGGCAGAGTGTTACTTCGGAGGTAGTCCGCTATTGGATCCATCCAACAAGGGAATCAGTTGACTGGTAGGATCTCCACCCCCTAGCTATGCTGGAACAGGGTATTAGTTGGAGAGGTACCCCCCTTGGTAGGGTATGCCCCTCACCTGCCGTGATCTTGGCTAGAACATCTGCCCAGTGATTTTTCTCTCGAGGTATTTTTTTGAACATACGCCTTTAAATCTCGACATTACTTCTTGAACTTTAGCAAGATTTACTACCATATTTTCTCCTTTTGCCTAGTACAACCCCAACACCTGGTTGACCACCAATTGGTAATCACTCTAGACTAGGAGGAATTCGGCCCCTAAGGCTTCTACTACTCCCATTCCCGTTACTAAGGCTTCATATTCTGCTTTGTTATTAGTAGCCTTGAACTCGAACCTGAAGCAGTGGCTGCATTCGACTCCCTCTAGGTCTATCACAACTGTTCCAGCTCCATATCCCGATTGACTTGATGACCCATCTGTGTATAGAATCCATGTCTTGTTATCTTTAGGCCAGTTCAGATCGGTCTGATTCATATTAGGGTCGGGCTTAGTAACTGGGTCCAGATTCACGCTGAACTCCACTACAAAGTTGGCTAAGGCCTGTGCTTTGATCGTGGACCTTAGCTTGTATTTGATGTCAAATTAAGTAAGCTCTAGAGCCCATAGGACCAGCCTACCTGACACATCCGGTCTCTAGAGGAATTGTCTTAAGGGATGATCGGTGACTAACACGATAGTGTGTGCCTGAAAATAGGTCCGGAGTTTTTTGGCTGTAGTCAGCAAGGCATAGGTGAATTTTTCCAGGAGGGTATAATTTTTTTCAAACTTGGTGAAAGCACAGCTCTCATAGTACACCAGTCTCTGTATTCCGTCAATGGATTCTTTCACTAAAACCCCACTAGTGGCAGCTTTGGAGACGGTTAGGTAAAGTTAGAGCTTTTCTCCCGTGAGGGGCTTAACTAGTAGATGGGGACTAGCCAAGTATTCCTTCAAGGCTTGGAAAGCCAACTCGCTTTGTTCATCCCACTTTAGCTTTTTTCCCTATTTGATAATCTTGAAAAATGGGAGGCACTTATCGATGGAGCGGGATATAAATCGGTTCAATGCTGCTATTCGGCCTATCAATCCCTGTGCCTGCTTGAGTGTTGTGGGAGACTTAAAGTCTAGTATGGCCTTGATCTTCTCGGGATTAGCCTCAATTCCCCTTTCATGTACCATGAATCCCAGGAACTTTCCTACTGCTACCCTGAAAGCGCACTTTGTGGGGTTCAGTCTCATCTGGATCACTTCCTAATGGAATTTCTCCACATAAGACCTCAATGTTTCACCCCACTCCTAGATCACATATTGAAGCAAGATAGGGTCCTTGGGACGAAGCTTGATTCCTTGAAACTGTGCACAGAAAGCTGTGGTGAGCTTAGAAAAAGAATCAATACTACCTGGTGGCAATTTCCTAAACCACGTTTTGGCATAGTCAGTCAAGGTCGAGGGGAACATCTTGTACATGGCTGACCGTGTTGCATTCTGGACTTCCATGTAGTGGACAAAGCTTTCCAGTTGATTGATAGGATCCTCTGTTCCGGAGTACTTTTCGGAGGGCATCCTGAATTTGGGGGGAGCCTTGCCTCCCTGATTCTTTTAGAGAATGGTGCATTCATCTCACCTAGGGGGTTCTTCCGGATTCCTTGGTGCTTTCCCTTCTTTAATTCCTCCAACTCCTTAGCCATTTTGGCTATCTAATTCTCCAAACGCTGGGATTTAGCATTTTCGGATCCGGCCACCGAGCCTTCTTCATCTGAGGTTTCTGAATCAACAACTGCTTCCTTCCACTTGGCTTCTTGGTGCCTACTTCTAGGGATTTTTCAGGATCTGACGCTTCCTTTTGAGTTAGGTTGTGGATCTTTCTTCTCTCCTCTTGGCCTTGCCAGGGGTTAGACCTTCCTTGGTGGAATCTCAATCGCGGACTTTACCAGTCGAGGTCTGAGATTAACTTGGCGGACTGGGTTTGGTAGAGATGGTCCTAGTCGGTCAAATACTGGTATTCAGAAACTTGGGCTGATGTCTTCTACGATCCCAGCTGCTTCAAAGGGGATTCTTTGAGCTATCATTCTGAGTTGGATGGCCTCTACGTAGGAAACAGCCTGTTGCTCTAGAATATCCCGATCGATCTCCTACCCAATCGGATATTAGGGCAAAGGGCCTGCGGTTGTGATTGGAGGAGATATTGGCGCCAGATTGTCATTCCTGGATCCTCTACCCCGTCTTTGAGCTCTTTTGGTGGAAACGAGTGATAAGGGTCCCGATAGAGCCGAATAGGCCTGAGAAGATCGTAGTATCAACTTTCTGCTTCGTCGGATAGAGATAAGACAACTTTTCTATAAATGTTGGGAAAATAACTCCCCACAGACGGCACCAAAAGTGTTAATGGAAAATTATCACTGGGGTGAATCTCTAAATAACAACTTTAAGGACCAAGATCGAGATAAATCCCGGTCGGAGAGGTATCACGTAGTTCGATACCAACAAGATTTCTTTCAAACAAAACTAAGACTCATCTAAGAAAAGATTAATAGGTACGATTTTATTGATAAAAACATGGATACAGCTAATGAAATTTGGGCTATGGCGATATGTGGCGGTATTCAAGGTTTCTGTTAGGTGATGGAGATGGCATGCTCGTGCCTGTCGATAAGTAGAACTGAAGACTAGTGTAGGGTTTGGGGAGGTGAATTTTCGATCCCCATCTTGGTAAATATAATGTCGTATATAGAGGTTTGTTGCTTGCCATGCACTCCTATAATTTCGGTCTAGGGTTTTGACGATCACAGGACTTTCCTTCCTTCTAGGAGACAACTTTGTAGGAGCTTTAATTATCCGTCCAGTCGAACTCCTTCTTGTTTGCCAACAAGTACTTTGCAAATCTCAAACTATGGGCACCACAGTTACCACTGCAAATCACCATATGAACAACCGTTAGACTGGAATTTTATTAAAACCAAATGGGATAGAATAAAATGTTTAAATAGTCATACCCATGATGTTGTTGGGGCACCCCATAGGATTCGTCCATGATGCTCATCCGAAAGGGTTTCTTCGCCAATTTGTACGTCACATCATCCTTCATTTTGTTGGAGTGAAACTCGACCTGATGCAACATCGAGGGTATAAACCAACTTAGGCATGCGACCTGCTTATTCTTGTACTCCAATGTAACCTTCTGTCTGAACGGGTCTAATAGGTAGATCTTCCCTTGTGTGAGGTCGACGCTGGCCAGTACCCAATGGTGCCATCCAAGGTTACAAGGCATTATAACCTATAGGTGTTTCAACATAGTGTTATGTGTCAGAAATATAAAAATAGTATTAAAAACATTGAAACCATGTAATTTAAACACTCACCCAATCAACCGCGTGCCATGGCCGGTTTACTGACGGGACCAATCCTCGGACCGTCTTCAGGTCATCATTGTGCCACGTGTGTTTCCGCATAGATCACTCCTTAGGGGGTGCGGCCACCCCACTATCGAAAATTTGCCCCCACTGAATATCTAACTATGGCTGTACATAGAAAATTTACCACAGTGTTAGGTAAAAGATCTATGGAGCACATCAATGCAAAAGTGAAAACCGTACAATGCAAAAACTTACATAGAACTGGGAATCCGATAAGTTGACCCTCTAAGCATAGACAGTGGGGTATGCTCGCTGATGCTTCCGTAAAATCAACAAGTACTCATCGATGTGCTGACAATGTAAACATTTTATATTGTTAAGATTCTACCATTACAGATAAAAACTTATACAGACAGTTAAAGTAAAGAACATACCGTATCTTCAAACTCCATGAAGTTGGTTTGGATCCGTTGGAACCAAGTGACACCAACTGGTAAATGTATATCCACATCACGTCTACATAGTTGCTGAAGAAGTTAGATGACCAAGTAATATTACTTAAAAGATTGTGAAATGAACGATTATACTTACAATTCCCCTGCGGTGTTCCTCTTGTAGGCTTGGTATGCTACAAAGTGGTCAGGATCTAACAAATCCTAGGGCCTAAATACATGCACTGATGACGCTGGCATGGTCTTTGGCTTCTTCAGCCTACAGTGGTCAATATATAGAGACATCATCTGCCAACCTGGCTTGCGAACCCACTGCTGACACTGAACCTGGGGTGGACTACGGTCTCGAGAACTGGGCTCCATCGGAGAGGTGTGCAGTGAGGAGGAACTTTGCCTCTCTAGATCACTATGATGATGGCTGCACTGTGAGGAGGAACTCTGTCTCTGCGGATCGCTCTGAGGAGGGCTGCGATGTGAGTAGGGGGTGGGCATTTTCGGGTTAGGTTGGGTTGGGTTGATTGGATTGGCTTGATCTGGATGGCTTTTTAAGCCTAATAGAAAAAAATATATATATTTGAATCCAAATTTTGTTTTATCAAAATTAAAATTTAAAATAATTTTTCACCCTAATATCATATCACATAGAGTTTAGATTTCTTAAAAGCATCAAAATCAAATCACAACATATAATACAAAATTTTTTAATATCTATTGTATAATTAAAAAATAAAAATATAACAATTTATCCAACTTGGAAAGTCTCCATATAAGTCTCCCATTCATTTTATAATTATAATCACTTCGTCGAATATTTCGTTATTGGATAATCTATTATTTATTTCAACCAACATAATAGTTTGTATTTTTATACAATTATTAGACTTTTTTCTACCAAATTCCTAATCAAATCCTAAGAAAAAAAAATACATTTTAAAGTATAATCAAGTTGTGCCAATTAATACAAATGATAAAGACAATATAATTGCATATTTTTAATAAATGTATTATATATTATGGTATAAAATATTTAAAATTATGTATTTATATTTGTCATTTGTAATATTATAAATGGTGCATGAGTAAAATTTTTAAATATTTAAAAAAATGAGATTTCATAATAAATCAAATAATAAATAAAATTATTTTATTTTTTATTTATTTATGTCGGGTTGTCAGGTTGTGTTGGGTTATATTTTATTAACCCAACCCAACCCAATCTTAAAAGCAACCCAACCCAATCTAGTCGGGTTTGGGTCGGGTCGGGTCGGGTTGGCGGGTTGGTGCCCACCCTTAGCTGTGAGGAGGATCTCTCCCTCCGTGTATCACTCTGATGAGTGGGGAGCTGAGCTAAGACTACTTCAAGGGTCGCACTACGCTGGGATTGATCAGAGGTGGTGAGATTTTGTGTCATTCTTGGCATTGCATTTATGAGGAGTTGAGAGAGAGTAACCCATGTTGGGAGATATTGCATCTATGGGGAGTTTCATTGCATTACATGATTACATGTTTTTTTTAATTGTTTTGATTTACTTTGGAAATTGCAATTACTCTTGTTATAAACACCTCTAACACATGCTCTTGGAAGGTATCCTTCTTGTTGATTATGTGTAGGTTGTTTTTTTTTCTACAAGGTTAGAATTGACTTGAAGATGTTCAAGAGTTAGACTAGGAGCTTCTTTTGTAATGTAGAAAAATTTTGTTGAGTAACCATTTATTTGTTTTTGTGAGGTTGTTATGTGAGTGTTGGTTTTGTCACGAAATAACCAAAAGGGGGGATTGTAAGTGCCTCTTTTTGATTGGCTTAATTTCATTGACAAAACCACAATGGGGTTCAAATATGTAAGGATAGCTTAGGATTAAAGAAATCCTCATCAAATGTCAAAGGACCTCATTGTGGGTATCCAGAGCTTCAAGGAAGGTAAATTACTTGTCTTGACTCCTAATTGAAGAGATCTAGTTGCACACACACATTCTTTAGCATTCTTGTGTGATTATTGCATTTTTGAGTGTATGTTGTCACATTTCACACTTGCACAAATTTTCTTATGCTTGATTGTGTTTAAGTGTAATGTGCGCTTTGCGCCAGACCAGCGCACACACCAGCGCAACCTTGGCAGAGGATGTGCATTGGGCATGCGCTAGACGTCATGCGCACACTCCAGCGCAATCTTGGCAGAGGTTGTGCGCTGGTCATGCGCTGGACGTCATGCGCAGCTCACCAGTGCAAGTCTTTCCAGAGGTTGTGCGCTGATCGTGCGCATGACGACTAGCACAGGACCAGCGCAACTGACGAGAAGTTGAACCCTTTTTTTCAAAACGACCTCACTTTACTTGGATCTTATATATATATATATATACACTTTGATAGCCTTGGGTCATTTTTTAGAGCAAAAAATTACACCTTTCAAGAACCAAAAGAGTGTCTTCAAACACAAATCACCAAGACTTGATTTTTAATCATCCAAAACACCAATACCCTTCATCTTTCATGATTCATACATCATCTAGCATTGGTTAGGTATGATTTCTTTTGGTTTCTTTTCTTTGCTCACATGACTTGTAGCTAGAACATTATTTGCACATTCTTGTATGTTCTTACTTTACATGATAGCCTTTTTATTACTTGACTAGGTTCAAGATTACACCTTTGTGACTTGAATAGTTTCAAGATAAATTCTTTATTGTGGTTTGTGTGTTGATTGTGGTAGATATTGCATATAGGACTTTGTTTGCTTATTTAGCTATGCTCTATGCATGTCATCTAGCAAAATGATATCTAGGAATGTCTAACATGTTCATCTATGCTTAGATAAGCTTAAATGTCTAACCTTGCATTTTAGCATCCTGAATATTGCATATATTCACCTTAGGTTGTTTTATCTCTTCTCTTTAGAGTCAAGTCTTGTATTTACCTTTTGGTAGTTTGCAAGCAAGGGACTAGAGTCAATATTAAAGGCCCGCGGGTAGCAAAGACGGATTAGTAATCTTAGGTGTGATGTGGTCAACCTAGATTGTAATAGTATTTACAAATAGTGGATTCGAGGTTCTTGTGTGGGGCACATAACAGCCCGTGGTTTTTTTCCCTTGTGGATTTCCGCGTAAAAATTCGTGTTTATTATTTTCCGCATCTTTCTATTGATAGTTGTTTTGACTAGTTAAGGGTTGTTTTTTTAATATTGTCAAAATTACAAATATTTGATAATTAATTTGTGTTTTATCTATTCAATTAGTATCAGAGCAGGTTCCTTAACATACTTAGGAGATCCTTGCTGTTGTTAGAGTCTATTGCATGCTTTTGCATTTTACTTGTGTCTTGTGTGCCTTGCTTGTTTGTTTGCATTTATATCATTCTCACCCAAAAACAATGAGTGGAAATGGGATTGGAGGTGAGGGTGCTTTTAGTACAAGACATCCTTTACTCAGCGGAGTGAATTATGTGTGTCAAATTCATGAATGTGCATGGATGGCGATTGAAGATGGGTACACGCCACCTATGATGACTCCTACGAGAGGTAAAGACGAAGTTCCCAAGCCAAAGGCACAGTGGAGTCCCCAAGAGTTTGAGGCTTCAAAATGGAACAACAAAGCCATGCACGTAATCCTATGTGCCATGGATGACAACCAATACAAACTCATTCAAACTACAAGGAAAGCAAAAGAAGCTTAGGACATATTGGAGACAGCTCATGAAGGAACCGAAGTGGTCAAGGACTCCAAGCTTCAAGTCCTCCAAACACAATTTGAGACAATAAGGATGGAGGAGGATGAGTGCTCCAATGACTTCCAAGTGAAGCTTATGGATATTGTGAATCAAAGTCACCAACTTGGTGATCCTTACTCAGATAGAAGGATCAAGCAAAAGATAATGAGATCGCTTCTCGAGTGATTCGAATCCAAAGTGACGGCCTTGGAGGAAAATAGTGACTACTCAAAATAAAGCCAAGTGAAGTGATAGGAAGGCTCTTGGCCTATGAATCAAGGAAGGGTCTTACTACTACACCTCCAAAGAAGCAAAAAAGATTGGCTTTGAAGAGCACCAAAGTGGAAAAAGAGGAAGAAGACTCGGATGAAGAAATTGCTTTGATGGCTAAGAAGTTCAAGAAATTTGTGAAGTTTGAGAAGAAGGGTTTTGGCTCAAAAGGAAAGTTACTGAAAAAGAAGACTCATTTCAAGAAAGTGGAGCAAACTCAAGAGAAAGACCACAAGAAAGGTGTCCAATGCTATGAGTGTAGTGGCTTTGGACATATTGCTATGGAATGTGCAAATTTGAAGAAAAAGAGAGGAAAGGCCATGGCGGTCACTTGGAGTGACAATGATAACCTAGAAGAGGATGATAAGTCTTCGGATGATGATGAAGACCAAGTTGCCAACTTCATTGCCTTTTCATCCTCTCACAAGAGTAATGAAAGTGTGAGTGACATAGAAGAGAATGACTCAAAATGTGAGAGCAACTCCTCAAACTCTAATTTTAAGATCGATGAAGAGATAGACTATGATGACTTCATGAGGTTCTTTGAGAACTCTAGATTGAAAAAGAAAGAGATACAAAAGCTAAAAGGGGAGAAGCTTGAATTGACTTCCAAGGTTACTCATTTAAGTATGGAAATGAGTAAAACAAAAGAGATGGAAGAAGGATTGAAGATGGAGTTAGTCTTGGCCAAGAAGAATGAAGAGAGCTTAAGGAAAGAGCTTATGGAAGCAAGATGGTTGATTTCTAAGATGACTTCCGGAACCGAAAAGCTTGACAAGATGTTATCTTATGGGAAGAGTCCTAGTGACAAGAAATGATTAGGATATGTGGAAGAAATGAAGACCACACCCTTGAAGAAGACAACCTTTGTCAAAAGCAAAGAGGTTGAAAATGCTCAAACCCCTCAACAATCAACCAAATGGGTGGAAGTTGGTGAATCCTCAAAGCAAGTTCAAACTAGAGCTCTACCACAACCAAGACAACCATAACCAAGACCTCCTCAACCAAAACCTCTACAACAAAGGATCCCACAAGATTAACATGGGGTATTTCATGCTCAACCTAGAAGACATGCCAACTTGGCTCAACTACAAAGGAGAGAGTTGCCCCAACATCCAAGAGCAACTCAAAATAGAAGGAAGCCACAAATGCTTGCATAAAGTTATGGTATGAACTTCTACTTTACTCCTACTTGCCATTTTTGTGGGATTGAAGGCCACATTAGGCCTAATTGCTTTAAGTATATTAAACTGTGTAGAAGAGAAATCATGATTGAGAAAAATATGTTTAGAAGTGCCACAATGTATGCACCTAGGAAAATTAGAGTTAATGGACCAATGGCTCCTAGGAATGACCATATGTCACCTAGGATGAATAGAAATGATGAATATTATTGCTATGTGGCCCATGTTGCCTTGAAAGCAAATGCCTCCAACACTTGGTACCTTGATAGTGGGTGTTTTAGGTACATGACCAGAAACAAAAGTTTCTTTAAAACTCTTGTGATGGAGGATGGTGGATTTGTCATCTTTGGTGATGGATCTAAAAAAAAGATCATATGGAAAGGTAATGTGTCTATTCCCGATTTACCTTCCTTGTCCAATGCTCTTTATGTGGATGGTTTGCAAGCCAATCTCATTAGCATATCACATTTGAGTGATGAAGGGCTCTCGGTTATGTTTGGCAAGCTTGATTGCCCTATTCTTAAGGAAAATAGGCAAATTTTGTTGAAAGGCAAGAGATCAAGTGACAATTGTTATTGTCTTGAGTCTAATATCTTCTCTTGTAACTTGTCCTCTAATGAGCAAGTTAAGGTGTGCACCAAAGATTTGGCCACATGAATTATAGGGACTTGAAAGTCCTTGATATGTTGATTGTAGTTAAAGGTCTTCCCAAGCTTGGGAAAAAAGTTAAAGGTATTTGTGGACATTGTCAACAAGGAAAGCAAACCAAGAGTGTGTATAAGAAAGGCAAATATCTCTCCACCAAGGAACCATTGGAGCTTCTCCATATGGGCCTTATGAGTCCCATCCAAACCGAAAGCTTAGGTGGTAGAAGATACATTCTTGTGGTTGTTGATGACTTCTCTAGGTTCACACAGACTTACTTCCCTAGGGAAAAGTCCGAAGCCTTTGAGAAATTTAAAATGCTTTGTGTCAAAATTCAAAATGAGAAAACTTCCCACATTAAAAGGATTAAGAAAATTAGGAGTGATCATGGGAAAGAATTTGGGAATGCTAGCTTTGAAAACTTTTGCAATAGCCTAGGCATTTCCCATGAATTTTCGGCCCCTAGGACTCTTTAACAAAATGGTGTTATTGAGAGGAAGAATAGAGTCCTTCAAGAGATAGCTTGAGTGATGTTGCTTAGCAACAAAGTCCCTAGGAACCTTTAGGCCGAAGCCATCAACATGGTGTTTTATATAGGGAATAGAGTGTTTCTTAGGCCCGGGACTAAACAAACATCCTATGAGTTATGGAAGGGTAGGAAACTCAATGTGAGCTACTTCCACATCTTTAGAAGCAAGTGTTATATACTAAATGACCGAGATCAACTTGGCAAGTTTGATACCAAGAGTGATGAGGGTATTTTCATTAGGTATGTACTTAATAGCAAGGCCTATAGAGTTTTTAATTTAAAGACTAAAAGTGTCATGGAATCATCAAATGTTGTCTTTGATGATTGTAGGCCTAAACATGATGACCATGAGGAGGATGTTTGTGAGATAGATGACCTTCCCTTAAAAGAGTGTGGTAAGACTTCAAGTGTGAAGTTAAACCAAAATGAAGAGGATAATCTACCTCTTAATAGAGTTTCTCCTTTGGACTCTAGTGAACCCACTATTTGGGTAAAAAAAACTCCATGATAAAAATGATATTATTGGAGACACTAATGAGAGTGTTAGGACTAGGCATCAAATGGTTAATAAAATTAGATACACTTGTTACACCTCTCAAAAGAACCCAAAAAGGTTGATGAAGCCTTGGAGGATGAGTTTTGGGTTCTTGCCATGCAAGAAGAGCTAAACCAATTCGAAAGGAATGAGGTTTGGACTCTTGTTCCTAGACCTAGAAACACCAATGTTATAAGCACTAAATAGGTGTTTAGGAACAAATCCGATAAGGATGGCAACATTGTGCGAAACAACGCAAGGCTTGTTGCACAAGGGTACTCTCAAATTAAGGGTATTGACTTTGAGCAGACTTTTGCTTCCATTACCCACCTAGAGTCCATAAGGCTTCTCTTATCTATTTCTTGTGTGTACAAGTTCAAATTACACCAAATGGATGTCAAGAATGCTTTCCTCAATGGCTTATTGCATAAGGAAGTGTTTGTTGAACAACCTAAGGGGTTTGTGGATCCACACCACCTCTCTCATGTCTATCGCTTCAAGAAGGCTCTATATGGGTTGAAACAAGCACCGAGGGATTGGTATGAGCACCTCACTCTTTATCTTATTGATAATGGCTACTCTAGAGGTAGTGTTGACAAGACATTGTTCATCAAGTGCACTAAAGATGAGTTATTCATAGCTCAAATTTATGTTGATGACATTGTATTTGGTTCCACCAACAATTTGAAAGTGCAACAATTTGTTGATGCCATGTCTCATGAGTTTGAGATGAGCATGGTTGGTGAACTAAATTACTTCCTAGGCTTGTAAATTAAGCAAATGCATGATGAGATCTTTATATCCCAAGCTAAATATGCCAAGCCTAGTGAAGAAGTTTGGTCTTGAGAATGCCAAACGTTGTGACACACCCATAAGCACCACCTTAAAGCTAAGCAAAGACGCTAGTGGAAAGGATGTTGAGCAAAGTTTATATCGTGGCATGATAGGTAGCTTTCTTTACTTGACCGCAAGTAGGCCCGATATTTGTTTTAGTGTGGGTGTGTGTGCTAGGTACCAAGCTAATCTGAAGGAATCTCACCTTGTTGCGGCAAAGAGGATCATTTGGTTTGTGAATGGTACCTCAAACCATGGGATTTGGTACTCATTTGACACTAATCCTAGTTTTGTGGGATATAGTGATGCCGATTGGATGAAAAATTGTGATGATAGGAAGAGTACATCGGGCGGTTACTTCTTCCTTATGAATAATTTGGTTTCTTGGTTTCACAAGAAACAAAACTCAATTTCCCTATCCACGGCCGAAGCGGAATACATTACCGCCGGTAGTGCTTGCACTCAATTGATGTGGATGAAACAAATGCTAGCCGATTATGGCTTGGAGCAAGGTACTCTTACTTTATTTTGTGACAATATGAGTGCCATCAACATTTCTAAGAATCCTATCCAATATTCTAGAACAAAGCACATTGACATTAGACACCTTTTCATAAGAGAGCTAGTTGAAAACAAAACCATTGCATTGGAACATGTGGGAACAAATGATCAACTAGCGGAATTGTTTACAAAACCCTTAGACACCCTTAGATTTGGGAACCTTAGCAAGTCTACAGGGATTTGTCACTTGGGTTGAAATGGTTTATCTTGACCCCATATAGGGAGCTCAAGCAAAGAGAGTAAAGTTGCATGATCATGCATTGTGCTACATTGATATATCTTATGCCTCTTATTTAATTGCTTGAGATGATTGGGTATTCTTACTTATATGTTTTTTTTTTTAATAAGTGTGCTACATTGCCTTGCAGTCCTTGTCATATTTATGCTCAAACATGCATTTTTGGAATAGGAGATGTACTTTGGAAGTACTTTTTGAATGACCTTTAATTGATCTCTATGACATGATGATTCTTTTTGATGAAAAGTAGAGTTGAAAAATGTGAATTGATTGATTGCTTTATCTTGATTGCAAATTTATGTGCAAAAGTAAACTTTGAGACTTAAATAAATAAGGATCCTAAAATCCAAAGTCTCTCCTTCTTTATTTATAGAACAAGGCTACTATAATATGAATATCTCACCCGGAAATATCAAATAGGGTGCAAAGTCGCTCATGTCTTGTTTTGTCTATAAAGTTGGATATAGTTGCTCCATAATTTGAAATGTTTAAACTCTATATCCTTGGTTTTCCATGACAAATGGTGAAATTGGTTTGAATTCTATTGGAAACCTTTGTTGTTTGCTTTGCCAAATACCATTGCTTTTGACCTTGAATGCAACAGGTCTTGTATGTAAAGCATCCTTGTCACATTTTTTTTTTTTTTTATAATAAAACTCCTTGAATCTCTCTTACTTAATTGAGGTGCATAAGATTTCTTATATGATTATGCATGTGTTAGTGCTACAAGCTCTCTTTGCTAATGCTTTCCAATTAAGGGAGATTTCTTTTGCCTATCTCAAGACAAAAAGGGGGAGTAAGGTTGGGGAGATTTTGTGTCATTCTTGGCATTGCATTTAGGGGGAGTTAAAAGAGAGTAACCCATGTTGGGAGATATTGCATCTATGGGGAGTTGCATTGCATTACATGATTACATGTTTTTTTTTTTTATTGTTTTGATTTACTTTGGAAATTGTAATTACTCTTGTTATAAACACCTCTCACACACTTGCTCTTGGAAGGTATCCTTCTTATTGATTGTGTGTAAGTTGTTTTTTTTCTACAAGCTTGGAATTGACTTGAAGATGTTCAAGACTTAGACTAGGAGCTTCTTTTGTATTGTAGAAAAATTTTGTTGACCAACAATTTATTTGTTTTGGTGAGGTTGTTATGTGAGTGTTGGTTTTGTCACGAAATAGCCAAAATGGGAGATTGTAAGTGCCTCTTTTTGATTGGTTTAATTTCATTGACAAACCACAATGGGGTTCAAATATGTAAGAATAGCTTTGGATTGAAGAAATCCTCATCAAATGTCAAAGGACCTCATTGTGGGTATCAAAAGCTTCAAAGAAGATAGATTACTTGTCTTGACTCCTAATTGAAGAGATCTATTTGCACACACACACTCTTTAGCATTCTTGTGTGATTATTACATTTTTAAGTGTATGTTGTCACATTTCACACTTGCACAAATTTTCCTATGCTTGATTGTGTTTAAGTGCAGTATGCGCTTTGTGCCAAACCAGCACACACACCAACGCAACCTTGGTAGAGGCTGTGCGCTGGTCGTGCACTGGACGTCATGCGCACACACCAACGTAATCTTGGCAGAGGTTGTGCGCTGGTCGAGCGCATGACGACCTGCGTAGGACTAACGTAACTAACGAGAAGTTGAACCGTTTTTTTCTAAACTACCTCACTTTACTTGGATCTTATATATATATACACTTTGACAGCCTTGGGTCGTTTTTTGGAGCAAAAAATTACACCTTTCAAGAACCAAAAGAGTGTCTTCAAACACAAATCACCAAAACTTGATTTTTAATCATCCAAAACACCAATACCCTTCATCTTTCATGATTCATACATCATCTAGCATTGGTTAGGTATGATTTCTTTTGGTTTCTTTTCTTTGCTCACATGACTTGTAGCTAGAACATCATTTACATCTTCTTGTATGTTCTTACTTTACATGATAGCCTTTTTATTACTTGACTAGGTTCAAGATTACACCTTTGTGACTTGAATAGTTTCAAGATAAATTATTTATTGTGGTTTGTGTGTTGATTATGGTAGATATTGCATATAGGACTTTGTTTGCTTATTTAGTTATGTTCTATGCATGTCATCTAGCAAAATGATATCTAGGAATGTCTAACATGTTCATCTATGCCTAGATAAGCTTAAATGTCTAACCTTGAATTTTAGCACTTTGAATATTGCATATATTCACCTTAGGTTGTTTTATCTCTTCTCTTTAGAGTAAAGTCTTGCATTTACCTTTTGGTAGTTTGCAAGCAAGGGACTAGAGTCAATATTAAAGGCCCGAGGGTAGCAAAGACGGATTAGTAATCTTAGGTGTGATGTGGTCAACCTAGATTGTAATAGTATTTGCAAATAGTAGATTCGAGGTTCTTGTGTGGGGTACATAACAGCCAGTGGTTTTTTTCCCTTGTGGGTTTCCACGTAAAAATTCGTGTTAATTATTTTCTGCATCTTTCTATTGATAGTTGTTTTGACTTATTAGGGGTTGTCTTTTTTAATATTGTCAAAATCGTGAATATTTGGTAATTAATTTGTGTTTAATCTATTCACACCCCCCCCCCCCCCCCCTCCTCCCCTCTAGATTAATTAGGCTCATTATAGATATATTTTCACATTGAATGGTGGACCATCCATACAGTACTGCGACATCTGACCCTGAGCCTGAAACGTCCGGATCATATCCAACAACTCTTGATGTTGCTGATCTCGTTTCTCCTCACTCTTTCGGATAGCCTCCATCATATCATCTCGTACAAAACGGACATCATCCATCACTTCAGTGAATTTACAATCCCAGCCTTGAATGAATTTCACACTCTATCAGCATTTAAACTGTTCACTTGATTGAAATTAAATAACACGGTTAAAATATTTTTACGTACCTATGGATGCCCGCCAACACCTCCTCGGGAATCACCTTTAGGTCAAGGTTGTCTGGGCAAAGTGAATCAAACCTGCCTATGCCTCTCGGGACTCCCACCACCACCCTCTGGATCTGAATCACCTTCAGGTCGAGGCTGTTTGGGCAAAGTCAATCCTACCCAGCGACGCCTTACGAGACTCCGACTGCCACCCTCCTGGTCTGAACTCTCTATATCACTGGGTCTGGAATACGCACCCTCCCTATAACTGGGTCTGGAATAAGGACCCTCCATATCATTGGGTCTAAAATACACACCCTTCGTATCACTAGGTCCGTCACTCCTTTGTCGTTCGTGCTCCGAGACGTGACCAGGTATATCTGCAGCATCGACATCATACATACTGTCTCCTAGGCCTAAGCCTTCGTAGTAAGCTGTCTCAACATTTATTAGTACAAATTCATGCCATGCAAACATCTGAAATCGGAGTTAGATCATTGTAATTGTATACATACTAATAACTATGAAAATTAACAACAACAATACTTACCCTTTCAGTGAAAATGCCATCTAGTTTTCCCCCCTTCGGTCGCTGACTTAACTCCCGTTTAGAATACGTGGGGGGTGGGGTGGTAGCTTGTTAATTGCCTTACGGGTCTCACATTTTTTATTCCTAAGCTCGGGGATAACCTCAAAAGCAAATATCTGTGTAATACATAAGTACGATAAGAAGTAGATACATTAGTTAAATAAAAAAAATTACAATTAAAGTACAGATTTAAATTCTAAATTCTCACCAACAGTGCGTGTGGTAAACCATATATGTTGTACGTCTCGGTGGTGTGTACGTCAATGCCCCTTTTTTGCTTTCGTTGTTCAAACCGCTCCCGTTGACCATCTAACGCATGATTGAAACCAAAAATAGACCGCTTATACATGCGTGCGCCCCACGAGAACGCATTAAAAACGTCCAAGTCCTCCACTAGGTGAAACTGTCATACTGGAACTTTATCTCACTCATCCAACCCCATCGGTATCCAGTTGAGCATAAACAATAAGCATAACTTCACCGCTGATCGGACTATATTTACACCTATTTGAGGTCCCCATTTCCTATCGTTTGTACTCGTTTTCGAGTGTATTTTTGTATATAATGTGTTTTGTGAGCTTTTTGTAGGTTATTCACCATAAATAAGGTATTTGAGCTTAATTGATGAGTTTTCGAAGTTAAAAGGGCTGAAATAGAAATGGCTTGTGCAGAACACCCAACTTTCAGGGGCCATATCTCCCTTCTCAGATTGAACAGGTTTCGTGATACCTATTTTTGGAAAGCCCCAGATGACTTCTTTCCAGTAGTTTTTACAGAATACGATTCTGATGTCTCTAAAAGAAGTTATACCGATTTACGTGATGGTGCGCGAAGCTGGAAATGACTAAAATGCAAAAACCGTTGTACACCCGCCCTACGTACAGCGGGTGAACATTGATTTTACTCCAGAATGTGTTTGCTTCTGATCGGCCTCCAACCCGCTATACGTAGGGCGTTTGTAGGGCGGTTTTACAGAGATTTGGAGGCCACTGGGCACCGATTTCTCAATTTTTGGCCCATTTTGAAGGGCAATCTTGTTCTTTCACATCCCATTCGTGCCCTAACCTTCCAACTCTTTAAATACCCCCATTTAGGGTCTCAAACAAGAACTTTTACACCTCCCACACTCAAAAACCGAACTCCCCTTCATCTTCTTCCCCAAATAAGAGAGATTCAAGCTCTCATGCAGGTTTTTCCTCCACAGGAGCTCACCATACATCTCTACCACCATTTTTACACTACTTTCACCCATCTAGGAATAGATTACAAGGAAATAGGATTGGTTCTTGGACCAATTCAGAGCTAGGAAAGCTAGGAGCTTCTTTGAAGGGTTTGTCTTTAAAGGTTGTCTTCTTTTTACTCATTTCTTGTATTTCTTGTTTTCTTTGATGTGTATCACAAATTTGGGGATATTATGAACCTACACTTGTGAAAGAAATGTATTGATTGTTCTTAAATTCTTTGGGTTTTGTCCTATTCTTTGATTTAAGTATAATTTCTCTCTTATTATGATATGCATGTGTGTGGATGATCAAAATCGATATGTATGCATGAATGGGATTAGGAGTAGAGTAATTTAGATTAGGAGTAGTGTAATTTAGCTTCCCATGATTATTTGTATGTTGATGAGTGAGCCAAAATGCCATGTTTAGAATGATTTGAGTGTTTGAGTTTTAGATCCAAAGAATAGGGGAAACTTTGTTGATTATGCATTCACATGTTAGATTAGGCGTTGGTTCTTTATTCTTGTGCTTAATGGGCCTTGTTTCAAGGCACACTTGCTCATCCCATGGCTTGGGTTTAGGTGATGAATTGATTTTGGTGAATGCTTTAATCAAGAGAATGAACCCTTAATTCAACTGAATGTTCTTTATGTTTAACAATCAATATTGATGCATATAGTTGTTGGTAAGTTTATTTCCATTTTAAACCATCCATCATAGGGAGTTTAGAGAGATAAGGAGAGAGCTTTCTCTTTGATTGAGAGGGTTGTGCTTTCATGAGATTGGAGAACGATGTAGTCGTCCAGTGGTGAGGACATATCGAATTGTCACCCGAGAAGACTCGGTATTCGATTCCCGGTTACGGATGAGGGGTCTCCTTTCTATCCATTTTGTATTTCTTTCTTTGTATCTTTGTCTCTTTTTCAATGTGTACTTTCATTCATTAGGGAATTGATATAAACCTAGCATTCTTGCCTTTTTTTGTTGCATATGCTTGTTGATGGTTGAGTGGTCCTTTGAAATGCTTAAAGCTTTCAAGTGGTTAGCCACCATTTGAATGAACTTAGGTTGTTGTGTGAAGGACCGAGAGGTGAAGCATTCAACGTGCACTAGTAGATTGGCCATTACATGTAGATCCAGCGCGCGGTTTTGCATGTATTATCGCTATGTGTGTCTCATAGTTCTTAAAGAACTCGAGTGCAATTCGGGCAACCATCAAGAGATAGGTTGGTGGTGCATGTTGATATAGCCGTTGTTGCTGGAGTGAGGACAATTGGCGACGATTAAGTGAGCACGACATTCAACATTGACTATGCATGTTTGTATGAAATTGTGTGATTGCTATGGCGAAGTCATTTACTTAATGTAACCATTTACATTCCATATCTCTCCATTCCATTCTATCCATGTACATATTGTATATAATTTATGATTTATTGCTTTATTTATATTTCATGCACAATAACACACACACATACACCCCTATTAGTGTTAGGCTAAACTAGTGTATGTTGACGGATTCCGCCTCCCTATGGGAACGAACTTTATTTATCGTTGTACTACACCACGACCTCGTACTATTGCGAGCGCCCATTTTGGTGCGGTCAATTTTTGGCGCCGCTGCCGGGGAGGGGGCATATTTGTTAATTTTTGCTAGATTTAGCTTAGATTTATTGCTTTGTGGAGTAGTTTGTTATGTTGAAAATAAACACCTCTTTAACTCATGTTTTTCATTATGTGATCGACAATGTTTAGGCTAGGTTTGGGGGTGTAAGTCGTTTTATTTTTCTTATTTTTGTTTAAAGTATGTGCATTTGATTTTCTTTGAGTTGCTTTGTGCAAGGAAAGAAAATTTCAAGTCGGATGGACCACACAACTCAAAAGAGCTTCTTGAGGGCTTGAGTAAATATGGTAACTTGGAGAGTTACAGGCGGTCTATGAACTCTTGGCGATTACTGATATTAATCACGAGGATACACTATCTCCAATATGATTGTCTAGGGTATGAATGAGGAGCATCTTCCTTTTCTATCTTTATTTAAGAGTTCAGTTTTAGCTCTTTAGTGGAATGAGTTAAAATTAATGGATCGGACCTAAGTGAATCATTTGTTGATTGTGATTAGGTTATGTCTATTGAAGCTTAAATTTAGATGGCCCGCCAAGATCCCCAATCCACATGGACTTGCATGGATCACTTGATATATTCTACCGGACCAATTTAAGGGTCCATCTAGAATTGCATTTAATATATTAAGAATATAATTTGCACATTATTTAAGTAATGGGCTGCTCAATTATATTAATATATTAATGAAAGACATGTGGGCTTGTTTCTTTTAGTAAGAATGGGTCTGGTTCACATGTGGGCTTTTTTATTTAAAGTCCAATGGATTAAATGAAATAGGAAAATAATATTAGGCCCATCTTATATATAAGTGGGGCGGCTAGGTTAAAGTTTTGACCTAAAAATATTATTTTGTTTCATTTGTTTTAATTAAATAAGAATTAATTGATTTATTGATTAATTGTTTAATTAAAGAAACAAATCTTTCCTAAAAGTAAAAGACTTGTTTGATAAGTAAATAAATAAATTAGTATTATTTATTTAATCAAATAAGGAGTCTTTTTTTTTTATTTAGTCAAATAAAAGAATAAAAATAAAAGAGTTGGATTAGGGTTGAAGTCTATAAAGTTAAAAAGAATTAGGGTTGAATTTCAGTCACCCTATATAAGTGACATGATGAAATTCGGCCAACCCCAATTTTATACTACATAGAATTCGGCAACCCTAAAGGAAAAAGAAGAAAAATTCGGCCAACCTATATATATGTTCTTATAGGGTTCGGCCACATCAATTAATTGGTGCTTGAGTTTTTATTTTCTTTCTTCTTCTTCTTAATTATAAGAGAGTTTTTATTCTAGAGAGACAAAAAGGAGTGAAAAATTATTCTTTGATAGTATACAATTGCTTAAACATCAATAAGCTTGTGTATACGATATCGATCTAGGTTCACGCGAGTTTCGATCATAAGATTGTGAACTCAAAAGTGACCGGAATAATTTTGACATTCTTTTGATTGTTTTGTGACTAACAAAGAAAAGAAAGTATTTGTTTGGTCCATTCACAGGTTTGCAATTCAAAGGAAAGGGAGACCACGCTCCTAGGTGATCCACGTTCGTGCTCGGATTGAAGGTCTTGCGGATTACCATCGACGTAAGTCAATCGGATCACGCGACAAGAGGTAATTTACTTTTGTTGATATATGTGCATGTTTATTGATTAAAAGGGTTTAAGGTTCATAAAGGAAAAATTTTAAAAGTCACTAAATCGTCTTTAGTATCGCTTCCGCTGCGTGTAACACTTTTATTTGTTTATTTTTCCCTACAATTGGTATCAGAGCCTAGGTTGAACCCTTTTAATTAATTAACGTATATATACGTGGATCTATTTCTTTTTATTGTGATTATGCATGTTTAGAAAGAGATGGCACTCTAGGTATTCAAATATATAATTACATGTGATGTATGGATTTATATATATTTTATGTGGTTTGTTATTGCTCGATTTTGGCCCTAGATTTTCAATGTAATTTTTGTTTCGGAGTTGTAACAAGAAGGGTGGTCTATTATCGCCGTAATTCCTTCTTGGTAGATTGCTAGGTTTTATTTTTTTATATATATGTGCAGTATTTTTTTAGGGTTGCTGCAGTTTTTTATTTATTTATTTTTAGTATGTGCAGTTTTTTGGTTTGTAAAAATACTGCAGTGAATAAAAAAAAAAAAAAAATTAATACTGCAGTATTTATTATATATATACTGCCGTAATATATTTAGGTCTTGGAGATTCGAGACACGAAGCAAAACGAAGCAACCGGAACCAAGTACGAGCACCGTGCGCACCCTAGGAGTGGATTGGGCTGCACATGACAAGCCCAAACTTTGGTGGGCTGCGCATGGCAGCCTTGTGTGGCCTTATGGGCTGCGTAAGGCAGCCCCTTTGTGGGGTTGCGGGCTGCGCACGCCCATGGGAGAAGGCTGAAGGATGAGCGTATGGTTGATGGGCCACGTGAAGATCTTGTATTCCTGACAAATTGTAATTTACTTGTTTTTCTAGGATGGGCCAAAATTGTTGCTATTTAATTTATGCTTAAATATTACAATATTTGTTATTGTATGATAACATGACATATAGAATAGGAGTGCCACGCATATATCTCTTTTGGTATGAACATGCATTGAATGATTTAGGTATCTAAATTGGCATCTAGATAACTCGGTAAATCATTCTATGGGATTTAATCACACGCCTTAAATAATTGAGTGGGAGAAGGTGTTTTGGTAACACCTATGGCCTCCAAGGTTAGTTGAGCTTTATTATTTATTGGTAATCCCCCCAAGGGGCGTCCATTAATGGAATTTAGCAACATACTTCCTTACAAGGATAGACTAGACAATGGACTCAAACGAGATCTACTCCCCAAGGAGGGATTTTCGTGAGAGAAAATTGAGGGTCGATATCTTGGTAACACACTCAATGTAATTTTATTGATATCCTCCCAAGAGTTCTTGTTAATAAAATTGCAAGACTAAAATTGAAAACGCTGGTTGTTATGTTAACAATTAGGTGGGACCTAGTCTAACTAGTAAATGGTGCGAACTCCCAAAGGAGGCGTAACATTTATGGGTGTTAGATCACCGTTGAATTTTATGATTGAGTTATTTATTTAATTCAAGATAAATATTTAAAAGTGTTTATCATGATTATTTACTTATATATGTTTTGTTTTATTCAGAAATCATGACCCCATCACTTATGAACATCCTGAAAGATAACACTTTAACTGGAGATAATTATGTCACATGGAAAAGGAAAATTGGGTTGTTACTGCAAAGTGAAAAACATAAGTTTGTTCTAACTACTCCTAAACCACCTGCTCCTAATAATGAATCTAGCATAATGTATAGAGATGAGTATGAGCAGTGGAAGACTTCAGATGATATGGCAAAATGTTACATTATGGCCACTATCTCCGACGTGTTGCAACAGCAGCATGAAGGAATGGAGTCCGCTGCTGATATAATGATGTCTCTAGAGGAGATGTTTGCTATGAAGTCTAGGACGACTAAGAGAGAGGCAGTGACTGCTTTTATGAATCTTAGGATGAAACCTGGACAGGCTGTGAAAGATCACATGATGAAAGTCATAGCACATCTCAACATTGCTGAACTGCATGGCGCTGAGATAGATGGTGAGACAAAGATTGATATGGTTGTCAATTCATTGTCAGATTCCTTTGATCAGTTCAAATTGGACTACACTTTGAACAAAAAGGAATACACCTTACAAGGCCTGATGCAAGATGTTCAAAGTGCTGAAAAGATCCTTGTGAAAGGCAAAGGTCAAGAGATTCATATGGTTGGTAAAGTTGCTACTGTTAAGGCCGTCAAAAGGTCAAGAAACAACAGAAGAAAAAGCAACTTGGGCCTATCAAGAAGGAGACCAAGAAAGTAACCAAGATCAAAGGGAAATGCTTCCTTTGTGGTGAAAAGGGACATTGGAAGAGAAATTGCCCAAAGTCCCAGAACAAGAAGGAAGAAGGTAATTTGAATTATCTAGAAACATGTTTTTTGGCTGATTCTATAGATTCTTGGATCATAGACTCAGGAGCCACTAATCATGTTTGTTATTCCTTGCAGGGGTTTCAAGAAAGGAGAAAGCTGAGTAAGAATGAAATCAATTTGCGCTTGGGCAACGGAACGTTAGTGTCTGCAAGTGCAGTGGGAGATATTAGAGTTTATTTGGATTCTAGAAGGCATTTAGATTTAATAGACGTTTATTATGTACCTCAATTCAAGAGGAATTTAATTTCAGTTTCTTGTTTGAATAAATTTGGATATTCGGTTACTTTTAATAAAGTTTTTATTATTAGTAAGAATGACAAAATTATTTGCCAAGGTACATTGGAAAACGGTCTATACTTTTTGCATAGAAATATCTCTCACTCGTTAGACACAGAAATAACGGAACCTAATCATAAAAGAGTAAAATTATCAACAGATGAAACCTACCTTTGGCATTTACGCTTAGGTCATATTAACCTTAATAGGATTAAAAGATTGGTATGTGACGGAACTTTGAGTGACTTAAAGGTTGATGATCTACCAACTTGAGAGTCTTGTTTGGAAGGTAAAATGACCAAAAGGATGTTCTTTGCCAAAGGTGCAAGAGCCACTGAATGTTTAGGATTGATACACACTGATGTATGTGGACCTATGAGCATTCAAGCTAGAGGTGGATATGAGTACTTCATCACCTTCACGGATGATTACTCGAGATTTGGTTTTGTGTATCTCATGAGACATAAGTCGGATGCTTTTGAAACTTGAACTTGTTATTTTGAATTTATATGTGATAAGCCTGTAAACTTATACCCATATGTAGGTCGGTCGACGTAATTTCTAAAGACGATTCAGTTGGCATAATGACTTTATTGACGACGTCGTATCTTTCAATTGACAAAATCTTTTTAATATAGGACTTCGCTTACATGCGTTTGATGGTCGACAAGACCTTTTACATAGAATTTCGCCTACATACATTTGGTCATCGAGGCCTTTTTACATAAAATTTCGCTTACATGTGTTTGATGGTCGACACGACCTTTTACACAGAATTTCGCTTACATGCGTTTGGTCATCGAGACCTTTTTACATAGAATTTCGCTTACATGCGTTTGATGGTCGACATGACCTTTTACATAGAATTTTGCTTACATGCGTTTAATTTGTCGCCACTTGTATCGCTATTTGTCCCCAGTGCTACTCCCCCACTCTTAATGTGCGCTTGTCGATTTGAGTATATTAGGAGTGTGGTCACTGGAAATTTGTCTGAAATAAAAATTTTGCTTCTCGATGTCTACAGCTTGGTGAGCGGATTAAAAATGTCTTTGAGCTCAGTTTTGCACTCAGTTGCACTAAGTTGTCATCATTGCTCTTTTAGTCGATTTGTTACTAATGAGAAGCCGATGAAATAAATAATAATAATAAAGAAAACAGAATAAAATGGAAGTTCAGAAATGGTACTGTTTTAGATGTAGGGCGTTCCAACTATTATGCAGTTTTCGACCGTCGAGTCCTCTTAGCTTGTATACGCCTCGCCCGATAACATCCTTTATTTTATATGGTCCTTCCCATGTTGGCCTCAGCTTTCTGACGCCTTCCTCCTTCGTGTTTTGGAAAACTCTTCGGAGTACCCAGTCGTGGAGTTTGAAGACTCGGGTCCTGACTTTTTTTGTTGTAGTGTTGAGCGACTTGTTGTTGATACGTCTGAATTCTCAAAGTAGCACGGTCTCTTTTTTCGTCGAGGTGGTCGAGTTCGAAACTCAGCTCTAAGTGTTTCTGTTCATTATCTGGATTTTCGCTGCGGGCGGTCGACAGTCTGGTTTCTCTTAGGATAACCGCTTCTGATCCATAGACGAGTGAGATCGGGGTTTCTCCTGTCGACCGTCGTGGCGTGGTTCTATATGACCATAAGATTTCTAGGAGTTTTTCTGCCCACTCGCTTTTTTCAACTTCCAGTCGTTTCTTCAATGTGTTGACAATTGTCTTGTTGGTCGACTCCGTTTGTCCGTTTGCTTGAGGATACCGTGGAGTTGAGAAACTTAGCCTGATTGCGTATTTGTTGCAGAAATTCTTGAAGTCGTATGAAATGAATTGGGATCCGTTGTCGGTCACTATTTCCCTTGGGACTCTAAACCTGCAGATAATATGTTTCCAGACAAAGTCGCGTACCTCAATATCGTGTATCTGTTGATATGCGCCGACTTCGACCCATTTGGTGAAGTAGTCTGTTAAAACTAACATGTAGACGACACCTCCGGGTGCTGCAGGAAGTTTACCTACAATATCCATTCCTCATTTCATAAAAGGCCATGGGTTCAAAATTGAATTTAACATACCTGGGGGGAGGTGCGATACTGTTGTGAACCGCTGGCATTTGTCGTATGACTTCACGTGATTTTATGAATCAGTCCGCATTGTCGGCCAGTAGTACCCAGCTGTGATTGCTTTGTTCGATAAGCTACGGACGCCGAAATGATTCCCAGACTCTTCATAATGCAGACTTTTTAGGATGTCGTATGCTTCTCGAGGGGTCACACATCTTAAATAAGGGCCGGTGAACGAATTCTTATAGAGTTTACCATATAGGATGCAGAATTTGGCTGATTTTGCTTTGATTTTCCTTGCTTCTACCCTGTCGTCCGGTAAAATGTCTGCTTGGAGGTAATTGACTATTGGGTCTATCCAACTCCTGCCGTTGTCTACTGGTGCCAATATTTCTGATTCTTGAATAGATGGAGACATGAGGTGGACTATAGGAACCAACTTTGAATTGTTTGTCGTCGTCGAACCAAGGCTTGCCAATGCATCTGCTCTTGTATTTTCGGCTCTAGGTATTTGCTCAATTGAAAATTCGTCGAAGTTTGACTGCAAATGTTTGACTTTGTTCAAATAAGCCGACATTCTCCGATCTCTTGCCTCATATGTTCCGTTCATTTGTCGAACGACTAATTGGGAGTCGCTTAGTACTTTGATGCTTCTCATGTTAAGGCTTTTTGCGAGGTCGAGCCCTACAATTAGAGCTTCGTATTTTGCTTCGTTATTTGTCGCACGAAAGCCACAATGGATCGACTGCTCCATTATGTCCCCCTGTGGGGATTTGAGTACCAGACCTAAACTGCTTCCTTTGATGTTGCTAGAACCGTCGACCGACAAGGTCCATTTCCCAATAGTGGTGTCGTCGGTGAGTGCCACTAGTTCCTTTTCAGCCTTTAAATTTTCACATGGAGTAAAGTCTGCTATAAAATCAGCCAGTACCTGTGATTTCATTGCTGATCTTGGGTGGAAGCTGATGTCGTGCTCGCTTAGCTCTACTGCCCATTTCGCCAGTCGACCTGAAAGCCCGGGTTTATGTAAAATATTTTTAAGAGGATAAGTAGTTAGTACCTTTATGGAATGGCATTGGAAGTATGGCCTGAGCTTGCATGCTGCGACGACGAGGGACAATGCGAGTTTCTCCAGTTGACTATACCTGGTTTCCGTGTCGAGTAAGGTCTTACTTACGTAATAGACTGGATGTTGGTTGTTCTCTTCTTCTCTAACGAGGACCGCACTGACAGCTGTGTCGGATACTGCTAGATAGAGGAACAATGTTTCGTTGTCCTTTGGCTTCGACAGTAATGTTGGCGATTTTAGGTATGTCTTTAAGTCTTGTAGTGCCTTTTCACAGTTGTCGTTCCATTCGAACGCCTTATTTTTTCTGAGGGTGTTGAAGAATGGTAGACATCTCTCAGATGACTTTGAAATAAACCGGTTAAACGCCGCCACATGACTAGTGAGTTTCTGTACGTCTTTGATGCATCTAGGTGATTCGATGCTTTCCATCGACCGTATTTGGTCTGGATTTGCTTCGACCCCCCTATGGGTGACCAGGTAGCCTAGAAACTTTCCTGATGATACACCAAAAGAGCATTTAGTGGGGTTTAGCTTCATACCATATTTGTCGAGAACGTCGAACGACTGTCTCAGATGGTCGATATGTTGTTGTGCGACTAAAGACTTGACCAGCATATCGTCGATGTAGACTTCCATCGTTGTTCCAAGCATCTTTGCGAACATCTTGTTGACCAACCTTTGGTAGTTCGCACTTGCATTTTTTAAACCAAAAGGCATTACTTTATAACAGAATGTACCTCGTTCTGTGACGAAGGCCGTTTTCTCTTGGTCGTCGGGGTGCATTAGTATTTGGTTGTAGCTGGAGTATGCATCTATGAAACTTAGTAGATTGTGCCCTGCAGTTGCGTCGACTAACATGTCGATGTGAGGTAGTGGGAAAGAATCCTTGGGGCAAGCTTTGTTGAGGTCTGTAAAGTTGATGCAGACTCGCCACTTTCCATTTTTCTTTTTAACGACCACGACGTTTGCTAGCCAGTCGGGGTATTTTACTTCCCTTACCGAACCGATGTCAATCAATTTCTGGATCTCGTCGTTGATCACCTTATTCCTCTCCGGAGAGAAATTCCTTCATTTTTGCTTTACTGGTTGATGATTTGGATTGACCAGTAGTTGATGTACTATAACGTTGGGGTCGATGCCGATCATATCTTCATGTGACGAAGCGAAGCTATTACGACGCTCCTTGAGAAATGTGACCAACTGGTTTCGGATGTCGTCTGATAATCTAGACCCGATGTAGACTTTATGTTCAGGATGGTCTGGGTCGATAGACACCTCGTCGAGTTCCTCAATGTTCGGCCTGTTCTGTGTCGACTCGACTTTGGTTTCCTGTAGTTGCTATAAATCTTGTCGCTTCTTTTTCATGGCATTTTGATAGCATTCCCTAGCAGCTCTTTGCTCTCCTTTAATTTCTTTAACTCCCTGCTTGGTTGGAAATTTGATCAACTGATGGTAAGTCGACGGGATTGCCTTCAGTTCATGTATCCAGGGACTGCCAAGTATGGCGTTGTAAGGGGATTGGCAGTCGAGCACGAGGAAATTGACGTATAAGTTGATTCCTTCCGCATAGACTGGTAACACAATCTCCCCTAGCGTACTTTTCTGTTCTCCACTGAATCCAGTTAGCATTGTCGTTCGACGACTTAGTTTTGATTCGTCGAACTGCATTTCTCTCAAAGCACTGTTAATAAGAATATTACAAGAACTGCCATTGTCGATCAAAATGCGTCTAGTTAAACAGTTAGCAATATGTAGAGAAATAACTAAAGCATCATGGTGGGGAGAGAACAAATCTGATTTATCTGTCGACCAAAAGGTGACGGTTTCGTCGATTTTGGATGGATGTTTTCGATTTGGCTGGGTCTCTGCGTTCGACACTTGTCGAGTGTGTCTCTTGGCTGCTGAGTATCTCACGCCACTAACTTCAGACCCACCAAAAATGCAACTAATTACCCTATCTTGCCTAGGAGGTTCTTGAGGGCTGTCGACTGAACCGGTTTGCCTTTGGTCATCGCTTTTTGCATATGTTTGTTTACCCTTATTTGTTAAGAATTCCCCGTAGATGCCCCTGTTTCAGCAGTTCTGCTACTTCAAATTTTAGGGTGATGTAGTCTTCCGTGCGATGGCCGTGGTCACCATGGAACTCGCATTGAAGTTTGGGGTCGCGATGTTCTGGAAGCGCGTTCATTTTTCTTGGCCACTTGACTGCTTTGCCCATTTCTCTCATTACTGCAACGAGGTCGACTGGTTCGATGCTGAGATTATATTCTGGTGCTTTCACCTTTGGTCGACTCGTCCTTGGAATCCCATGACCATAGTTGCTTCTCTCATCAGAGCTTTCATGTCGCGACTGGACGTTCTTTCTGTCGCTTGTTGGGTATGGTTCTGATCGTCTGTCATCAGACCTCCTGTCAATGCGATCGCTTCGTCGGCCTCCATAATAACTGCTGTTAGCTTTTCCAACGAAGTTTGCTTCATCTTCTTCCCATTTGATTTGGGCCCATGCTTTCGCTAATACATCTTCCATTGTCCTACAAGGGTATTTGTTAAGTTCTTTGTATAAATCAGAATCGAACCTGAGACCTTTCCTGAAGGCGTAGATGGCAGTTGCCTGGTTGCAATGAGGGATTTGCACTTTTTCTCTGTTGAAACGTCCAACATAGACTCGTAGGTTTTCGTCTGTTCTTTGCGTTATGGTATAGAGGTCGTCCGACAATTTTTCCAGCTTGTGGCTACTTGCAAATTGCTCCACGAATGTGTCCATCAACTGCACAAAAGAGTCAATAGAATTATTAGGCAAGTTAGTATACCACTGTAAAGTAGGACCGCTTAGGCTAGATCCGAAAGCTTTGCACATGCACGCTTCCCGGAGGTCCCGTGGGATTGCAGCAGTGAACATCCATTGCTTGTATTGTGCAATATGGTCGTCTGGATCAGTCGTCCCTTCGTATTGCTTCATGTTTGGGAAGTTGAACTTCTTGAGCATCTCGATGAGAGCAATTGCATCGACAAAAGGCGAGTCGGCAAAGCTATTGACTGTACTTTTTTTGATGGGAGCTGGGACTCCTGGGATTCTCTATATTAGAGCTTCCATTTCTGTAAACCTGCGAGAAAATTCTACGTTAGCAAATAAATGTAAATCGGGCATGGGTTTTACCAATCCCGGTGTCGACAGGAGAGACATGGCCGTCTTAAGGACGTTATCTGGTCTTTGATCCATCGGTGGATCCTGTTCGTTCATCATGTCGTTTCTGGCTGGTATATCATTAAGGTCGATATCAACCCTTGCGGTTTGAAATGCTGGCTGGTTTCGACGGTCGACCGGATTGATTTCGGGTTCGACGGGGTTGCCCTGTCCTCTTGGAGCCAGTTAGTCGACAAACGGTTCACCGTTTGGTTCTGATGCTGGATGCTCTGATGTTACGGAATCAGGCACCACTCCATCGACCAGCGCTCTCAATTCTTCATTTGCCACTCGGATCGCTGCATTCTCTGCTTCAAGTGCTTGCAACCTCTCAGCGCTCGCGGTCATTTGGGCGGTCAGCAGACGGTTGGAGCGGATCCACTTCCTGCCATGTTCAATTGTGGTTGGAGTAGACTGATCTGAACTTGAAGGTAGTTGCAATAGGCCCCACGGTGGGCGCCAAACTGTAGGTGGTCGATCGACTTGGTACGTCAAATGGGTCGGGTTGTATCAGGCCCAAAGCAACTAGGCTGAGCTGGTTGGTTGATGTCGACTGCTATCTTGATATTGACGTCTGAACCTTGTTGATCCTGCAAAAGAACTTAAGAAAACAATAAGAAATAGAAGGAACATAATGGTGGGGGTTGGACTCTTAGCCTTAGGTATGCTTGGGCTTAGCAACGTGATTAGGTGGCTGATAAAGGGATTCCGGTTGACGGAATGACTTGGAATCAGAGTTTCAGTACGCTATGTGTAAGCTTTGGTTGAGAGAATTCCGACCCCGCTTCAAGTGAGGGAACCCTCTTATTTATAGTGGGTTTAGTAGTTCCAACGTATCAACATTTGATAGTGGGCGTGATTTTAGGAGAGATTTCCTCTCAATGGGCAGTTAAAGATATTTGTAACCGATTGAACTAATATTTGTAACTGATTGCTTTGAATGTGTCTTCAACGGTAGCCTCTGCTAGTGCCTACGTTGGGTCGACCCAACGCAACGGGCCTAGGTTTGACTTGCAGTGACTGGGCCTTGGCATGTTGGGCCCCTGGACCATTTTTGGCTACCACAGTTGTCATCTACTGTATACGTTTGTATAAATTGTAAGGATTTTATTTTACAAAATTTGGTTGGGGTGAAGCAGTCAAACTTCAAGGAGTAATTCATGTGTATGGAAGTTTGGTGGGAAAGTGTCAATGTGTCATGCCTTCCACCAAAATCTAAATCTAAGCACACTCATGAATCCTACGAGTAATTCATGACTACTGTCTCTTGATCTATCTCATTCTAACTTTATAAAAGCCTAATTGACTGCCAATTAAAGTGGATGGAAATCAAAAGTAATGTAATGTACGTAACTACAATTGTTTTAATGAAACTTTTTTTTTTTCCTAAAGCAAGATAATTTATAATATTTCAAATTTATATTATTCTAGATAGGTTGGTTTTTGGACAGGTTGTTTTTTTTTTTTTTTGTTCTAAATTAAATATCATTATCAATGAATTACGTCATGATTAATTTCTCACTGTAATGGTTATTGTTGTTGATTTACATCCACCAACACTATTTAATTGATAAATGCCCACAAGTACTACTTAATTGATAAATGCTCCAGTGATACTGTACACTCAATGATGCTAAATGAAACAAACCATAATACTACATAAATATATATATATATGGTGGTTCTCTAGTCAAGACGTCCTAACTTTATAATTTCAGGACGTCCAACCACAGTCACACATTTACATTGGGCCCACAACCACGTATTAACAAATACTCACACCCAATGTGAATGCGTGGTTGTGGGTGATTGTCCTTACTTTATAATTTTAGGACGTTCTTACTTGAGAACCACCATATATATATAATAATAAATATTGTATCCTTGGAAATCTATAAGTGTACCACACTTTAATTTGTATAAAATCTAATAATTATGGTTAGGGTTTTAACAAAAGACAAAATAGGAAATAAATTAAATTAGTAAGGATAGTTTTGAAAGTAAACGATTGTATTAAATTCCATTGGATTTTTGTTAAGTGAAAAGTGAAAAATTTTCACTTTTCAAAACAAGTGGTTTTAGGGGTTCATTACATGATTTTAACACTTAAAAAATCAAACAAAATAATTGAATGGAACACATTAAGTGTCATTCAGTGTTAAGTTGAAAAATCAAACAAAGCCTTAGTTTGGCATTTCTATGCTATGAGGGGAATTGTTTTTGGTTCTACTATGGGGAGAATTGCTTTTGGATTTGCTATGAGAAGAATCAACTGAGTATTTGGTAAACTGATTTTTAAAAGTGTTGTGAGAACCAAAAGCATTTTCAATGTGTTTGATAAACTGTAAGTAAAAAGTGTTTGACTGTGCAAAATTACTAGAAAGGTTATAAATGAATATTGAAGATGTTTTGAAAATAAATAATTTGATTTATTTTTGTGTGATCATAAACATGTTATAAAATAAATAAATAAATTGTTTTATTTTTGTGTAACCAAAACACATTATTACTTTTTTTTATTTATTTATCTATTGCCATATATATTGTGTATATATATCAATAATCTTTTGATTTTTCAGTACTACTTCCTGTGAAGTAGTTTTAAACAGCTTAAAAAAAAATAACGTCTTAAAACTGTTGTTGGGGAAGCCAGAAGTGACCAAAAGCACTTCCCTGGAATTTTACCAAACACCTTAGTCCCAGTTCAGAATCATTTTTGGCCCTAAAAGCAGCTTATGAAGCATTCCCAAATTGGGCATAAGGCTTAGTTTGGTATTGTTGTGTTGTGGGAGGAGTTGCTTTTGGTTCTGCTGTGGGGAGAATTGGTTTTAGATTTGCTGTGGAGAGAATCAACTGAGTGTTTGGCAAAAATTGATGTGAGAACAAAAATCAATTTTAATGTGTTTAGGCTATGTTTGGGATTGCTTTACTTTGGAAAAAAAAAAAACTGCTTATAGCTTAATTTAAGAAATAATCTACTATAGAAAAAAGTTAGTAAGTGTTTGGTAAACTAAATTTTAAAAGTGCTTAATTTTTGAAATGATGGAAAATGTATTGAACAAAATTACTAAAATAGACATCATTAACAATATAAATATAAAACATATAAAAAGAAATAAATAAGAAATTTAAACATAAAAATAAAATAAAAATTATGATTGAGTCAATTCGCTTAAAAACCCGCTAAAAAATTATAACCGAGTCAACTCGCTCAAAAATAAATAAGGATTAAAGATTTCAAAAAAAAATTTCTTCTGAATTATAGTTTTTTTCTTTTTTGAAATACAGTTACTTAATGTGAGGGTATTATTGTCTTTCTATTTAAATAGTGAGGGTATTATTGACATTGCATAACAATAAGCTAACACCCCCTACCAACTTCTCAAAAGTTGATTATTTGAAGAGCAAATTGTAAAATAAGTTGTTTTTGAGAAGTTTACCAAACACCTATTTGCTCAAAACTTGAAAAATAGTCATTTATTTCTCAAGTAAAAGCAATCTCAAACATAGCCTTCGTAAACCGTAAGTAAAAAGTACTTGACTATACAAAATTACTAGAAAGGACATATATGAATATTTAAGACGTTTTGAAAATAAATAATTTGTTTATTTTTGTATGACCATAAACATGTTATAAAATAAATAAATAATTTGTTTTATTTTTGTCTGACCACAACACATTATTACTTTTATTTTTTATTTTTTTATTTTTTATATCTATTGCCTTATATATTGCGTATATATCAATAATCTATTACATTTTCATTACTGCTTCCCAGTTTTTTAAAAGGTACAAAAAATAGCTTCTCAAAACTGCTGTTGGGGAAGCCAAAAGTGATTAAAAGCTCCGTGGAATTTTACCAAACACCCTAGGCTCGGTTCGAAATCACTTTTGGCCCTAAAAGCAGTTCATGAAGCATTCCTAAACATGAATTAAGAGTTGGAGTGTTTACTCAACCCAAGAAGACATCAAATGTATTTTAAAACTCAAATTTAATCTCTAACATGAATTAAGAGTTGGAGTGTCTATTTAATCTAAGAAGAATATCAAATATATGTTTTAGAACTCAAATTAGTTTAACATCTAACATGAATAAAGAGTTGGAGTTCCTACTTAATCCAAGAAGAATATCAACTCTATTAAGCACAATGGATGGAACTAAAAAAATCAAATACTAAAGAATATGGTGGAAAGCTCACAATCCATGAATTATTACATTAACTCCCACATAGGGTTTAGTTACTCATAATGTAAATACAATGAGGAAATAAAGTGGGAAGAGTAAAGAAGAAACCCATTGGAGTGATGTGATTCCTCTATTCTTCAAGCTATCTCCCTCTTCAAGGTGTGCCAATTCGTAGCTCCTTTAGTGGGTATTTGGGTTTGAGTGAAATGGAAACGGAAAGGGTGATGTAGAGTTGGATTTGGTGTGGGAATTGGTTAGGAATGGTGTAGGATGAGTTTTTGGATGTATTGGGAGAGAATCTTAGATCTAGGGTGATGTAAGAGGGATGTGAGGGCGTGTAAGGAAGTATGTACGAAATCAAAAAAAGAGGTATTTATATGGTTTTCAAAAATACGTCTGAAGGTGCTGATGTCATCGAATCTGGGCAACTTTACGGCCCGTAGTTCGCGGGTAGGGTTCAGTGAAGTTGGCTAGCTGAAATACCTACAAGGTTATACTAAAAAACCCAGAGGGGGGTGAATAGGTTGACACTCTAATTTTAAAACTCTTTCGTGACTTTTGTCAAAACCTTGGTGAGCATATTGTTATGAGAAAACAATTATCACATGTAAGCTCAATTGACCACCCTTAGTCTACACAACATATAACATGAGATAATGTATTTTATATTCAAGTATGTTAAATGCAAAGCAAATTCTACAAGTCGTACTTTGAATATTACAATGTAAATTCACTAAGTAGAACTATACAACTTGATATAGAATATCACAAGATACAATGTTCAAACACAACAAAGATAAATGAGTCAAATGTTGATTAAATAAAGAATGTGTGAATCTCTTTCTTTACAAAAATCTTTGAAACTAATAGTGCACGGTGTGTATAAAACTATCTAGAGTGGGGGTGAATAGATTTTATCTGATTTTACCCAATTTTTATTATAAGTCAATATTCCGAAAATACCCCTATTCAGTCAATATAAAATATCAAGTGTAATAAGTGCGGAATTATAAATGACATAAGATATTTACGTGGAAACCCTTACGGAAAAAACCACGGGCTATTATGTGCACCACACACGAACCTCGTATGAGTGAACCTAGTCTAATTGCTTGTGATTTAAGTTACCTAATCCCGGAAGCTACACAAGTCTTACTTCTCAATAAAGAGATAAATGTCCTATGTGAATATATGATGATATTCAAAAAGCAAACAAAGCTAGGGAACCTTAGATGCTTATCTAGAATGATAATATTACAATTAATTCATTCGTAGATATTAATAGCTAAATGACATGTCATAAAGCTTAGCTAAACATAGATTATGAAAACCTAGAATGCTATCACAATACAACACTCAATCAATACACCATATACAATCTCTATTTTGTAACTAGAATAATATTCTAAGAGCATATAAGTAATGAAAGAGATGACTTGCTAAGAAAGACACTAAATAAGATGAAGTTAGTGAAAAACTTACCAAGCAAAATGTGATGATGCAAAACCATGCATGGATGCATCCTATATGGTCATAGATGATGCTATATGAACTTTGATGCACAAAGGAATGACTTTGAGTGTATAAAGGTGAGTTCTTGTGAATTTTTATCTTGAAATGTGTTCTAAGGGAAAAATATGCTTTTTGAACTCTTGAAGATGACCTAAGAACAAAGAGGCATATATATAGGGTGTCAAAATGAAGTGACATCGTTTTGAAAAAATGACCCACATTTTCTTCTCTGTCGCCACTTTGTCGCTACTTTGTCAAAGTGGTGATGCCTGACGACACAAATTTTCTTCTTTGTCACTACTTTGTTGCTATGGCGAAACTTCATTGCGACATCATACCTGATTGATTTTCATGAATAAATTTCTCTGTCGCTATATGGTCGCCATAACGACAATGTAGGGCAACAATGCCCTATTTTCCACTATGAGTGGTGAAACCAAATGAGAAGCCAATGGCATTGTACGAAGGTGATCTTCGCGCAAGACAAGCACACCAACGTGCAAGCGTAGACTTTTCCGAACAATCTTCTGGAAACGAATTACACGACACATAAACACACAATAATATACAACAACAAAGTGCAAGTGTGAAATGTGACATGTGAAGAGAATGCACACATGTCAATAAGCTAAGTGTGTATGTGC
The DNA here is from genome assembly GCA_035582765.1 of Acer negundo. NCBI lineage: Eukaryota > Viridiplantae > Streptophyta > Magnoliopsida > Sapindales > Sapindaceae > Acer > Acer negundo. The sequence continues at coordinate 8,931,719 of CM069238.1, read as the reverse complement.
AACTAAATCTCTTCAAAGAAAACTAAGCGTTAGAGATATATCTTTAGTGTGCTTGTCACCTTGAGGTATTGAAAGGGCCTTTGAGCTTGATCCTCAATCACCTAAACTACCCTTACAATTTAAACCCCACATATGGTTTGTCACCGAAATAAGCCAATCAAACTTGAGGAACTAACAATCTCCCCCTTTGGCTATTTCGTGACAAAACTACCACTTGTTAGGATTATGCTCAATAGCAAGAGTGTAATGTTGTAATTAACAATCTTTTTCATATTAATAAAGAGATTTCTGGTTTAACAAATAGTATAGCATTTATAGTTTATATTATAATTGTCAAAGTAAATAATCATAAGGTCTAAAGACTATGGGAAAAGAAGAATTGTTCGTACATCTGGATATGTATGTGGTAGACACAATTCTTTAGTTAGTCTTGGATAATGTTCACAACTTAAGTTAAAGGTTGGGCACCTTTATCTTGTTAAAGTTGTAGAATTCTTTTGCTAGCATTTGAGTGGGATCAAATGAGATATGATGAGTCTAAAATCATCGGAGTGTCTTCGAGCAAAAGGATCTAGTGCACTGGGTGCATTGAACTGGATCACAATGAAAAGCTTTATCTAGAACCGTCAATAGATAATAGTCTTTTCATTATCGGGACAATCGGAGGGTCTATCTTAATCCTGAGATAAATGATGGACTTATGGTTGCAAGTGATATCATTTGAGTTATCAATGAGTACGATTATATTGCATAGTCTATCCTCGATAGTTTGGTGATATTCATTTGTTAATCGATAGAGGACTTCATTTATAGATATGGACATCGTGGCTCCATTTAATTAAATGAGAGTATAATATCATCATATGGATGTTTTGAGGTAATTGGATATTAAATCTCAACGTTGAGTTTTCGATAGTGTCTATTGAAAACATGGCTTCTGGACAAGTCAAAATATCCAAGTTCAAAACATGGTCATATGAGTAAATATGGTAACTTGGAGAGTTATAGGCGGTCTATGAACTCTTGGCGATTACTGATATTAATCACGAGGATACACTATCTCCAATATGATTGTCTAGGGTATGAATGAGGAGCATCTTCCTTTTCTATCTTTATTTAAGAGTTCAGTTTTAGCTCTTTATTGTAATGAGTTAAAATTAATGGATCGGACCTAAGTGAATCATTTGTTGATTGTGATTAGGTTATGTCTATTGAAGCTTAAATTTAGATGGCCCGCCAAGATCCCAATCCACACGGACTTGCATGGATCACTTGATATATTCTACCGGACCAATTTAAGGGTCCATCTAGAATTGCATTTAATATATTAAGAATATAATTTGCACATTATTTAAGTAATGGGCTGCTCAATTATATTAATATATTAATGAAAGACATGTGGGCTTGTTTTTTTTAGTAAGAATGGGTCTGGTTCACATGTGGGCTTTTTATTTAAAGTCCGATGGATTAAATGAAATAAGAAAATAATGTTAGGCCCAATCTTAATCAAGTGGGGCGGCAAGGTTAAAATTTTAACCTAAAATATTATTTTGTTTCATTTGTTTTAATTAAATAAGAATTAATTAATTTATTGATTAATTGTTTAATTAAAGAAACAAATCTTTCCTAAAAGTAAAAGACTTGTTTGACAAGGAAATAAATAAATTAGTTTTATTTATTTAATCAAATAAGGAGTCTTTTTATTTAGTCAAAATAAAAGAATAAAAATCAAAGGAGTTCGATTAGGGTTTGAAGTCTATTAAGTTGAAAAGAATTAGGGTTGAATTTAAGTCACCCTATATAAGTGACATTATAGAATTCGGCCAACCCTAATCTTAGACTACATAGAATTCGGCAACCCTAAAGGAAAAAGAAGAAAAAATTCGGCCAACCTATATATGTGTTCTTATAGGGTTCGGCCACCACAATCTATGGTGCTTGAGTTTTTTATTTCTTTCTTCTTCTTCTTAATTCCAAGAGAGAGTTTTTATTCTAAAAAGACAAAAGAGAGTGTGAAATTATTCTTTGATAGTATACTATTGCTTAATCATCAATAAGCTTGTGTATACGATATCGATCTAGGTTCACGCGAGTTTCGATCATTAGATTGAGAACTCAAAAGTGACCGGAATAATTTTTGACATTCTTTTGATTGTTTTTGTGACTAACAAAGAAAAGAAAGTTTTTTGTTTGGTCCATTCACAGTTTTGCAATTCAAAGAAAGGGGAGACCACGCTCCTAGGTGATCCACGTTCGTGCTCTGATTGAAGGTCTTGCGGATTACCATCGATGTAAGTCAATCGGATCACGCGACAAAAGGTAATTTACTTTTGTTAACATATATGCATGTTTATTGATTAAAAGGGTTTAAGGTTCATAAAGGAAAAATTTTAAAAGTCACTAAATCGTTTTTAGTATCGCTTCCGCTGCGTTTACCATTTTTATTTATTATTTTTCCCTACACCACTCACATTGATCCTCATAACAAAATAGAAACTACCAGGCATACAATGATTTTCTACATAACAAAGAGATATTACAAAGATAAAACTTCAAGTCTTCAATTTCTTGTAGAACAACCAAACCTTCAAAACAAAGTTTCTACATTTTCCAATACAAGTAAATGTGAGATTAATCAAGTGAGAACATTAACAAGCATTTGCATTTTAAGAATTTATGCACAACATCATGCAATGTATGTAAATGCAATGCTCCCCCTCAAAGGGTTACTCTGCCTCAGCGTGTATTCTCCCCAACATGTAATTTTACTACTACAATTAGCACAATAAGCATTCTCAACCAACATACTACTCCTCATTTTTGTCATGAGATGGGCAAAAGAGTATTTCCCAAACGGGTCACTTGAAGCAAAGAGAGATAAAAGCGTACATGTCATTTGTATAATCATATAAGACACTTTATGCAAGTAAACTTGCTTACTGGTTAGAGTAAGGGTTGCAACTCAATTAAAAGGAGAGATATAAGGAGATTTATTTTCATAGAAAATGTGTGAATAAAAATGCTTTGCATGAAAGACATATTGCATTCAAGTCCAAAAAGTCAATGGTATTTGACAAAGCAAATGACAAAGGTTTTCTATAGGAATTCAAACCAATTTCATCATTTGTCAAGAATTAAAGCAAGGATATAGAGAATGTATTGATTTCAATTTTAGAGCACTATATCCAACTTTATAAGCGAAACATGTCATGAGCAACTTTGCACCCTATTTGATTTTTTTAGCTAAGATATCCGTATGATAGTAGACATGTTCAACAAATAAAGAAAGAGAGACATTTGGATGTTAGAATCCTTAGAACGGATACAAGATCCTTTATTCATTTTGAGTCTTATAAGATTTTCACACATTGTTTTGTATTTAAGAATTGCAATCATCAATTCATGTTTTTTCATTTGAGCATGTTATTAAGAATCATCATGTCATGGAGATCATTAGGTCATTCAATAAGTACTTCCTAAGTGAATCTTTTAGTCCAAAAATGCATGTTTGAACATAAATATGACATGGATTGCATCCAAATCATGATTCACACTTATTGAGATAAAAACATATATACATTTGTGCAACCAAGATACTCAAGCAATTAAATAAAGAAGCATAAAAATTTTCAAATTTTTGCATGTAACAAATATGTAATTTCTCTCTTTGCTTGAGTTCCCCAAATGGGGTTAATCAACAAAACACATCACTCCACGAGACATATCCCAATAGATCTACTAAGGGTTTTAAACCTTTTTGCATCTAAGGGTTTTGTGAATAGGTCCGCTAGTTGATCATTAGTGCTTACATGTTCAAACACTATGATTTATTTTCAACAAGCTCTCTAATTAAGTGATGATAGATGTCAATATGCTTAGTCCTAGAGTGTTGTACCGGATTCTTAGAAATATTAATAGCACTCATGTTATCACAAAAGAGGGTTAGAGTACCTTGATTGAATCTATAGTCGACTAGCATTTGCTTTATCCATAGGAGTTGTGTGCATCCACTCCTCGCGGCTATGTACTTGGCCTTGACCGTGGACAAGGAAATCGAGTTTTGCTTCTTGCAAAACTAAGACACCAAGTTATTGCTTAGGAAGAAGCAATCGCGCCATGTGTTCTTCTTATCATTGCAATTTCCTGCCCAATCCACATCACTAAAGCCAACTAAACTAGCATTAGTATCAAAAGAGTACCAAATCCCATAGTTGGATGTCCCATTCACATAGTGAATGATTTTCTTTAAGGAAGAGAGATGAGACTCCTTAGGATCCGCTTGGTACCTAACACATACACCCACATTAAAAGATATATCAAACTTACTTGTTGTCAAATAAAGCAAGCTACCAATCATGTCCCGATATAGAGTTTGCTCCACACTTTTACCACCAGTATCCTTGATTAGCTTCAAAGTGCTACTCATGGGTGTATCACAATGTTTGGCGTTTTCTAGTCTAAACTTCTTCACTAGGTTTTTGGCATATTTGGCTTGGGTTATAAAAATCCCATCTTTTAATTGCCTAATTTGCAAACCTATGAAGTAACTTAACTTACCAACAAGACTTATCTCAAACTCATGAGACATGACTTCAACAAATTATTGGACTTTGGTGTTGTTGGTGGAGCCAAACACTATATCATCAACATATATTTAAGCTATAAAGAGCTCATCATTGTCTTTCTTAATGAATAGAATCTTGTCAACACTATCCTTTGTGTAGTTATTGTCAACAAGAAATTGAGTGAGGCGCTCATACCAAGCCCTCGGTGCTTGTTTCAACCTATATAGAGCTTTCTTGAGGTGATAGACATGGTTAAGGTGGTGTGCATCCACAAACCCCTTGCGTTGCTCAACAAACACTTTCTCTTGCAAGAAGCCATTGAGGAAGGCACTTTTGACATCCATTTGGTGTAATTTGAACTTGTGCACACAAGAAATGGACAAGAGAAGCCTAATGGACTCTAAATGGGCAAAGGGAGCAAATGTCTCTTCAAAGTCAATACCCTTAATTTGAGAGTACCCTTAAGCAACAAGTCTAGCCTTATTATGCACTATGTTGCCATCCTTATCGAATTTGTTCCTATATATCCACTTGGTGCCTATCACATTAGTGCTCTTAGGCCCAGGAACTAGAGTCCAAACCTCATTCCTTTCGAATTGGTTTAGCTCTTCTTGCATGGCAAGAACCCAAAGTTCATCATTCAAGGCTTCATCAACCTTTTTGGGTTCTATTTGAGAGGTGTAGCAAGTGTAGCTAATAAGATTAGCTAATTGACGCTTAGTCCTAACACCCTCACTAACTTCTCCAATAATGTCATCTTTATCATGGAGTTTCCTAACCCATGGAGTGGGTTCATTAGAGTTCAAAAGAGGAACTTTATCAAGGGGTTGTGTGTTCTCTACATCAAGGTTAGACGTCCCAACAATAGGAGTCTCCACAACCTTCTCCTCATGGTCATTAGACTTGAGCCTTGTATCATCAATGGCGACATTGGATGATTCAATGACGGTTCGAGTTTTCAAGTTGAAAACTCTATAGGCTCTACTATTTTAGGCATAGCCAATAAAGATACCCTAATCACTCTTAGCATCAAATTTGCCAAGTTGATCACGATAATTTAATATGTAGCATTTGCTTCCAAAGGTGTGGATGTAGCTCACATTTGGCTTTCGACCTCTCCATAACTCATAGGAGGTTTGCCTAGTGCCGGGCTTTAGGAAAACTCTATTCCTTATATAGCAAGCTATATTGACAGCTTCGGCCCATAGGTTCCTAGGGACATTATTGCTAAGCAACATGACACGGGTCATCTCTTGAAGGACCCTATTCTTCCTCTCAACAACTCCATTTTGTTAAGGTGTCCTAGAAGCCGAAAACTCATGGGAGATGCCTACACTATCACAATAGGTTCCAAAGGAAACATTCTCAAATTCCCTCCCATGGTCACTTCTAATCCGTTTTATGCTTTTAATGTTTGAGTTTATTTCATTTTGAATTTTATTACAAAATTTTGAATTTTATTACAAATCATTTTAAACTTGTCAAAAGTTTCAAATTTTTCTCTAAGGAAATATGTCCATGTGAACCTAGAGAAATCATCTACATAAACAAAAATGTATCTCTTTCCACCTAAACTGTCGATTTGCATAGGACCCATAAGATCCATGTGGAGAAGCTCTAAGGGCTCCTTGGTGGAGAGATACTTGTCCTTTTTGTGCATGCTTTTGGTTTGTTTTCCTTGTTGGCAAGGTCCACAAACACCATTGGCGTTCTTCCTAAGCTTAGGAAGGCCACACACAACATTGAACTTGTCTAAGATTTGTAAATCTCGAAAGTTCATATGGTTAAGTCTTTCATGCCACAACTCAACTTGCTCATCCTTGGACACATTGTTTAAGACTATTCTAGCTTCAAGACAATAGCAATTGTCACTAGATCTCATACCTTTCAACAAGGTTTTTCCTTTGGGCAATAAGATTTAGCAATCATTTTAGCTAAATAAGACGGAAAGTCCTTTATCACTTAGATATGAAATGCTTATCAAATTGGATTTCAAGCCATCAACATATAAAGCATTGGACAAGGAGAGTAATTCAGGAATGGAAATGGTTCCTTTCTCTCTAACTCTTTTCTTGGATCCATCACCAAAGGTAACACATCCTCCTTCCTCTATAACAAGAGTTTCAAAGAAACTCTTGTTTCCCGTCATGTGTCTTGAGCACCCATTATCAAGATACCAAAAGTTAGAAGAATTTGCCTTTAAGGCAATTTGTGCAACATGGCAAAAGTGTTAATCTCTTTTAATCCACCTAGGTGAAACATTTTCTTTCCTAGTGGTCTTTGGTATTTGGGCTCTAGAAGTCTTATGATCATGCAAATGTGTTTCATTTTTCCTAGATACATGCATCTTGGCTTTAGCCTTTTTCTTTTCTATCATGCTTTCAATTCTACATAATTTTATATAACGAAAGCAATTTGATCTAAGTTGACAATCAATACCACAAAAATGACATGTAGGAATAAAGTTAGGAATCATACAATAACTTTGAGGATGCATTGGAGCCTTCCTATGTCTTTGTGGTTGTCTTAGTTGTTGATAAGGATCTCTCCTTCTTTGTTGTTGACCAAGACTTGATTACTTCCTTGGTTAAGCTTGCATGATAGGTCTCTTCTCTTGATGGACTTTCGATTGAGGGAAGTTAACTTGAGGAGCTCTTGTAAGATAAGTTTGAGGTAGACTTTTTGGTGCCACCTTCACTTGAGCACTTCTTGAACACTCTCCTAGGTCAAGTTTCTTCCTAGGTAATTGATAAGGAGGAGACTCCTTGAGGTTCATGCTCTTGACAAATATGGTCTTGCTTGGAGTGGAGGACATCTTGTTATCTTAAAACCCAAAACCCCTTTTGTCACTTGGCCTCTTTCCAACATCTAACATGTGGTCAAGTTTTTTTAGTGCTAGAGTCCATCTTGGCTATTAACTCTCTAGCATCTTCAAGCTCCCTCTTCAACCCTTCTTTACTCTTCTTAGATAAGTCTAACTCCCTTCTTAGCTTATCTTCACTCTCCATGGTTCTTACCACTTCTTCACTTAAGTGGTCAACTTGTGTTGAGAGTTCTAGGTTTTCTTCCTTTAATCTCCTAATTTCTCTCATGTTCTTTAACCTTAAACTCTCAAACTTCACCATGTAGTCTTGGAGATCCATCATATCCATATTTCCATTTGTGGATTATGATGAAGAGCAATTATCAATTGAGTCAATTTCCACTTGACTCTCATTCTCTTCTTCACTAGCACTTTTGATCTTGTGAGAAGAGGTAAAGGCTATGAAGTTAGCCATGAGTTTTTCATTATCCGAAGACTCATCTCCTTCAATGGAGTCATCACTTCCATTCCATGTGGCGGCCATCACTTTCCTTTTCTTCTTGATATTATGATTAGCACACTTGGGGGCAAACTGTCCTATGCCGCCACACTCATAACATCGGACCCCTTTCCTTTCGGTCTTTTCTTGCCTAGGCTCAAACTTCTTGAAGAGAGTCTTTTTCTTTAAGTCTTGACCTTTGGATCCAAATTCCTTCTTCTCAGACTTGTAGAATTTATTGAACCTCTTCATCAATAAGGCCATTTCTTTGTCCGAGTCATCATTCTCCTCCTTTTCATCTTTGGAGGCTTTCAAAGCAATTCCCTTTTGCTTTTTAGGAGGTGTGGAGGTAGGACCCTATATAGACTTATAAGCTAGAAGCTTCCCAATCACCTCACTCGGCTTCATATCTTTGTAGGTGCTATTCTCCTCTAAAGCCGCCACTTTGAACTCAAACCTCTCAGGAAGCGATCTCATAATCTTTTGTTTGATCCTTCTATCCAAGTAAGGGTCACCAAGTTGATGACTTTGGTTGACTATGTCTATCAACTTAGCTCAAAGTCGTTGAAGCATTTGTTCTCATCCATCATAAGCAACTCAAATTGTGTTTGGAGAACTTGAAGCTTCGAGTTCTTAACAACTTCGGTTCCCTCATGTGTAACCTCTAGAATGTACCACCCCTCTTTAGCGATCCTAGTGTTTTGAATCAATTTATATTGATTTTCGTCCATTGCAAATAGAATGGCATGCATTGCCTTCCTATTCCATTTCGATGCCTCAAACTCTTGCGCGTTCCATTGCGCCTTAGGTTTGAGTACATCCTCTCCTCCACCCGTAGGAGTCATCATGAGTGTTGTGTAGCTGTCTTCAACCGCCATCCAAGCCTGGTCATGGATTTTACATATATATGACTCCATCTTGCCTTTCTAAGAGGCATAATTCAACCAGGTAAGAAGTTGAGGCCTTGTGCTAGAAGCACCCTCGTTGCCACCACCACCGTTTCCACCGTTTCCACTCATAGTGTATATGAATGAATGAAATGAATGCAAATGTATGAATGACCAAACAACACACAAAATGCCAAACACACCAAAATGAGCAAAGGATCACCTATGTATATTGAGGAACCCGTTCTAATACCAATTGAAACTAATAGTGCACAGTGTGTATAAAACTATCTAGCCAGGGGGGGTGGGAAGAGGGGAGGGGTGAATAGATTTTATCCAATTTTACCCAATTTTCGTTATAAGTCAATATTTCGAAAATACCCCTATTTAGTCAATATAAAATATCAAGTGTAATAAGTGCGGAATTATAAATTACAGGAGATATTTACGGGAAATCCTCATAGGAAAAACCACGAGCTGTTATGTGCGCCATACACGAACCTCGAATCCACCAGTGGTGAAGTGATTACAAACTAATCCCGGTATGTAACTCACAACCACTACATAATCTCGGTATGAGTGAACCTAATCTAATTGCTTGTGATTTAAGCTAACTAATCCCGGAAGCTACACAAGTCTTACTTCTCAATGAAGAGATAAATGTCCTATGTGAATATATGATGATATTCAAAGAGCAAACAAAGCTAGGGAACCTTAGATGCTTATCTAGAATGATAGTATGACAATTAATTCATTCGTAGATATCAATAGCTAAATGATATGTCATAAAGCTTAGCTAAATATAGATTATGAAAACTTAGAAATCTATCACAATACAACACTCAATCAATACACCATATACAATCTCTATCTTGTAACTAGAATAATATTCTAAGAGCATACAAGTAATGAAAGAGATGACTTGTTAAGAAAGACACTAAAATTAGATGAAGTTAGTGAAAAACTTACCAAGCAAGATGTGATGATGCAAAACCATGCATGGATGCATCCTATATGGTCATAGATGATGCTATATGAACTTTGATGTACAAAGGAATGACTTTGAGTGTATAAAGGTGAGTTCTTGTGAATTTTTCTCTTGAAATGTGTTCTAAGGGAAAAATATGCTATTTTGACCTCTTGAAGACGACCTAAGAACAAAAAGGCATATATATAGGGTGTTAAAATGAAGTGACATTGTTTTGAAAAATGACCCTCATTTTCTTCTTTGTCGCCACTTTGTTGCTACTTTGTCAAAATGGCGACACAAAGTGGCGATGCTTGACGACACAAATTTTCTTCTTTGTCACTACTTTGTCAAAGTGGCGACGCCTGACGACACAAATTTTCTTCTATGTTGCCACTTTGTTACTATGGCGACATTTCATGATGACGTCATACCTGATTGATTTTTATCAATAAATTTCTCTATTGCTACATGGTCGCCACAACGACAATATAGGGCGACAATGCCCTGTTTTCCATTATGAGTAGCGAAACCAAAGGAGAAGCTAAGGGCATTTTCCGAAGGTGATCTTCGCGTAAGACAAGCGCACCAATGTGCAAGCGCACACATTTCCGAACAATCTTCGGGAAACGAATTACACGACACATAAACGCACAATAATATACAACAACAAAGTGCAAGTGTGAAATGTGACATGTGAAGAGAGAATGCACACATATGCAAATATGCTAAATGTGTGTGTGCAACTAAATCTCTTCAAAGAAAACTAAGCACTAGAGATATACCTTTGGAGTGCTTGTCACCTTGAGGTATTGAAAAGGCTTTTGAGCTTGATCTTCAATCACCTAAATTACCTTTACAATTTAAACCCCATATATGGTTTGTTACCGAAATAAGCCAAACAAACTTGAGGAACTAACAATCTTGTTTACAATGATATAAAGAAATGAAGAACTTAAACAAGATATTTATCATACGTACAAATATAAGAGAGAGAGAGATAGAGATAGAGACAGAGACATTTGACACATTGATTTTTACATGGTTAACCTCCAAAGAGGAAACATCCACGGGTTGAATCCACAACCACGCGACAAAATATTTTTCACTAGTTAAATAAGAGTACACCCTTAAAAGTGACCAAATCACATGTATCTATCTATTGGATATCTCTCCTACCTAATCCCACTATAGAGAGACTTGCCTACTTTCTAAACGGAGACACATCGCATGCCTTTAAAAAGTATCATTGCTTGACTAACCCAAGCCGTATGCTTCTAGCCAAGACTTTCTTGCTTATCTAACCGGAGCCTCACACTCCTAGACTAGACTTCCTTGCTTAGCTATTGGAAGCCACATGCTCTTAGCTAAGACTTGCTTGCTTGACTATTCAGAGCCTCTTGCTCTTAGTCAAGACTTACTTGCTCAAATCGAAGAATCTGTTAGGATTATGCTCAATAGCAAGAGTGTAATGTTGTAATTAACAATCTTTTTCATATTAATAAAGTGATTTCTGGTTTAACAAATCGTATAGCATTTATAGTTTGTATTATAATTGTCAAAGTAAATAATCATAAGGTCTAAAGACTATGGGAAAAGAAGAATTGTTCGTACATCTGGATATGTATGTGGTAGACACAATTCTTTAGTTAGTCTTGAATATTGTTCACAACTTAAGTTAAAGGTTGGGCACCTTTATCTTGTTAAAGTTGTAGAATTCTTTTGCTAGCATTTGAGTGGGATCAAATGAGATATGATGAGTCTAAAATCATCGGAGTGTCTTCGAGCAAAAGGATCTAGTGCACTGGGTGCATTGAACTGGATCACAATGAAAAGCTTTATCTAGAACCGTCAATAGATAATAGTCTTTTCATTATCAGGACAATCGGAGAGTCTATCTTAATCCTGAGATAAATGATGGACTTATGGTTGCAAGTGATATCATTTGAGTTATCAATGAGTACGATTATATCGCATAGTCTATCCTCGATAGTTTGGTGATATTCATTTGTTAATCGATAGAGGACTTCATTTATAGATATGGACATCGTGGCTCCATTTAATTAAATGAGAGTATAATATCATCATATGGATGTTTTGAGGTAATTGGATATTAAATCTCAACGTTGAGTTTTCGATAGTGTCTATTGAAAACATGGCTTCTGGACAAGTCAAAATATCCAAGTTCAAAACATGGTCATATGAGTAAATATGGTAACTTGGAGAGTTATAGGCGGTCTATGAACTCTTGGCGATTACTGATATTAATCACGAGGATACACTATCTCTAATATGATTGTCTAGGGTATGAATGAGGAGCATCTTCCTTTTCTATCTTTATTTAAGAGTTCAGTTTTAGCTCTTTAGTGGAATGAGTTAAAATTAATGGATCGGACCTAAGTGAATCATTTGTTGATTGTGATTAGGTTATGTCTATTGAAGCTTAAATTTAGATGGCCCGCCAAGATCCCCAATCCACACGGACTTGCATGGATCACTTGATATATTCTACCGGACCAATTTAAGGGTCCATCTAGAATTACATTTAATATATTAAGAATATAATTTGCACATTATTTAAGTAATGGGCTGCTCAATTATATTAATATATTAATGAAAGACATGTGGGCTTGTTTCTTTTAGTAAGAATGGGTCTGGTTCACGTGTGGGCTTTTTTATTTAAAGTCCAATGGATTAAATGAAATAGGAAAATAATATTAGGCCCATCTTATATATAAGTGGGGCAGCTAGGTTAAGGTTTTGACCTAAAAATATTATTTTGTTTCATTTGTTTTAATTAAATAAGAATTAATTGATTTATTGATTAATTGTTTAATTAAAGAAACAAATCTTTCCTAAAAGTAAAGACTTGTTTGATAAGTAAATAAATAAATTAGTATTATTTATTTAATCAAATAAGGAGTCTTTTTTTATTTAGTCAAATAAAAGAATAAAAATAAAAGAGTTGGATTAGGGTTTGAAGTCTATAAAGTTAAAAAGAATTAGGGTTGAATTTCGGTCACCCTATATAAGTGACATGATAAAATTCGGCCAACCCTAATTAGATACTACATAGAATTCGGCAACCCTAAAGGAAAAAGAAGAAAAATTCGGTCAACCTATATATATGTTCTTATAGGGTTCGGCCACGTCAATTAATTGGTGCTTGAGTTTTTATTTTCTTTCTTCTTCTTCTTAATTCTAAGAGAGTTTTTATTCTAGAGAGACAAAAAGGAGTGAAAACTTATTCTTTGATAGTATATAATTGCTTAAACATCAATAAGCTTGTGTATACGATATCGATCTAGGTTCACGCGAGTTTCGATCATAAGATTGTGAACTCAAAAGTGACCGGAATAATTTTGACATTCTTTTGATTGTTTTGTGACTAACAAAGAAAAGAAAGTATTTGTTTGGTCCATTCACAGGTTTGCAATTCAAAGGAAAGGGAGACCACGCTCCTAGGTGATCCACGTTCGTGCTCGGATTGAAGGTCTTGCGTATTACCATCGACGTAAGTCAATCGGATCACGCGACAAGAGGTAATTTACTTTTGTTGATATATATGCATGTTTATTGATTAAAAGGGTTTAAGGTTCATAAAGGAAAAATTTTAAAAGTCACTAAATCGTCTTTAGTATCGCTTCCGCTGCGTGTAACACTTTTATTTGTTTATTTTTCCCTACAGAATCCAATATAATATAAGACTTCCACCTTTTACAAGGCAAGTGATCTAAGTGATGCAAATGATGCAAGCACAAGCAACATAGAGCATATAATTGATCACTTTAAATATGTATATGTTTTGATTGCGTTAATCCATCCCTTTTTGTTGTGTGTTTTTGGGCATTTGTATGATATAATGGCACTTTTGAGATATTTTCAGGAATAATAGGATGCAAGGGATGAAATGAATGCTTGGTGAGAAAATGTGAAGAAATAGAGGCTGAAGTATGAAATTAAGCAAAACTGCGAGTTCATACTTGCAGGTCTAATGTCGCAGATCACTCCCAGAAAGGATTGGGAGTTCAGCTCACAGAACCAATTAGCAGAAGATTCTTCAGAATGCACTACGAGATCAGGCTGCGAGTACATTCTTGCATATCATAACTCGCAGCCCAAACCACAGACTATACTACGAAGTACTTCCTACGAGTCAAATCCAACAGAAAGAGGTATGACATATATCCTACGAGAACAAATTCGTAGAACACAACTTGCAGATCACACCCAGAATGAAGTGTGACCATGAACTGTGAGTACAGTATCGCATAATGACCTAGCAGCTAAACCAGATATTTTTCTGCAACGTCAAGACTGCGAGAACGTTCTAGTAGTTCAACCTAGAAAAGAATAAGTGCAATTTCAAGCTGCGAGTACATGCTCGCAGTTCCAATGTCGCAGGAGCCAATTTTGCACCAGCTTAAAATGACAGACTCCAATTTTATTTCTCCATTATATATACATACTTTACTTTAGTAAAAAGTGTGGTGTGTAATTCTTAGAAGTAGAAGAAGTAAAAGTTAGGAAATATCTTTTACACAACCATAAATCTTTTAGATAAGAATCATTAGACTAAACACTTTAGGTTTTAAGGATATTTTAGATCAATCTTGAAGATTCAAGGAAGGTTTTGCTGAGCAGGTCAAGGAGAAGCATCAAGAACACCACGAGCTTTCTTTCTCTTTCTCTTTCCTTTCCTTGTTTTTACTGTAGCATGAGTAGCTAGATCTTTTTTTTTTTTTTTTTTGACTCAATGATTGTAAATATGTGAACACTCCTTTGAATGATTCTATCTATCTATCTTTTATATCCATTGAGTTTGAACTTGTGCTTAAATTAGCTTCATGGTGTATGTGGAGTAGGATCACAGCTCTAGTTTACACTCATGATATTTGTGCATGAATAGTAGATCTACATCTCTTGTTGACCAAACTTGGTTGGATTTGCTTGAAACTTTAAGAGAGGTTAATTACGTTGTGATAAGCCTAGACCTAGGCTTGAGCTTATTGACAAAAAGGGCATTAGATCCTTTTGACCCTTCCTTTTAATATGGATTTAAATTGATAGAGATTGAATATTGAGGTTGTTAGTAACATGTTACATCATTGATTCCTTAACATCTTTCTATAACATTTACATATATACATCTTTTAGTTTAATCATAAGTGAAGTAACTTAACGAAAGATTTTCAAAACGCACTACCCTTTTTCCTCGTGGGAACAATAACCCTTTCTTATGTCCGCTATACTCGACAGCGATCTGTACACTTGCGGAGGGTTGTAGACTCGCGCACTCGCCTCACACTTTAGTTGTGTGTACTGTTACTAGTTAGTTAGTGCTTTTTCTTAGAAGTATACCCTGAGTGCGTCAATACCCTTTCATCTTCCCCATTTTTTTAAAGCTTTAGAATTATTTTTTAAAGAGAGAAAGATTTCCTTAAGAGAGAGAAGCTCCAAGTGTTGATCCTTAACTTTCCAAACCCCAAACCCCAAACCCATCATTTTTATGCATAATTAAGCATCTTTAGGAATGACTTTGAGTTGACTTGGTAAGTTGAATAAAAACCCCATCTTTGTTATTTGTTTAAACCTTCCAAGATTGTGTTTTTATTGCATTTATTAGTTAATTAAATGCTAGGATTCTCTTCATTGCATATCTTTATGAGTTTCCTTGTATGATTAGGTTTGTATTGTGATAGCTTATATTTAGGACAATAATGCCCTCTAGCTAAGTCTCTATGCCTTGCACTTAGACATTGAAGTGTAGAACTCATTGATTGCATTCATTAATTGCAATCATTAATTGCATATTTATTGTCCTTGCCATATTGTGTGACAACTTGTGCTGATTTGGCTTTGTTTGGTAACTAGGTCTTAGACTTGCATGTCTTCATCTAGTTAGGTCTTTATGAACATTCATATAGACATATTGATATCTAGGATTGTTCTCTTTGACATCTTGAATTTCTAGATAAGCATTTAGTGTAGCCTAGCTGTAAGATTTTAGATTTGTATTGGCTTGATTCCATTGCAAAACTCTCTTTATTTGTAATAGTTAGTTGCTTAGGTGTTTCTTGGTTGAAAGGTGCTTCAAAGGAGAAAAGCAACTGCTCATGCAAATATCATCTTTAAGAGGAAAAACGCTTACTTGGATGCTAAGGTATCAAGATACTTCTTCCTTTTGCAAGGCGTAAGTGCGCACACGCACACAACTCATTCATTTGTGTCCCGGCATCGTAAATAAACCTGAAACGCCTGAGTTAACAACATTAAATATGGGGAAACACCCGAGAATCAAGCATAAAAAGATAGGAATAAGGGCTAAAATCATACCAATTTTGGCTTGATCAATGTTGGCCAACTGATCCATCTTTCTATCATGAGGGTTGGAAAGATGGAAAAGTTAGTTATTCCCTTTCCATGTCTTATCTCTGATCTATACAGACAGGTAGGGGTTCCTGAACGATTCGGAGACGAATTGCACACAATGTCGGACCCCTACAACTCTAGGACTTTCAGAGATTTGACCGCTCCATAGGATGTGAAGCGCCTCTTGCCATTGGGGTCGAGAAAGAGACAGAGACTGCTACACCAGCAACATGGGAGAGGTGAAGACAATGATGATTATGAGGATCCCGGAGCAGTCCCAATAGCAGCAGATCCAACTGTAGAGCAGAAACCATCATGGTTTGATGTATGGGTATTAGAGTACTCTCAGCAGAGGCCCTCATGGGCCACAACCATAATTCAAGGTCAAAAGGACCAGCAAACATAGATAGCTGAGCTAATCAGAGTCCTACAGGTTAGCACATTGACGACTTCAGAGCTTCATGGAGGAGCAGGCCCCAGCTCAGTGCCCCAACAATAACATCAGTAGCAGAGTGATGAGACACCCCCAGTCCGTGACAACGATGACACCACTTATTGAGATTTGTTCATGCATTTTACATACTTATTTCAGTTTTTGCTTTATATTTACTTTTAGTTTTTTGGCACTTTACATTACTTTTGGTTGGATTTTAGTTTAACTTTTTAGACAGATTTTAGTTTGCTTATGCATATTTCTTACTTACTTTTGGGTATTTTACTGTGCTTCATTTAATATCTTGCACATGGCTTTTTGAATTCTTTTTTGTTCATAGTTATTTTGGCACCTTCCTTGTCGGGTCCTCATTGTCAACATTGGAAACAATGTTGGATTTAGGTTTTGGGGTATGGATGATATTGCTATGACTTTTTGCATAGATACAAACAAAATTTTTCAAAATTTTTGAGATATAATCTTTACGATATATGCCATAATTGAGCATGTTTTGCTTCATTTGATACCCTTGTCATGTGCTTATTGACAATCTAAGAATGCATGCATGTCATGAGTTAGTCCCATACCTTTTTGTTGGTTCAAGTGGAGGTGACCATTTGTGTGAGCGTGTAGGTCTATTGGTGGAGACTACCCTAAGTTCACGTGCCTTAAAGAGCGAATCCATGAGGGTTATGCTTCTCTTCTTTTTGTACTCCTAAACACGCTTCACATTTTGTTGTGCATCATTAAAGTCTCATCACATCTCTTGCACCACTAATCATAGAACATTCATCAATTGTGGATAACATGTCATTTGTTTGCAATTTCTTATGGTTGGCCTACTTGGAAGGATGATATGACTTTAATAGAATATGCCCAAACACTTTCACCCAAATTCCTACCCTGATTGTGCTTCAAAGGTCTAATAATAGTGGCCAAGTACCTAAGCCAAACATTTTCCCAAACACTAATGAACCTAAACACAAGCCATATCTAAAACTTTTCGATCTTGCTTACTCAAGCTTTTGTAATATGTATTTATGAATATTCTGTAAATGATGATCTATCTTGTAAAATTCCATGGTTAAGGCTATTTTATGAATAAATAAATAAAAATTTACTGCAATAAAATTTTTAGCCTTGTATGTGTATGAAATGTAGGTTGCTCTAATCGAGTAACAAAAGTTATTGCAAGTTGCTCAAAATGAGCTTAGTTAGAATTTTTGAATTTTTAGAGCTCAAACTTAGCTCGTTTTTCTTGAATTGTAAGATTGATCAAAAATTTCCACATTTCCTGTATCCGCCATTCACCACACAACACCCTAGCCCCATCAATTGGTAGAAAAAGTAAATTTGATCTTGTAGGACTCCCACTTGAGAATGCGAACTGTTGTCATGCTCTAGCACGTTCATGGTTTTTGGTTCCTTTCATGAGACTTATTCACTTAAATGAGTGCTTGATTTTTGAATACATGTATGCGTCTTAATTTGTTCCCATTGCATAAACTCATTCGCCTATGTTTGTATGAGTGTTAACCTAGGTTATGAGAGGAAGAATAAGAGTGAATCTTGTAAGGACTTAGAGTCGAGGCGAAATATGTCTGAAGCACTTGTGCTAATGGTCACCAAAGCAAGGACATTTTAGTGTGGGATTCATGACTAGCATTGCACTCATTGGATTGATTTTGGGTTATTTCAACTTTAGCACATCTCTCATGGTATCTTATCATATTTGGCATTCGCAATCTATTTGTTTGTTTTTCATAATTGTGTATATCAGCCGCCTTAATACTTAGTCTTGGCTTTATTATTTTTGTTTATCGGATTATCCAAGTTTTGTTTTGAATTTTCCCGGGGACAAGCAAAGGCTAGGTTTGGGGGTATTTGATTGAGCCTTCACATACATAAGATTACACCCCCTATTTTCGATGCTTATGTTCGATTTTCTAGTAAATTCATGTATTTTATGGCTTGATTTTGATTGTACTAGTACCTTTGGGATTCAGGGCTGATCAAGGAAGAAAATTGGTGATTTTGGGTCTGATCGAGGAAGAAACTTGGTGATTTTGGGTCAAAGGCGTTAAAAGGAAGCCATCACATACATAAGAATACACCCTCTATTTTTAATGCTTATGTTTGATTTTCAAGTAAATTCATGTATTTTATAGCTCGATTTTGATTGTACAGGTACTTTTGAGATTCAGGGCTGATCGAGGAAGAAACTTGGTGATTTTGGGTCAAAGGCGTTAAAATGAAGGCTTTTGGGGGCAAAACGGTCATTTACAAGAGAATCAGAAAACGGTGGCCACGAACGGCTGCCTGGCCACAAATTTAAACCGTTGTTCTCCTATAGAGGTACTAGATGCAATTCAGCGGCCATAATTCAACCGCAGATCATTTCGAATTCGGCAGTTACCAATCAGCAGCCTAGCCGCCGCTTGAAACCGCCGATTCAGCGCCATGTCAGCAAAAGCAATTGGATGTCCGATTGGGGCCTATATGACACGACCGATCAATAGAAATACTCCAACACTCCACCTTTGTCATATATTCCATACATCACACTAGATAGATATCATCTTCATGGAATACGATTCACTTTCAAGATGCCTTGGTGGTGAAATGGTAGACACGCGAGACTCAAAATCTCGTGTTAAAGAGCGTGGAGGTTCGAGTCCTCTTCAAGGCATAATATTGAGAATGCTTATTGAATGAGCAATTCAATAAGAGATCTTGGATAGAATCGGTATTGATATACCGATTCGATTCGAGATCTTGGAATTGGAATAATTTTGGCACGTCAGCAAAACCGAGATTTCAACCCTATCTTTTGTGATCCCATATAAATATCCATGTTTTCTCATTCTCTAATCTAACCCCCACCATTCTTGAAAACCCTAACTTCTCTCTAACCTTTCACTAAACAAAATCTCTATCATAATCACCAACACTTAACTTTCCCACCAACATCCATCCACATCTTGGAAATTAATTGAAGAAAAAAGAGGAACATCAAGCAATAATTAAAGATCAAGAGGACTCTTGAAGGCTTTCATGGGCTTTCTCTACATCCTTTCTCTCTTTTCATTTATTTCTACTATGTGTAACTAAACCCTCATATTGAGGAATTGATGAGACAACTTATGTGATAATCCCATGTATTTAAGCTAGTCATATATTTTATAAATCCTTTCTTGGTATATTCTATTTTCACTGCCTTGAAGCTATCATTTTACTTTACTAAGTTAATATTGGGTTTCAATTTAGCTTGTTTGTAAAGTGGTTCACATATGAAGGTTGTGGTTTAGAGTTTGAAGGGTTTTAAACTCACTTTACAACCTTTAGCATCCTTGAATTTAAATATGTATGATTTGAATGTTTTACATGGTATAAGACCTTGAATTTGTTCTTGAAAATTTTGTTTGGGTAAATACTTATAGTAAGGTTCACTTGAGTAGGAGCTTGAATCTATTCCTACTAAGACTCATAGTAGGGTTTACTTGATTCAAGGGTGGAATTTACATGTTAATGAGTTAAATCAATTTTATAATAAACATTGAGTTGGATTAAAGTGCTTAATTGGACTAGTTCATTACATTATGAAATCTTTTAGTCATCAACTCAATTCCCCAATATCCATTCCCATACTTTCACACATATCACTTTAATTACTTGCTATTTAATTATTGCTTTAATTTAGTTTAGTTTTCAAAACAATCTTCAAAACCAAAAATGAATTTTACTTTTCCGCACATAGTTTAGATTAGTGTATATATCTTAGTTTTAGCCAAGTATCCTCCCTTTCCCTAGGGAATGATACCACTTGCCATTATACGTTTCACTTCGATTTGTGTATTCCAAGTGTGCAATTTTGGTACTTGCAAAAAAGACCGATCAAGGGTGCTTGTCAAGAAGGAACGACAGTATGTAGAGTCGGAGAAGGCCAGAGAAGAGAGTGAGCGACTATGCGTCGGCTTGAAGGAGCAGCTAACAACCGTTTCAGTCGAAGCTATGTGTGTCGCAAGGGTTGACCTTTTCAGGGAATATTTGGCTGGTAAACACACAAAGTGGGATCCCTGAGGGGAAATCGACGGTTGGGAGGAGGTTGAATGCATTAAGGCTAAAGATTTTGCAGCTGCGGAGGAGGATGTACGCGTCGAGGGCGTTGGGAAAATCGAGAAAGATCCGTCTGCTATCGTTGAACCAGAAGTGCAAGCTGACAATTCGAATCAACCTTATCTTTTTTTTTCGATTCAAAAAAACTTTTGTTCGTAGATATTTTTTTTGGTGTCGAGTAGGAGTATTGTTATTTTCCCTGCTCGACCTTATATGTAATTATGGAGGATTTGATGGTTTGATCAACTATTTTTGTTTATCTTCGTTCACCTTTCTTTGAATTGCTTTTAATCGTGTATTTTGCTTTGACTTTGCAAAATTATGTTTAGATTTCTAACATTCTTTTGAATGAAATCTCTGTCAACTTGATCAGTTGTGAATATTTGAAATTCGAAGTTAAATTGATTTGAACATAAATTTCATGTTTTATTAATAAAAGCAAAGATCGTTTGATCAACCTGACGTGATCATGAATACCGAGTGCATGCGTGCTAAAATAATAGGGTCAACTCAACCACTTCGATTCCATCGATAATCACGTATATGTGTAATATAACAATGAGGTCGACTCGACCATTTCAATTTCATAGATAATCGAGTACATGTGTAATATGATAATGAGGTTGACTCGACCATTTCAATTTCATAGATAATCACGTACATGCGTAACATAATAATGAGGTCGACTTAACCATTTCAGTTTCATAGATAATCTCGTACTTGTGTAATAAGGATGAGGTCTTTTGTCCCCAGTGTTACTCCCTCAACCTCTAGTGTCGAGTTCTAATTTAGATATTGGGGGTTACATTTTGATTCTGAATTCATAACTTAAAAGTCCTTGAATGCAGAATTTCGTGTCGTTATGGACTCTAGACTGCAGGGCTTGTATATGTCGTTAATTAAGTCATCAAGTTCCTGCAAGGACTTGATGGCTTGTCGAAGTCGACAGCTCTTGATTATAATTAAACAAGCTCTTGGGAAAAATGTGTTTTGTGAGCTCAGTTTTGTACTTAGTTGCAACTAAGTTTTCATCATTGCTCTTGAGTTGACTTGTTAGTATCGAATATAGATTAATTCATAGGAGTAGAGAAAATAGAAAAAAATTGGAATAGGTACGGTTAGAAATGATACTGCTTTAGATGTAGAGCGTTCCAGCTGTTACGTATTTCTCGACCATCGAGGCCTCACAATATGTACACCCTTCTTCCTTTTATGTCTGTTATTTGGTAGAGACCTTCCCATGTTGGACCCAGTTTTTCTGTGCCGTCTTCTCGGGTATTCTGAAAGACTCGTCGTATCACCCAATCGCCAATTTTGAAGGCTCTTATCTTCACATTTTTATTGTAGTGTCGAGCTACCTACTACAGGTATGCTTGTACCCTTAAGGCGGTTCGTTCTCAATGTTCATCGAGGTGGTCTAGTTTGAATGTGAGATCTAGGTTGTTCTGTTCTTCATGAGGATTTTCACTTTGAGTAGTTGCTAGTCTTGTTTCGATACGGATTTCTGCTTCAAAGCCGTAGACAAGGGAAAAAAGGTGTTTCTCTTGTCGATCGACGATGAGTAGTTCTATATGACCAAAGGATCTTGGGGAGTTTATCAGCCCATTCACTCTTTTCAACTTCTAGCCTTTTCTTTAATGTTTTGATTATGGTTTAGTTGGTTGACTCTGCTTGTATGTTAGCTTAAGGGTAGCACGGTGTTGAGAAGCTTAGTTTTGTTCCATACTTGTCGCATAAGTTTTTAGAGTCATACGAAATGAATTGGGCCCCGTTTTCGGTCACTATTTCTCTAGGTATTCAAAACCTGCAAATTATGTTTTTCTACACAAAATTGCATACCTCTATGTCACTTACACATTGAAATGCTTCAGCCTCGACCCATTTGGTTAAGTAGTCTGTTAGGACTAGCACGTATACGACACCGCCATGGGCTGCTGGGAATTGAATTCAATATACCGAAATTGAATGCTAAATACAATTATAAGGTTTCCTTATCTTTTCGCTTTGACAGAAGTAGTGGTGAGGTTAGGTATTGATTGAACCAAAATTGGTATGATTTTGGCTCTCACTTCATTCTGTAAAAGACCACGCAAAGCAGCTAGACGCGCCACGTCAGATGAACAATGCGGTGCGTTTTGGAAGGAGATTGGGCTTCCAAATGAATCCTTACCCAGTTCTACGTGTGCCTTAGCAGTCCACCTTCCTTAAATGGTGCGTTTTATTTGATTGAGCAAATCAAGCACGAGGCCCAAATGCGTTGGCTCAAACCTACCTCTAAATACATCCCAGCTCACTGTTGATTACGCCCCAAAAGAAGATAAAGACTTTAGACTGATTGCACCCCAACTCGTTGTTAAGCGTCCCCCATCTTCTTCAAACTTCATCTTCAACCTCTCAACCGATCGCCATTGTTGACAGTAGAAACCTTAGCACGCTGCCGCCTGAAGTTGCCCTTTTTTTGAGCTGTTGTCGGTCGATTTTCGGACCAATCAAATGAAGAGCTCACCGTGGTTCAAGTTAGCCTCTTCTCAGTCCTCTAATCACCACCGAATCTCTAAGCCTCAATCTCCTATATGACGCCACTTCCCAAACCGCGACCACACCACGAAAATCAATGTCGCTATTTGCATTTCGATGTCGCCACAGCGACATGAGTTGTTTTTACACCTGATTTGGTCGCCAATTGCGTTGCCATGAACCAAACCGCGACACTCACTATGTTCAATAGTGATTGATTCGGAAAATTATGGAAATGTCCCCTTGAGGGGCCAAAATAGCAATTTGACAAGCCTAGGGGTGTTTTGGTAATTGACCATCCATGACCTATTTTGAAAACCCTATAAATACATCATAGTTTTTCCCCTTGTAGACAACTCTTGGAAATCAAGAAATATCCCTCTTCACCATTCCTAATCCCACCCTTTCTCCTTTCCATTAAACATCTAGATTATTCATCCTAAATCATTCCTCTCTTCCCATCTTCTCAACCCTTTTTCTTTGTCAATTTCCATTTGACTTCACCTATCTAGACATATCCTCATCATCTACTCTTTACATAAGGAGCATCAAAGGCAAGGAAAGGATCAAGCTCTACAAAAGGAGGCTCAAGAGTGATTTCCTACTCTTTTACTTGCCTTCCTTTTGATTGTAATATGTGTAATTAAATCCCCATTTTAGGGGATGATTTGAAAGACTTTTTGAACATGAGTATTTATTAAAGCTTTGAATAATATGTTTGTATAATTATAGTTCTATTTACTTTTTAATTAGATCTTGCACTTATGCGATTAATTGAGTATTGACACACTTATTGATTACAATATG
Source organism: Acer negundo (assembly GCA_035582765.1). Lineage (NCBI taxonomy): Eukaryota > Viridiplantae > Streptophyta > Magnoliopsida > Sapindales > Sapindaceae > Acer > Acer negundo. Next base: position 8,907,753 of record CM069238.1, on the reverse strand, counting down.
TTGTAGGATTTATTTGTGATAAAATTGGTTAAGTTATTGACACATTTGATTGATTGTAGCACATAGTGAATAGGATAGACTTTTGGAGGGTAGATCAACCACTATTGCCTAGGCTTTTGTTCGTCACTAATCGATCCCACCTTGATCCCTTTTCCTTAATCGGTTAGGCATTTTGGTGGGAAGTTGTTTAGGGTTTATAGTGACGACCTAAACAAGAATTTCGAATGAGATCGGTCCTTGATTGTGGAGATTGAACGTTAATGAAGCCATCTATGAATTTCTCATAGTCCAATAGCTACTCTATCTTTTCCTTAGAATTTCCGATTAATTGTTTAAATCATTTTCTTATCTAGATTGTTGATAATGGATTCTTATCTATTCATATTCTCTTTACATTTGTTTTATTTTTACATGTAAGTTTAGTGGTTTCTCAAACCACACACTAATTCAACTAATTACGCTAATTCCGAATCCTTACTTTACCATTTTATTAAATTTTACATCTAAGTGGATTTTCAAGTGGTCAAACTAGGTTATCAAAATGAACACATTAAAAACGTATTTTGTTGTGTAAAACGACCGCATCAGGTATTCTTTCAAGTTTTGCAGTGCCTTCTCGCACTCTCTGTTCCGCTCGGATGCCTTGTTTTTTTTGTAGTGTGTTGAAAAAGGGTTGGCATCGTTTGCATGACTAGGAAATGAACTTGTTTAGGGATGTTACTAAACCTGTGAGTTTTTGGACGTCTTTGACGCATTTTGGTGATTCGATTCCTTGGATCGGTCAGATCTGGTCCGACTTGGCCTCGACACCTCTTAGGGTCACCAAGTAACCTAAAACAAACGATTGTCTTAGATGTTCAATATGTTGTTGGGCGATTAAGGATTTGACCAACATGTCATTGATATATACTTCCATTGTCGAACTGAGCATTTCAGCGAACATTTTGTTAACCAGTCGTTGATAGGTTGCACTTGTATTTTTCAAACCAAATGGCATAAATTTATATCAGAAAATATCTCGTTCGGTGACGAAAGCAGTATTTTCTTGGTTGTTCTGGTGTATCAGTATCTGGTTGTATCCAGAAAACTCGTCCATGAAGCTGATGAGTTTGTGTCCAGCCGTGGCGTCGACCAACATGTCGATGTGAGGGAGTGGGAATGAATCTTTAGGACACGCCTTGTTGAGATCTGTAAAATCGATGCAAACGTTCCATTTCCAGTTTTTCGGTTTCACGACCACGATGTTAGCCAGCCAGTCTGGGTATTTCACTGCTAGAACCAACCTGATGTCGATCAACTTTTGAATCTCTTTGTTGATAATTTTATTCCTTTTTGGTGTGAATTTTCTCCTCTTTTGCTTCATTGGTCGATGATCTAGGTCTACCTGCAAATTGTGAACTATTACCTCTTGGTCTATTCCGACCATGTCTAAGTGCGACTAGGCGAAGCTATTTCGGCAAACTTTTAGGAATTCGAACAATTGTCTACGGATCTCTTCAGGAAATTTGGACCCGATTAGGACATTATGCTCTGGTTGGTCTGGGTCGATCGGTACTTCGTTGAGTTCTTCCAACTTTGGCTTGTTTAAAGTCGACTCAACCACTCATTCCGGTGCTATAATTGCTCTTTTTTTATGGTTTTCTAGTAGCATTCCCTTGTAGCTCTCTGTTTGCCTTTGATCTCTCATACTTCCCATTTGGTAGGGAACTTTATTATCTGGTGGTAGGTTGATGAGATCGCCTTCATTTTGTGTATCCAAGGTCTCCTTAATATGGCATTGTATGGAGACTAGCAATCGAGCACCAAAGAGTTGATATACAAGTTCACTCCTTCGCCCTAGATAGGTAGTACAATTTCTTCTAGGGTCTTCTTCTGCTCACCATTAAATCCTATTAGCATGGTCGTATGACGACTGATTTTGGATTCTTCGATCCGCATTTCTCGTAGAGCACTGTTAAACAAAATATTGCATGAATTGCCATTATTGATTCAAATTGTTTTTGTTAAACAATTTGCAATATGTATTGAAATAACTAGTCCATCACGGTGAGGAGAAAATAAATCTGATTTATCTGTAGATTTGAACGTGACGGTTTCATTGATCTTTGTTGGATGCTCTCTGTTAGGCTGTACTTCTGTGTTCTACACTTATCGAGTGTGTCTCTTTGCGACTAAATAACTCACGCCATTGACTTCTGATCCACCTGCAATATAATTAATAACCATGTCTTATCGAGGTGGCTCTGGAGGACTGTCTTTGGGATTGGCTTGTTGCTTCTCATCACATCGAGCCAGGGTCTGTTTTCCCTTGTCGGTCAGGAATTCTTGCAGATGTCCCCATTTTAAAAGTTCAGCAACCTCCAATTTGAGATTGACATAGTCTTTTATCCGATGGTCGTGATCCCTATGTAACTCACATTGGAGTCTAGCATCTCGATGTTCGGGTAGAGCATTCATTCTTTGTGGCCACTTTACTGTTTTCCCCATGTCTTTTATTACTGCTAGGAGATCAATAGGTTCAATGCTGAGGTTGTACCCCGGGACTGGAACATGTGATCGACTTGTTCTCTACGGATTTTGTTCGTACAACCTCCTATCGTTTGATCTGTTATACCGAGATTGGTTGTCACGTCGATTCCCTGTGGGATGGGTTCGGCCCTCTTGTCAGTGGTCCTTCTATCGACTCTATCGTGTCGCCTATTGTAATTATTGGATTTTTTGACGAAATTCGCTTCATCTTCCTCCCATTTGAGTTGAGCCCATGCTTTTGCTAATACGTTCTCCATCGTTTTGCATGGGTATTTGGTGAGCTCCTTGTAGAGGTTAGAGACGAATCGAAGTCCCTTCCAGAATGCGAAGATTGTTATCGCTTGGTTGCAATGTAGGGTTTGCACTTTCTCCCTGTTGAAGTGCCCTACGTACTCTTTCAGATTTTCACCACGCTTCTAGGTTATTGTGTGAAGGTCGTCCGACTATTTTTTGAGCTTTCGACTGCTTGCAAATTGCTCTACAAATGTATGTGTAAGCTACATAAAAGAAGTAATAAAGTTATTAAGCAAATTTGTATACTATGTCTTTTATTATTGCTAGGAGATCGACAGGTTCAATGCTGAGGTTGTACTCTAGGACTGGAACCTGTGATCAACTTGTTCTTTATAGATTTTGTTCGTACAACCTCCTATCGTTTGATCTGTTATACCGAGATTGGTTGTCACATCGATTGCCTGTGGGATGGGTTTGGCCCTCTTGTCAGTGGTCCTCCTATCGACTCTGTCGTGTCGCCTATTGTAATTATTGGATTTTTTGACGAAATTTGCCTCATCTTCCTCCCATTTGATTTGAGCCCATGTTTTTGCTAATACGTTCTCTATCGTTTTGCATGGGTATTTGGTGAGCTCCTTGTAGAGGTTAGAGGCGAATCGAAGTCCCTTCCATAATGCGAAGATTGTTATCGCTTGGTTGTAGTGTAGGATTTGCACTTTCTCCCTGTTGAAGCACCTTACGTACTCTCTTAGATTTTCAGCACGCCTCTAGGTTATTGTGTGAAGGTCGTCCGACTATTTTTCGAGCTTTCGACTGCTTGCAAATTGCTCTACAAATGTATGTGTAAGCTACGCAAAAGAAGTAATAAAGTTATTAAGCAAATTTGTATACCATTGTAAGGCAGAGCCACTGAGGCTGGACCCAAATGCTCTGCACATGCACGTTTCTCAGAGGTTGCATGGGATTGATGCAATGAACATCCTTTACTTGTACTGTGCTATATGGTCATCTGGATCTGCTGTGTCCTCGAACTGTTTCATGTTTGGGAAGCTAAACTTCTTGGGCATCTCGAGTACGACAATTGCGTTGACAAACGGTGAGTCCGCAAAGCTGTTCGCCGTGCTTTTTTTTTTTTATTGGCATTGGGACTCCTGGAATCCTTTGGATAAGGGCTTCCATTTATCTAAACATGCGAGAAAGTTCTAGGTCAAGAAATAGATATATACCACAATTAGATTTTACCAACTCCGGTGTCGATTGGAGCAACGTTGGGGTCCTGAAAGCATTCTCTGGTTGTTGATCGACGATCATGTTTGGTTCCAGTAGTGCTTCTTATTAGATAAGAATGTTAGTTAGGTCAATTTCAAATCAAACTGTCTGGGTCGTGCCTTGATTCAGTCTAGTGCTAGGGTTCATTCCTAGCCTCTGATGATCTGCATGTATGATAGGGGATGTCCTATCGACCTCTTGCTTGTTGTCGAGTGTGGGAATTGGTGGCTCTGGTATCATGTTGTTGGGTGCTCCATCGATGATGGCTCGTAGTTCTACGTTACGAGTCCGGACCGTAACATTTTCTGCCTTAAGCTCTTTCAACTTTTCAGCATTCGTGGCCATTTAAGCAGTCAACGCGGCAATATGCTATTCAACGGTTAAGGCATTTCCATCTTCGGACATTATACATGTCGTTAGGCTAATTCGATGATTTGTTATAAAGTTGCAATGGGCCCCACAGTTGGCGCCAAACTATGTGTGGTCAATCTACGACTGATGTGGATTGGGTCGAATTCGAGTTAGGCCCAAGCAACTTGGTCTAACCTGTCAAATCGGGCGTGTCGACTTCTTTAAGAGCCTACAAAAGAGTTAAAAAAGAGTAGAAAAAACGATAAAGAAACAAATGACGCTGGTGGGATGATTTTTTAGCCTTTGATGCACTTGGGCTATCGTTTGTAAAGACTAATCGAAATTGAAAAAGAAATTGGATTCCAGTGACCGGAGTTCAATTGAATAGAGTTCTGGCACTCTAAGGAGCTTTTTCCAGTGAGGTTTTTCAGAGAGTTTATTGTGCTCAACCCTGTTCCTTTTAAAGGCTGCACTTTTGTTCTACCGTTTTCGTGGGTTCAATTCCCACGACCGGTTTGATTATGGGAGAGATTTCTGAAGGGATTTTCTCCCTTTCAAATCGTCTGTTACAACCGTTATCAACAAAATGGTAACTAATATTGGACTAAGTCAACTGCCAAGTTCCATCTGATAAGAGCTTTGGGTCAACCTGCCACATATGTGCTTAAACTGGGTTTTAACATAAAAAGGCTTGTACCTTAATCGTTGGGCCCAAAGGTCATTTTTGGCTACTACAATGCTATTGACAATCATTAAATATCTTTATAAACTCCATTTTAAATGTTTTTTATTTTACTAATATGAAATTTACACTTAATCAAAATTAGCGAAGAATATGCCATTCTAAGCACACTACTAATTTTTAGATTCCAACTTTATTTCTTTATCTCTTTTGTGTTTCGTAAACCCTAAAACATTTTGTTTTCAATGTCATAAGAATATTTATTTGATTATGAAATTATATAGAATGATTTGTAGCAAGAAGCAAACAACAATGAAGAAATAAAATTTTAGTTAGTTTTAAACTTTGCAAGTTTATTTATTTTTTTTTTTAAAGGAATTGTTTTTTAACCAAATGAAATTCGACAAATTCAATTCTATCCAGGCTATGGTAAAATTTTGTTCTTAACTAACCTTACTAGTAAAAAGACTATGTTGCCCTTCATGAATTACATGTCATAAATGTTACATGATGAACTAAAAACATATTACATAACAAACTATCATGTAATGTTTATCAGAAACCTAGAAATTGAAGAAACATGTTACATGATAAACTATGATATATTACATAGTTGACTATCATGCAAAGTTCATCAGAAACCAAAAATTTTGGAAAACTTCAAAATTGATTTTGAAAACCATGACTTATCTAAAATAGTTTTAAAACCCATGAAATATACACCAATACAAATAATTGTTAGCTATTTACAGCTTTAAAAACTCACCATATGGTGACCGGAAGGAAGAAAAAGGGATTTTGGAGAGAGAAAGCGAATAACTAAGAGAGAAGGTAGGCGGAGAAGAAAAAAGAAAAAAAAAAAACTCTAGGGGCATTTCATTACTTTTAGGTTAGTTTTGAATAATGTTTTGAAGTTTTAGTTGAATACGGTTTTATTTTGAAAATAAGGTTAAAAATGAATTTTGATTTCAAAAATAGGTTAGATTTGTCTATTTCGTCTTTTTTAAGGGTGTCGATATTGTCACCCAAATATAATTTGTATATTCACATTTTATTAAAATATTTTAATTATAAAAATATCTAAATACAAATTTATCAATAAGTATAACTTACTTTAATTAAAATAAATCAAATGCTATTTATACCCATTAATTACACCTATCATATATTCAAATATATCTCTCCATTAATATATATATATATATATATATATATTTATATTGTACTATTTAAAAAAAAAAAGTTATGATAAACCCAAATTCTATTTCTAGTATCAAAATTTATCATCATATAATAAAGTAATGGAAATATAATTTTCGTATTTTATATATTTTAAAATATAATTCACAAAAAGTACAAGTAAAATGTATTAAAATTATATCGAATTTTAGAAAAAAAAAAAAAACCGATCATTGTCTCAAAATAAATATTCGTGGCAATTTAACTCACTTTTCCGCCATACAAGTACAGTATAAGATTGATTAAAATTTTGAAACCTGTAGTCTAGATCACATTCTCGCCGATCCTGGCAGTTGTTGTGTAATAAATAAAAAATAAAAAAAAAGTAGACATAAGAGATATGATCATTACTACCAACAAATTGATAAGAGAAAACAGTAGCATTTGGACAGATCTATAGAATGAGTGTTAGATCGATGTTGGAATTAATGCTTTATTTTTATTTTATTTATTTATTTTTTTTAATGAGTGTTTTAATTATTTAAGAGAGCTTATAAATAAAAAGTATTAAAATAAATATACTTATTTCAATAAGTACTATTGGTATTATAATAAGTGTTTATACTAATGATTTAATTTTCTTTACATGGTATGTCTTTGAATGATCCTAGGCAATCATCCATGTATGGATAAAGAACTAGACCTAGGAAGACCTTGGAAAAGCATGTTGAGAAGAAAGTTGTTGATGACTTGCTTGCTAAATCTTGTGTTGTGCCTCACTCTACAATGTGTAAGAAAATTGATAATGCTTTGTTTGATATATTTGAGAATGTGACTATCAAAGTCAAGGTGCATGTTAAGAAGTCTAACATTGAGTTAAATCATGTTAGTGGTAAGAGTGAGAGGCGTACTGTGAAAAGTGTGTGGGTTAGGAAAGACACATCTAAATGCCTAGTTCAATAATATGCTTTAAGAGCCAACTCCTCATACTCTTGGTACCTAGATAGTGATTACTTTAGGAACATGACCGGGAACAAATAGTTCTTTAAGAATCTTGTTTTAAAGGATGGAGGATGGGTCACTTTTGGTGATGGCACCAAAAAGCAAGTTCTTGGCAAGGGAACAATATATATCCCCGGATTGCCTAAACTTCACAACACTTTGTATGTGGATAGATTACAAGCTAACTTAATAAGCATCACTCACTTGTGTGAAATCTTTAAAGAGGTTAGCTTTAACAAAAATGTGTGCACAATAATTGATAAAAAGGGCAAGGTTGTCCTAAAAGTAAAAAGGTCTATAGACAATTGCTATTGTCTTGAGATAGATCCTCTAACTTGCAACATGGCACATTGAGGACTCACTTTTTGTGTCATTTCAAAATTACGAATTATCAAAAGATGTTCATAATGAAAATCCTACGCAATGTGCTCTAAGTTTTGAAAGCAAATAAAGCGGTAAGTTAAGGATCATTCCATAGGGAATTAGAGTGATTAGTTGAATTATTTAACTAATCTAAAATGCAATTAAAATAAATCATGGTATTTTGATAGTGTGTGGTTTGAGAAACCACCAAACATACATGTAAAATAAAATTAACAAAAAGTAAAGAGAATAAGAATAGATAGGAATCTAACATAACAACTTAGATACGAAAGTGGATAAACAATTAAAAGGAATTCTAGGGAAATGATAGAATAGCTAATTGACAATTGAGCAATTCATTAAAACTTCATTAACGTGCAATCTACACAATAAAGGACTGATCTCATTCGAAAGTGTTGTTTAGGTCGTCACTACGAACCTAAACAACTTCCCACCAAAATGTCTACCCAATTAAGGAAAGGGGATCAATGTGGGATCGGTTGGTGGCGATCAAATGGCCTAAGCAATCGTGGTAGGCCTACCCTTTAAAAGTCTATTCTATTCATTATGTCCTACAATCAATCAAGTGTGTCAATGCTTAATCAATTTTATCACAAATAATCCTACAACATATTGTAATCAACTAAGTGTATCAATACTCAATTAATCACATAAGTCCAAAGTATAATTAAAAAGTAAATAAAACATTAATTGCATAAACATAATATTCAAATCTTAAAAAAGTACACGATGTCCAAATAGTCTATCAAATCATCCCTTAGAAAGGGGGTTTAATTACACATAATAACAAACACGAAAAGGAAGTAAAATGTAGAGAAATCACCCATGAGTCTCTTATAGGCTTGATACTCCCTTAAGCTTCCTTGTTGTGGCTAGTGCAAATATTGGATGTTGATGTGGTGTCTAGATAGGTGGAGTCATATGGAAAGTGACAAAGGAAATGTGTGGAGAAAATGGATGGAGAGGAGTGATTTAGGTGGAAGAATCTAAGTGTTTATTGGAGATGAGAATGGTGGGATTAGGAATGGTTGAAGAAGAAGGTTTCTTGATGAACATGAGTTGTCCAAAAGAGGAAAAACATTGATGAGTTTATAGGGATTTCAAATTAGGTCTTGGATGGTTAATTACCAAAATACTCCTAGACTTTGTAAATTACCATTTCAGCCCCTCAATGGAGTACATTGTGTAATTTTCATGCCAAAATCCACCAATCAGATTTTAACAGAGTGTCGCGGTTTGCTTCAGTGGTGACATATTGGGCGACGCAATTGGCGACCCAATCAGGTGAAAAAATCATCTCTGTCGCCATGGGGTCGCTGTGGCTACATCGAAGAACAAGTCGCGACGATGATTTTCGCGATTGTGTCGCGGTTTTGAGAAGTGGCGACAATGGAATGACGAGGTGATATTTGGTGGCTTGGATTTCGGTGATTTGGGAGGACTGATGAGACGCTGACCAAGTTGCTGTTAGGTTCACCGTCAATTTGGGCCGGAATTCGATTGGCGACGGTGACGGGAAGGTTGACGTCGACGACTTAGGGTTTAGGAGCTGTAGGTCGTCCATGGAGGCAAGCACGCGAGGAAGAAGATGAAGTTTGAAGACAAATGGGGTGCATTTAGCACTGAGTAGGGCTACACGCAGCGGCTACTGTTTTGTCTTATATATGGTTCAGTCAGCAATGTAATGGGGTTCATTTGGAAGCCTACACCTCTCTCAAAACTCACCGTTTCTTTAAGTTGGTGGCATGGGCTGCTTGCTCATTCGAGGTGTATTTAGGAGTTGCCTGGGGTGCACACGGGCTGAATTTGAGGTAGGTTGGCAATCGTTTGGGTAAATTAGGTGTGCATGGGACTGGGCGTGGGTGCATGTGGACTCAAACCACTTGTCTCTCTCTGGGGCGCGCTTTAGAAATGGACAAGGGTTCACTCAAAGGCCCATCAACCGCCAAAACCCACCGTTTAACTTAATAAGGTGGGGCTGCTTTGCTTGCTTTGCTCGGTAAATTACATTTAGGTCCTCTGATTTCTTCCATATTTACGATAACTTCAATATTCCCTTAATAATTACAGTTTTGCCCCTAATTGGCCAATTACTCCAATGCCCTTAAACTCCATAATTACCTGAAAACACTTAATTCACACCATTAAATCACGGGATAATGGTTGAGAATCAAGTGTAAGGAAAAGGAAATGAGGACCAAAATCATATTAATTTTGGTTTAATCAAATATCCCACGGGCTGAATTTGAGGTAGGTTGGCAATCGTTTGGGTAAATTAGGTGTGCATGGGACTGGGCGTGGGTGCATGTGGACTCAAACCACTTGTCTCTCTCTGGGGCGCGCTTTAGAAATGGACAAGGGTTCACTCAAAGGCCCATCAACCGCCAAAACCCACCGTTTAACTTAATAAGGTGGGGCTGCTTTGCTTGCTTTGCTCGGTAAATTACATTTAGGTCCTCTGATTTCTTCCATATTTACGATAACTTCAATATTCCCTTAATAATTACAGTTTTGCCCCTAATTGGCCAATTACTCCAATGCCCTTAAACTCCATAATTACCTGAAAACACTTAATTCACACCATTAAATCACGGGATAATGGTTGAGAATCAAGTATAAGGAAAAGGAAATGAGGACCAAAATCATATTAATTTTGGTTTAATCAAATATCCCAAAACCTATCTTTTGCTCGTTTTCGAGCAAAATAAATAGTAAGCACCAATGAACATGTGCCTAAATATCATACAGTCAACATTTAAAGCACTAACTCTTTGCAAAAGACTCAAAAGTCAATATTCGACTTGCAAAACCAAAAGCGAAGAGATTTAATCAACGTTGTGCTCATTAGGAAACGTGCATGTAAGAGATGCTAAATAAAGATTAAAATCATGCCTCTCTAAGTACACATTGCACGTAACACGATCCTACATTCAAGATGCTAAAACTTCAACAATAGAGTGCCATTAGGCAGGGAATGTAATTTGCCTCGACATTTAATTCTCACCGGATTCTCTCATTTTCACACAGATTCCTAGCATTCACTCACAATCCATATGCAATATGAGTTTATGTTCAATATCAAATATAATTGCACATGATCATTTAAAAACACAATTTTTGAAAATTATTCTCATGAATGGAATTGAAAGCAATGAACTGAAAAGAACATGCATCAACCAAGATTTCCAAAGTAGACATCCTTAAAGATCAAATAGGTCTTTCATTTGGTTGTAATGAGGCCTAAGGTGAATGGTGAGTCGATAAATAGGAAAAATTGATAACAAACACCCAAAGGTCACATTAAGGCATACATTCTAAATTAAGCACACTTTGCTCATTACAACTTTTCATATTCCACTATTTGGTGTCCAGGCTTACAATTTCCTTTGTGCATTTTTCTACTCTTAATTGTTATTGAGTAGCTCAATTAATTTCAAATAGGCAATTTTCGCCTTATTCATCTTTTTCTTTTTCTTTTATTTTCTTTGCTTTTCTTTTCTTTGCTCGTCTTTTCTTTCCTTTTCAAGCATTGCATTTGATATTTTTCATGCGTTTGCACATACATACATGCCTAGGTACATGCCTTACATTTTGATACACCTCAAAGCTTACATTCAACCCCTAAGCCTTAGCAAACCATTTGGTACAAGGTAAGTCTAGTGTATAGGCTAAATGGTTTATGTTGATGTGGTTCATGAATGAAAAACTTAATTGTGTTTGGCTTCAAACGGGTATGGAGCACACACATATGAGGGATTGGAAGTATTTAGGCCAATTTAGTGGTTTTTCACATGCATTGCCTAAAATCATCTCTAAAGGTTTGTTCACAAAGTCAATTAAGGAATCCACAAGCAGTCCATATGTTCTATGGCAATAACATTTAAGTGCGAATGAGACATTTTAAATATGCTTAACATGTGTATTTGAATGAGTGTTTAAAGATTAAAAACTTTCCCTCAAAATAAGCTTTTTAAGGCCGTGTTTGTGAACCTCACGAGAAGTCTCCACTATTAATTCCTATCCTTCAAGCACAATTGAATATTCACTATAACATCAAGAGAAAAGAACTAGCGTGCTTTGCTTAATGCAACCCTAGATGGCATGAAGTTAATATAAACTAAGCAAGGCAAAGATTCACAATTCCTTACTTGCACACACAAAGACACAATCTCTACAAGCAAAATATGCTCAAGCATGACATTTTCATCAAATTTTTGAAAATTTTGAAATATTAGGCTCAAAATATTTGCACTCTGAAACAAATTTACGTTGTATACAACATTAATCTAGAGGGGGAGGGGGAGGGAGGGGGAGGGAGGGGGGGGGGGTGAACAGATTTTATATGAATTTACCCAATTTTCGCAAGAATGTCAATTTTACGAAAATGCCTCTAAACTAGTCAATATAAAATATCAAGTGTACGAAATGCGAAATAATAAATGACACACGATATTTAAGTGGAAACCCTCACGGGAAAAACCACGGGATATTATGTGAGCCACACACGAACCTCGAATCTACTAAATGTGTTAAAGATTACAACCTAATCCTGGAAGTAATCACACACCTACCTAATCCCGGTATAAGTGGACCTAGTTCAATTGCTTACGATCTAAGCAACCTACTCTCGGAAGCTACACACAAGACTTACTTCTCAATGAAGAGATATATGATGATATTCAATGAACAAACAAGGCTAGGGAACTTTAGATGCTTATCTAGGATGATGAATATGCAATAAAAAGCAATCCTAAATATCAACAGCTAAATGACATGTCAAATAGCTTAGCAATCAAGATTAAACACAACCTAGAAGGCTATCACAATACAACACTCAATCATTTCATCACATACAATCTCTATCTTGAATTTAGCATGTGTTCTAAAAACATACAAGTGAATAAAGAGAAGACTTGTTAAGAAAGACACTAAAATTAGATGAAGTTAGTGAAATTCTTACCAAGCAAGATGTGATGATGCAAAACCATGCATGGATGCACTCTATGTGAGCATAGATGATGCAATATGAAGTTTGATGCCAAAAGGAAATTCTTTGAGTGATTAAAGGTGAGTTCTTGAGGATTTTTGGCTCTTAAAAAGTGTTCTAAGAGAAAAATATGCTTTTGGAAGTCTTGGGGACGATCTAGAATAAAAGTGGGATATTTATAGGTTCCTAACAAAACTGCAGCGTTTTGATCATTCTCACGTTGACGGACTGCCGCGGTTGGCGACTGCCGCGGTTGAACAACCGCGACACTTCAACCGCGGCACGACAGGAAAGTTACTGTCGTTAGGGGTGCCGCGGTTGGTCAACCGCGGCACTTCAACCGCGGCACAGAGAAGAGATCTCTGTCACCTGGCTTGCCACGGTTACCCAACCGTGGCACTACAATCGCGGCAGTGAGAGGCAATGCCTTCTCATGCGGTTTCTCACATAATGAACATGCAACAAGTGCGAGTGTGTGAGTGAAAAGAATGCATCCTAATGCCTAACATGTTATGGCATATAACAAACTAGATGCAATCAAATACACATGCGAGAAGAGAGGTTAATGAGCATTAATGCACACACAACATATAAGAATAAGACTTATGTATGGGTTGTGGGTGTGTGCAACTATTTCTTCAAAGCAAGTAAGCATATAGAAATTTACCTTTGAAGTGCTTGATCTCTTGAGGTCTTGAAAGGGACTTTGATCTTGAATCTCAAACACCTAAACTACCCTTACATTCAAACCCCAACATGTGCTTTGTCCACGAAATAAGCCAATCAAATAAATGAGACCTTACAATTTCCCCCTTTGGCTATTTCATGACATAACCACCAGTCACAATGATTCCTCACAACAAAATAGAAACTACAGGATAACAAGATATTCTACATTACAAAGAGATAAGAAAGTAAAAAAAACTTCAAGTCTTCAATCTCTTGTAGAATTATCAACCCTTCAAAACAAGGTTTCTACACATTCTAGTTCAATGAAATGTGAGATTAATAAAGTGAGAATATAAACAAGTATTTCCATTCTAAGGAATTATAGCACAACATCATGCAATGTATGAGAATGCAATGCTCCCCCTCAAAGGGTTACTCCCCCATAATGTGTATTCTCCCCAACATGTTACCCCTTACCATGTAACCCCGTACCATATCCTACTCCCCCTTTTTGTCATGAGATGGGCAAAGGAATATTCCCCAAACGGGTCACTTGTAGCAAAGAGAGACAAAAGTATACATGTCATTTGCATAATCATATAAAGCACTTTATGCAACTCAATCAAATGGAGAGATACAATGAGATTTGTTTTCATAGAAAATGTGTGATTAAAATGTGTGATTAAAATGCTTTGCATGCAAGACATATTGCATTCAAGTCCAAAAATCAATGGAATTTGGCAAAGCAAAATGACAAAGGTTTCCTATAAGAATTCAAACCAATTTCACCATTTATCATGAATAAAAGCAAGGATATGGAGAATTTATTGATTTTAATTTTAGAGAACTATATCCAACTTTATAAGCGAAACATGTCATGAGCAGCTTTGCACCCTATTTGATTTTTTCGGATAAGATATCCGTATGATAGTAGACATGTTCAACAAATAAAGAAAGAGAGACATTTTGATTTTCATTTGAGTCTCATTTTCTTTTTCACACATTGTGTTGCATTTAAGAATTGCAATCATCAATTCATGCTTTTTCATATTGAGCATGTTAATAAAAGGAATCATCATGTCATAGAGATCATTGTAGGTCATTCAAAAGTATTTCCTAAGTATATCTCCTAGTCTAAAAGTACATGTATGAACATAAATATGACATGGATTGCATTCAAAGCAAGGTTCACACTTATAGATAAAAACATATCAACATATGTGTAACCAAGATACTCAAGCAATTAAAAAAGGAGCATAAATTTTTTCAAATATTGCATGCAACAAGTATGCAATTGCTCTCTTTGCTTGAGTTCCCCATATGGGGTCAATCACCAAAATACATCACTCCACAAGACATATCCCAATATATCTACTAAGAGTTTTAAATCGAGTAGCATCTAAGGGTTTAGTAAATAAGTCTGCTAGTTGATCATTAGTGCTTATATGTTCAAGCACTATGCATTTATTTTCAAAAAGCTCTCTAATGAAGTGATGACGGATGTCAATATGCTTAGTCCTAGAGTGTTGTACCAGATTCTTGGAAATATTAATAGCACTCATATTATCACAAAAGAGAGTGAGTGTACCTTGGTTGAATCCGTAGTCGACTAGCATTTGTTTCATCTATAGGAGTTGTGTGCATCCACTCCCCGCGGCTATGTACTCGGCCTCGGCCGTGAATAAGGAAATCGAGTTTTGCTTCTTACAAAACCAAGACACCAAGTTGTTGCCTAGAAAGAAGCAACTGCCCGATGTGCTCTTCCTATCATTGCAATTTCTTGCCCAACCGCATCACTAAAGCCAACTAAACTAGCATTAGTGTCAAAAGAGTACCAAATCCCATAGTTGGATGTCCCATTCACAAAGCGAATGATTCTCTTAACGGAAGAGAGATGGTACTCCTTAGGATCCGCTTGGTACCTAGCACACACACCCATACTAAAAGATATATCATGCATACTTGCGGCCAAATAAAGCAAGCTACCAATCATGACCCAATATAGAGTTTGTTCAACACTTTTTCCATTAGAATCCTTGCTTAGCTTTAAAGTGGTACTTATGGGTGTATCACAATGTTTGACATTTTCTAGACCAAACTTCTTCACTAGGTTTTTGGCATATTTGGCTTGGGTTATAAAAATCCCATCATTTAATTGCATAATTTTCAAACCTAGGAAGTAACTTAGCTCACCAACAAGACTCATCTCAAATTCATGAGACATAACTTCAACAAATTGTTGAACCTTAGTGTTGTTGGTGGAGCAAAATACAATATCATCAACATAGATTTGAGCTATAAATAACTCATCTTTGTTTCTCTTGATGAACAAGGTCTTGTCAACACTACCTCTTGTGTAGTCATTACCAATAAGAAATTGAGTGAGACGCTCATACCAAGCCCTCGGTGCTTGTTTCAACCCATATAGAGTTTTCTTTAGGCGATAGACATGGTTAGGGTGGTAAGCATCCATAAACCCCTTGGGTTGTTCAACAAACACTTCCTCTTGCAAGAAGCCATTAAGGAAGGCTCTCTTGATGTCCATTTGGTGCAATTTGAACTTGTGCACACAAGAAATAGACAAGAGAAGCCTAATAGACTCTAAACGGGCAACGGGAGCAAATGTCTCCTCATAGTCAATACCCTCAATTTGAGAGTATCCTTGTTCAACAAGTCTAGCCTTGTTATGCACTATGTTGCCATCCTCATCGGATTTGTTCCTATAGATCCACTTGGTGCCTATCACATTTGTGTTTTTAGGCCTAGGAACTAGAGTCCAAACTTCATTCCTTTCGAATTGGTTTAGCTCTTCTTGCATGTCAAGAACCCAAAACTCATCATTCGAGGCCTCATCGACCTTTTTGGGATCAATTCGAGAGGTGTAACAAGTGTAGCTAATAAGATTAGCCATTTGTTGTCTAGTCCTAACACCCTCATTCATATCTCCAATGATGTCATCTTTATCATGGAGCTTTCTTACCCATGAAGCGGGTTCATTAGAGTCCAAGAGAGGGACTCTATCTAGAGGTTGGGTTACTTCTTCATGTAGGTTAGACGTCCCAACATTGGGAGTTTCCACTATTTTCTCCAAAGAAGAATCATCTACAATAACAACCTTCTCCTCATGGTTACTAGGCTTGTGCCTTTCATCATCAATGACAACATTAGATGATTCCATGATGCTTCGAGTTTTCAAATTGAAAACTCTATAGGCTATACTATTCAAGGCATAACCAATGAATATACCATCATCACTCTTAGCATCGAACTTGCCAAGTTGATCACGGTTATTCAAAATGTAGCATTTGCTTCCAAAAGTGTGGAAGTAGCTAACATTTGGTCTCTTACCTTTCCATAACTCATATGAGGTGTGTCTTGTTCTAGGCCTTAGGAAAACTCTATTCCCTATATAGCAAGCCGTATTGACAGCTTCAACCCATAGGTTCCTAGGAACATTGTTGTTTAGCAACATGACACGGGCCATCTCTTGAAGGACCCTATTCTTCCTCTCAACAACTCCATTTTGTTGAGGTATCCTAGGAGCAAAAAACTGATGGGAGATGCCTACACTATCACAATATGTTTCAAAAGAAGCATTCTCAAATTCCCTCCCATGGTCACTTCTAATTCGTTTTATGCTTTTAATGTTTGAATTCATTTCATTTTGAATTTTAGTGCAAAGCATTTTAAAGTTATTAAAAGTTTTGGATTTTTCTCTAAGAAAATATGTCCATGTGAACCTAGAGAAATCATCAACACAAACAAAAATGTATCTCTTTCCATCTAAACTCTCGGTTTGCATAAGACCTATGAGATCCATGTGGAGAAGCTCTAGAGGCTCCTTGGTGGAGAGATACTTGCCCTTTTTGTGCATGCTTTTGGTTTGTTTTCCTTGTTGGCCCTTCGGCCCTGTATTGGAAAAATTCCATCCTTCGGCCCTGTATTGGAAAAATTCGAGTCATGAGCTCTTTCTTCCCTCGAGTGGCTTGAGGCGAATAATTCCATGTCCCGGTTAAATTTGGCCAATTGCAAGTCAAATTGATCCATTGTTCCTGAAAAGAAAACAAAAGGAAAAACAAAAATAAGATACAAAAGAAAACAAGACTAGAAAATCTAAAAATAGTGTTACCAAAAAATCGAGTTTTCAAATAACAACTTTTAAAGGACCACGGTCATGATAGACCATGGCCCGGAGGGGGTATCACGTAGCTCGATACCTGTATAATATCAGTAAAGCAAGACATACACGATTGTGATTGTAACCAAGGAAGAACCAAACTCTATACTCATATATGTATGTAAAAAATAAAATACAACTATTAGAACGATCTAAACTCGATAACAATACAAGGGTAATTTTAAGGCCTATCCTGTATGAAGCTTCTGACATTGTTGGAGATGGCGAAATTGTTCGAGTCGATAAGTAAAAAAGCTCTCTCTCCGTTCTCTCCCAATTTCCTCCCCATTTTCCTGAACATGGACGTCCTCTTTTATTCTCTCCTTCCTGCCAATTGAATTCCCTTAATTCAGATCAAATTGATTGACCGTGTTAGAGGAATTGACAGGCATAAATGGAGGGATCGATTTACGCGGGAATTGCTCCTTTCAATGACGTCATGTTTCCGTTTATATTCGAATAAATCAATTTGATTTAGGTCTCATTTATGGCATTTCAACTGGTGAATCATCCCTTTCTATCCACGTTATTTGAAGAAGCGGTCTAGCTATGTACTCGCGTAGCATCCCTCTTCTAATTCAAAATAGGAAACTAGGTATAGCATTCTTAACCGGTAGCTTATTCTTCTAATGTTCTCGCTGCCTGGTAGGTTAGTTTTAGGAGGAACCAGGGTGTCAGGGGAATATAATAGCGGGGGTACCAAGATGCAGTAACAGGGTACCAAGGTGCAGTAGTGAGGTACCCAGACGAGGTGGTAACGGGATACCCGAGTATACCTTGGTGTAGTAGCTAGGTACTTTGATAGAAGTGACGAAGGTATACCCCCATAAGGTGGCGAGGTACTAGGACTTGGAGGCAGGGTACCCACATATGGCAGAGGCGTTCCCTGACGTGGTATAGGGGTATTCTGAAGCCGGATCCTTTGTTTCTTGCAATATGCTGTTATATTTGATGTAGCCTCTTTATGGGTATATCTTATGGCTTCCTTCTCCCTTTTAACTTAGTGGAAAATTCTTCTTTGAACCTCTGCCATTTTTGGCGGCTAACAAATAGCAAAAATGATACACAACATAAAAAAAAAAAAATCTAACTATAAAAATAAATAACAAAAGAAATAAGAAAATCTAACAAACTAATTACAAAGACAAGTTAAGTAATTCAACAATCGCTACCAATTCCCCGACAGTGGCGCCATTTTGATAACTCGTTTTTTGTGTCGTTTCCAAATTGCGAATTATCAGAATATGTTTAAAATGAAAATCCTACACAATGTGCTCTAAGTTTTGAAAGCAAATAAAACAGTAAGTTAAGTATCGTTCCACAGGGAATTAGAGTGATTAGTTGAATTATTTAACTAATCTAAAATGCAATTAAAATAAATTATGGTAGTTTGATAGTGTGTGGTTTGAGAAATCACCAAACATACATGTAAAATAAAATTAACAAAAAGTAAAGAGAATAAGAATATATAGGAATCCAATGTAACAACTTAGATACGAAAATGGATAAACAATTAAAAGGAATTCTAGGGAAATGATAGAATAGCTAATGAACAATTGAGCAATTCATTTAAAACTTCATTAACGTGCAATCTACACAATAAAGGACTGATCTCATTCGAAAGTGTTGTTTAGGTCGTCACTACGAACCTAAACATCTTCCCACCAAAATGCCTACTCGATTAAGGAAAAGGGTGTTAGGATTATGCTCAATAGCAAGAGTGTAATGTTGTAATTGACAATCTTTTTCATATTAATAAAGTGATTTCTGGTTTAACAAATCGTATATCATTTATAGTTTAATATTATAATTGTCAAAGTAAATAATCATAAGGTCTAAAGACTATGGGAAAAGAAGAATTGTTCGTACATCTGGATATGTATGTGGTAGACACAATTCTTTAGTTAGTCTTGAATAATGTTCACAACTTAAGTTAAAGGTTGGGCACCTTTATCTTGTTAAAGTTGTAGAATTCTTTTGCTAGCATTTGAGTGGGATCAAATGAGATATGATGAGTCTAAAATCATCGGAGTGTCTTCGAGCAAAAGGATCTAGTGCACTGGGTGCATTGAACTGGATCACAATGAAAAGCTTTATCTAGAACCGTCAATAGATAATAGTCTTTTCATTATCAGGACAATCGGAGAGTCTATCTTAATCCTGAGATAAATGATGGACTTATGGTTGCAAGTGATATCATTTGAGTTATCAATGAGTACGATTATATCGCATAGTCTATCCTCGATAGTTTGGTGATATTCATTTGTTAATCGATAGAGGACTTCATTTATAGATATGGACATCGTGGCTCCATTTAATTAAATGAGAGTATAATATCATCATATGGATGTTTTGAGGTAATTGGATATTAAATCTCAACGTTGAGTTTTCGATAGTGTCTATTGAAAACATGGCTTCAGGACAAGTCAAAATATCCAAGTTCAAAACGTGGTCATATGAGTAAATATGGTAACTTGGAGAGTTATAGGCGGTCTATGAACTCTTGGCGATTACTGATATTAATCACGAGGATACACTATCTCCAATATGATTGTCTAGGGTATGAATGAGGAGCATCTTCCTTTTCTATCTTTATTTAAGAGTTCAGTTTTAGCTCTTTAGTGGAATGAGTTAAAATTAATGGATCGGACCTAAGTGAATCATTTGTTGATTGTGATTAGGTTATGTCTATAGAAGCTTAAATTTAGATGACCCGCCAAGATCCCCAATCCACACAGACTTGCATGGATCACTTAATATATTCTACCGGACCAATTTAAGGGTCCATCTAGAATTGCATTTAATATATTAAGAATATAATTTGCACATTATTTAAGTAATGGGCTGCTCAATTATATTAATATATTAATGAAAGACATGTGGGCTTGTTTCTTTTAGTAAGAATGGGTCTGGTTCACATGTGGACTTTTTATTTAAAGTCCAATGGATTAAATGAAATAAGAAAATAATATTTTGGCCCATTTACTCTAAGTGGGGCAGCAAGGGTTAGTTTAACCTAATATATTATTTTGTTTCATTGTTTTAATTAAATAAGAATTAATTAATTTATTAATTAATTGTTTAATTAAAGAAACAAATCTTTTCTAATCATGAAATATATTTTCTAAAAGTAAAATTAAAAGACTTGTTTGATAAGGAAATAAATAATTAGTTTTATTTATTTAATCAAATAAGAAGTCTTTTTTATTTAGTCAAAATAAAAGAATAAAAGATCTATGAGTTGGATTAGGGTTTGATGTCTTAAAAACTAGATGGAAATTAGGGTGCAACATAAGCCTATGGTGGGCATGTGATTTCGGCAACCCTAGTTATTTCTAGGTTAGGATTTCGGCAACCCTAATAATAAAAGAAAAGAAGAAGCAAACTTAGGCCACCTATATATTGACAAGTATAGAATTCGGCCACAAAAAAAAGATATGGATTCAATATACAAATTTCTTCTTCTTCTCAATTCATAGAAAGCTTTTTATTCTACTAAAACAAAAAGGAGTGTTAGATTATTCTTTGATAGTATACTATTTGCTTATTCATCAATAAGCTTGTGTATACGATATCGATCTAAGTTCACACGAGTTTCGATCATTAGATTGAGAACTCAAAAGTGATCGGAATAATCTTAGTCATTCTTTTGATTGTTTTTGTGACTAACAAAGAAAAGAAAAGTTTGTTTTGTCTATTCACAGGTTTGCAATTCAAAGAAAAGGGAGACCACGCTCCTAGGTGATCCACGTTCGTGCTAGGATTGAAGATCTTGCGGATTACCATCGACGTAAGTCAATCGGATCACGCGACAAAAGGTATTCTACTTTTTGTTATTGTATATGTATGTTTAATTAATTAAAGGGTTTAAGGTTCATAAAGGAAATTTTTTTAAAAGTCACTAAATCAAATTTTTAGTATCGCTTCCGCTACGTGTACTTTTTTGGTATTTTTCCCAACAAAGGGGTCAAGGTGGGATCGGTTGGTGACGATCGAATGGCCTAGTCAATCGTGGTAGGCCTACCTCCTAAAAGCCTATTCTATTCACTATGTGCTACAATCAATCAAGTGTGTCAATGTTTAATCAATTTTATCACAAATAATCCTACAACATATTGTAATCAACTAAGTGTGTCAATACTCAATTAATCACATAAGTGCAAGATATAATTAAAAAGTAAATAAAACATTAATTGCATAAACATAATATTCAAAACTTAAATAAATACAAAATGTCCAAATAGTCTATCAAATCATCCCTTAGAAAGGGGGTTTAATTACACATAATCACAAACAAGAAAATGAAGTAAAATGTAGAGAAATCACCCATGGGTCTCTCTTGTAGGTTGATACTCCCTTGAGCTTCCTTGTTGTGGCTAGTGCAAAGATTGGATGTTGAGAAGGTGTCTGGATAGGTGGAGTCATATGGAAAGTGACAAAGGAAATGTGTGGAGAAAACGGATGAAGATGACTGATTTAGGTGGAGGAATTTAAGTTTTATTGGAGAGGAGAATGGTGGGATTAGGAATGGTTGAAGGAGGCTTCTTGATGAACAAGAGTTGTCCAAAAGAGGAAAGACAGTGATGAATTTATAGGGATTTCAAATTAGGTCTCAGATGGTTAATTACCAAAATACCGTTACATTTTGTAAATTACCATTTTAGTCCCTTAAAGGGGTGCATTGTGTAATTTTCATGCCAAATTCCACCAATCAGATTTGAACAGAGGAGTGTTATGGATTGCTTCAAAGGCGACATATTAGGCGATGCAATTGGCGACACAATTAGGTGCAAGAATCATCTCTGTCGCCATGAGGTCGCTGTGGCGACATCGAAGAGCAAATCGATACCATGTTATCACCCTTTGCTTGATGCAATCCCTATATTTGGTTGATTACCAACTGCGAATCACTCTTAACTAGGAGGAAATCTGCTCCTAGCTCTTCTGCTACTTTCAGTCATGCTAGTAGGGCTTCATACTCTGCTTCATTGTTAGTGGCTTTATACTCAAATCTGAAACAGTGGCTGCACTCGACCTCCTCTGGGTCGGTTAAAATAATTCCTGCCCTACAGCCTGATTGATTTGATGCCCCATCAGTGTACAGTATCCAAATCTTGCAATCGTAAGGACATTTTAGGTTCTCCAAGACTGGATCCTGGGTTGTCGTGTTATCTAGCTTCAAAGTCGTGCTAAACTCTACTATAAAATCTACTAACGCCCGAGCCTTAATTTTTGTCCTTGGTTTGTACTTGATGTCATATTGGGCGTAGGCAAGTTTCTCATGGAGAGTGTAGTTCTTCTTAGATTTGGTTAAAGCACGACTTACGTAATAGACTGGTCTCTAGACCTTGTCATTGCATTCTTTAACCAAAGCCCTACTCGTAGCGGTTTCTGATACAACCAGGTAAAGCTGTAGTTCCTCTCTAGAGACAGGTGTTACTTGTAAAGGCGGGCAAGCTAGGTACTCCTTTAGAGAATGGAAGGGTCTCTCACTCTCTTAGTCCTACTTCATCTTTTTACCCTGCTTAATAACTTTAAAGAAAGGATGACACTTATCTGTAAATCGGGATATGAAGCGATTCAATACTGCGATCCTGCTAGTCAATCCCTGTGCCTGTTTGAGGGTAGTGGGTGATTCTAGATCTAGGATAGCCTTGATCTCCTCCGGGTTGGCTTCGATCCCCCTCTTGTGAACCATGAAACCCAAGAACTTTCTTGCTGCTACTCCGAAGGTGCGCTTGGCAGGGTTCAGTCTCATTTAGTTCTTCCTTATTACCTGAAAAGTCTACTGTAAGTCCTCTGGATGCTGCTTTGTCTGCCGAGATTTGGTGATCATGTCATCTATGTACACCTCCATAGATCTTCCTATCTGTTCTTTGAAGAGCTTGTTCACCAGTCCATGATAAGTAGCTCTTGCATTTTTGAGCCCAAAGGGCATTACCTTGTAGCAGAAAAGGTTGTACCCGGTGATAAAACTGGTTTTGTCCTGATCCGCGGGGTGCATCATGATTTGATTATATCCTGAGAAAGCATCCATGAAGCTTAAGAGCTTGTTTCCTGTAGTGGAATCAATCAGCTGATCAATCTTAGGTAAATGGAAGCTGTCCTTTGGGTAAGCCCGGTTAAGGTCGGTGTAATCCACACATATACGCCACTTCCAGTTAGGTTTGTTTACCATGACTACGTTAGCAATCCACTCTGGGTACCAGGATTCCCTGATGAATTTGACTTTCACTAGCTTGTCTACTTCTTCTTGAACCATGACATTCCGCTCCGCGTTGAAGTGCCTTCGTTTCTGCTTGACTGGTTTGAAGGTCGCAACTACTGCTAACCTATAAGTTGTTAGGTTGAGGGGAATACCTGACATCTCGTCATGACTCCAAGCAAATATATCATTGTATTTTCTGAGGAGTCCAACCAAATTCTCTTTGACCTTGCTATCTAGTGGTCCCCCTATCTTTACTACCTTGGAGGTATCGTCTTCTCGAACGGGTATATATTCTAACTCATCTGTTAAGTGCCTACTAGTCCATCACTGATCTTCTTCTTCCGTTTCTTCCATGAGCACATCAGGTACCTCTCTTTCTTCCATGACGAATTGATCATGTCCCGGACTTGGTTCATAGGTTATATGCACGCATTGCTTGGCTAGTGCGGTGGAATTGGTTGACACGACATAGAAACTGTGGGATGCTTGTTGATCTCCCCGGACTTCTCCTACTTCAGTCTCGACTGAGATTGTCAAGACATTGTGGTAGATAGACAATACTCCCCTAATTTCTGATAGGAAGGGCATTCCCAGGATCGCATTGTAAGTGGATGGGGTATCCACTACAATGAATTTTGTCATTATGTTTCTTTGATTATTACAGGTAGCCTATGAGATCCAATCGGCATTAATGAGTCCCCAGTAAATCCGTACAGAGGTGTAATGCAACTGTTATAATAGGGATTCTTCTGGTTAAACTTATCATGAGCCCATTTGAATAGGATATCTACACTGCTCCCAGTATTAATCAGGACGCAGTGGACCTTGCAGTTAGCTATATGTATTGTGATCATCATGGGATCGTCATGTGGTTGAACTGTGTTGAAGACATCCTCCTCCGTGAAAATGATCTGGGCAGAACGTGGATATCCCGGGCATCCTCCAGAGATCTGAAATACATCTTGATCAGTGGTAATCATTGGGATCTTCCTAGCATGGTTCTTCCTAGAGTTGTTGGAAATTCTTATTAGTGTAGAACCTCTACCGGTAGTGTGGATGATCTGAATTTGCTGCATTATATCTTTCCCACTATCTTTCCACCTTTCCTCTGCTTCTGGCATCTTGCTCTGTACCTCCTTCCTTACCTTGATGCTATCCCATACCTGTTGCAAGAATTCAATTAAGAGTCATCCTCTTACCAAACTCTCAATTTGGTTGCGAAGGCTGTAGCATTCTGATGTGTTATGTCCCACATCTTCATGGAAATCACAATACTTGTAACAATTCCTCTTGTTAGTCGAGATCTAGATAGGACCGGGCTTCCTGATCAAACCCTTGTTGAGAATGGCAAGATATATGGTTTCTCGGGATGCATTGAGTAGGGTATAATGGTTATACCAATCTTCTTCTCTTTCTACCCACTCTACCTCTCTTAGTGGCGGCGTAGCTCTAGGAGGGTTTCTTCTTATGGGATACCTATCCCGATGTTGCGAAGGGGGTGGTGGCCTATAGGTAGACCGGTTGGGAGGATGATTGAGGAATTTCTTTGTAGGTGCGGGCTTTGAAGCTTTTTTCTTTTGGCGCTTGATTGATCGGGTTTCATCGTGCTCAACCTTGACTTGGAGCTGTTCAACTATGTCCACCTATTCCAATGCCCTGTCATAGGTCTTCTGATAAGATTCAGATAGGTGTTTGGCAAACGATCGGAATAACCTACCAGCCCACAGGTTTCTTCAAAAATTTGCTAATGTCTCTTTCTCAGCAAACACTCCCATTTGAACCACTTTTTTGTGGAACTTCTCTACATATGACCTCAGCGTCTCACCCCGCTCCTGGATCACGTAATGGAGTAGGATGGGATCCTTAGGTCGAGGCTTGATTCCCTGAAACTGAGTATAAAAATCTGTAGTGAGTTTTGTAAAAGAATCTACACTACCTAGGAGTAACTTTCTAAACCAAATCTTGGCACAGTCCGTCAAGGTGGAAGGGAACATCTTACACATTATTGATCAGGTAGCATTTTGGACCTCCATCTGAAGAACAAAACTTTCCATGTGGCTCACGGGATCTTCAGAACCAGAGTATTTCTCAGTAGGCATCTTGAACTTAGGGGTAGCTCTGCTTCTCGGATCCTCCAAGAGAAAGGCGCATTCATCTCCCTAAGGGGGTTTTTCCAAGTGCCCCGATGTTTTCCCTTCCTCAACTTCTCAAGTTCCTTGGCCATCTTGGCCATTCGATCTTCAAGTCGCCTGGATCCCTTGTGTCTGAATTGGGCTACTGTACATTCGTTATTTGAGGTTTTGGACCTTACGGTTGCCCTTTTGCATTCTTCTATTCTAGAGCGGCTACCTCGCGTGTTCCTTCTAGATCTATTGCTACCACTTGCATCGGGTTGCTGAGTCCTCCCCTATTCTACTGGTCTAGTTGTTGGTAGATTGCTCTTTGGGGGGACATTGATTACTGACTTTACCTGTCGGGGTCTGAGATTTGTAGGGCGGTCTGGAACTGGTAGTGGTGGTCCGAGTATGTCAAAGATAAGTGTCCGAATACCTGACCCATCCTCTCTTATGTTCCTGGCAGCTTTGAAAGGAATCCCTTGAGCGATCATCCGGAGGTGGACACTTTCTACATAGGCAGCAGCCTGTTGTTCCAGGATATTCCGATTGATTTCCTGGATAGCCGGATCTGGTTGGATGCGGCTTGGCTCTGGTGGAGGGATCTGTGCTGGGTTGTTATTTCTTGCTCCCCTCCCTTGTTTCTGGATCCTTTGAATATAAGCAAGGGAGTGAGGTCCCGAATGGTTGGGCTGTCCCTGGGAGGATTTGAGTCTTATCTTTCTGCTAGCGGGATAGTGCTAAGCTGCTTTGATAATGGAATAGGAGTAAGTTTCCCACATACGGCGTAAAAAAGTGTTAACCGAAATTTACCAGCGAGGTGGATTTACAATTAACGACTTTAGAGGACCACAATCAAAATTGACCACTGTCGGAGGGATATCATGTAGTTCGATACTTAAGATTTTTAGTAAGTGTATCTCAATGTAATGAAGGTCAAAAAAGAAAGATAATCGATTATATTATATTATAAAATAGTAGAATACAATGAATTTCTTTATGTAATCTATATACAATGTTGAACCATACTGTCCACCAATCGCTGTAGGCGAAGTCTAACACACTTGGCGGTGGAGATCTCATGCAAGTCGATAAGTAGAAAAAAGCTGTGTGTTTAGGGTTTTGATCCCCCCTTCGCAGTTGAGTATAACGTCATATATATAGGTCCTATTACTTGCCCTGCACTCCTATAACTTCGGTCTAGGGTTTTTAGGAATCATGGGACTTTCTTTGGTGATAAACGAAGATATCGTGTGGAATCCAATCCCTAAAATCAAGTGATTCTTTCTTGGGTGGACTCTGGTAAACTCTGCTTTTAAAATAGGACTCTTGAATGGCGAGAATGAGTCCTCCTCCTTAATGATAAAAACGGTGACGATTCTTCGTTGTAGCTTTAACTCTGATCTTCTAAATTCACCGGTGTTACCTTGGCAGCATCCATACCTAATGCTTGGGCTATTTGGCGAACTAGTTTTTTTGTGGTGTTAGGGTACCTCCGACACCCTTCTTCTTGACACCCTTCTTCTTGCTGTATCATGATTTCTATTGGTTCCTTGGTCACCTCGATTTTGGGATACCGGTTGATGCTAGGGAGAGATATTGAGGTGAAATAGTGGCGGGGTTCCTGATTTATACAGAAGAGGGATACCAGATCCTCATAAAGGCAGGATACCTAGCCCACGTGGAAGCGGGATACTAGGATGGTGTAGTGTGGTTTTTAGGATTGGAATCTTCATGCTTCTAACCTTGCTTCGGCTTTTACGGGTTATTTATCCCGATATACTGGTCTGGATTTTCTTCAAGAGGTAGCTGGATTCTGCCTGCTAAAAACCTCCTTCTTGATTCTGGGTGGAAAATTCTTCTTTGGTCCTTAGCCAATTGTGGCGGTTAACAGGGTTGATGATTTCTCAAGGTTTAGTTGGGTTTATTTTCTTAGAAATAAGACTGAGGCTTTTGATTACTTAAAATATTTTTGTAATCAAGTTCAAAATGAAAAAGGTCGTGTTATTAAGAAGATATGTTGTATTAGGAGTGACCATGAGACGGAATTTGAAAATTCCAAGTATGGTGAGTTTTGTGATGGTTTAGGGATTTCTCATGAGTTCTCTGCACCTAGAACTCCTCAACAAACTGGAGTTGTTGAGAGGAAAAACCGTGTCTTGCAAGAGATGGCAAGAGTAATGTTAAATAGTAAGAAAATTCCTAGAAACCTTTAGGCCGAAGTGGTCAACACCGCTTGTTATTTGTCAAATCGAATATTTAGGAGGCCCGGCACAAACAAAATGTCCTATGAGCTTTTGAAGCTTAAAAAGCCAATGTAAGTTACTTCCATACATTTTGGAGTAAATGTTTCATTTTGAATGACGGAAATCACTTAGGAAAGTTTGATATTAAAAGTGATGTTGGTCTCTTTCTTGGGTATGCTACAAATAGTCGTGCGTATAGAGTTTTTAACTTGACTACAAAGACTATTATGGAATTTATCAATGTGAAGATAGATGACCTTAGCTTGCTTGATATATGTGTTAGTGAAAATGTCAATGAACCTCAAGAAAATTTTGTGAATGACATTAATACACCGATTGATGTGGCTAGCATTGAGTTTAGTGCGAATTCAAATAGTGAGTCTAGTCATAACAATGAAAATAGTAGTGATGATTGAGTAGGAAGTCAAGAGAATGAAAGTGTTTTAAATGACAATCAACAAGATGAACAAGTTGTTGAACGTTCTCACTCTAGACTTAGAAACTCTCACTATCAAGAAAACATCATAGGTGATTTGAATGAAGGGGTTAGAACTAGGAACCAACTAGCTAACCAAATTTCTTTTGCTTGCTACACTTCTCAAATTGAACCCAAAAATATTAATGAAGCAATTATTGATTAATATTGGGTTGGGGCTATGCAAGATGAACTTAACTGGTTTGAGAGGAATAAAGTGTGGTCCTTAGTTATTAGGCCTAAAGACATAAATGTGATTGACACTAAATGGGTGTTTAGGAATAACACCAATGAAAGTGGCAATATTGTGAGGAATAAAGCTAGGCTAGTGGCTTAAGGTTACACTCAAGTTGAGGATGTAGACTTTGATGAGACATTTGCACCGGTTGCACGTCTTGAGTCCATTATACTTTTGTTGTCCATTGGTTGTGTTAAAAAATTCAAATTATTTCAAATGGATGTCAAAAGTGCCTTCCTCAATGGATACCTTCAAGAAGAAGTGTGACGTGCCCGAATCGGTTCTACAAATACCACTACGAATTATATTACTCTACCTTGGTTATATTAAAGGAACGAGCGAGTGTTTCACCCTTTCCAAGTACACGAGTCGTTCAACTCGTATAGGGTGCACGAGTACGGGTTATCGTTCCCACGAGACAACAGATTTACGCTTAATAGAACTAGAAAGTCTTTACTCTGGTAACTAGTCTAACAACAATGCCAATTAATTAACTAAGGTGATTAACAATCATTAAACTGACATGCCAATTAGTGAGATTAACAATTACAATTACTAGGTTGAAATTCTAGATTAAGGATTGCTAGTGGAAAGATTTATTCGAATAACAACCTATTAAATAATCAATAATTCATTAAAAACATTCACAATGACCTTAACATGCATCTATTCATGTCAAATTAGAAGGCGCTAAATCCTTCACTTTAATCACAACCCTAAGTCATAAGAGTGATTAAAGGAGGTTTACTCTAGGGTGTTAGTAGAGATTATCAAGCTCAATAAATCTCTACAACATAAATGCCCAAGTGTCATATGAATAAATGGTCTTTATTGCATATAGAATCATCAAGCATATTGTGCAATCAATGAGAGAAAGGTGGTTGCAACCACCATCATTCATTATAGACTAATAAGCACATATACAAGCTTGAGGAGTGAAAATACACATATATTGATTATCTAATAAGGTTAATTACAAGAACTAAATCTGTCCCCCAACAAAAGGGTTTTAGTTACATATAGAATCAAGGCACAAAGGTAATACAATTGAAGAAAACATCACCGGGTTACAATTCTTGTGATGAAGATGTGATCCTCTTTGCAATCCAAGCAACAACTTCTTTTATGTAAACTTGAGGTTAACTAATCTAAGGTACCAAAATGGGTGTTTGGTTGCCTAGAAAGTGACAAGAAAACTACTTGGTTCTTTTTATCTAAGAGAGTTCTATTCTCTATCTAGCTAGCTCTAAGTAAAAAACTATATCCTTTGAAAGCTAACTCATTACCTAGATGAAAGTGTGGTGGTTTACCAAAAAAGGAAGATCTTTCCAAAGACATAAGAGGGCTCCTTGGTCCTTTCCTCTTACTACTTTAGCAAGTGGATGAGTAGAAGGGAAGATTCTTATTGGTTGAGGCAAAATTCGATCCCATTGCAACTTGTCAGAATGCTCCGTGGTTTTCGTCTGTGGCTTCTTTCTAACGACACGAACCCGTAGATGATCTTTCCCTTTCTGTGCAGACTTCTTCGGCGGCTTATTTCTCTCCAAGAGGTTGGTTTGAACCCGCGGGATTTTTCCGCGGCTTTGTTCGGTGGAAATGTTCTAGCAGGACAGAAGGGTTGAATTCGCTGGCTGAGACTTTGATGGGTCCTGCGGCTTTAAGCGGTTTCTTTATTCCCGCGAGATAGAAGGGATGAAGTCCTTGGATTGACAGTTATTCTCCGCGGCTTCTCTTCGCTGGTTTAGTCCCGCTGGGTCTTTGTGCACAAACCCACGAGAATAGGGTTTCCTCTGCTTTTCTGCCTTCTTTGCCCTGTTTTTGTCATTTCGGACCCAACTGCCTTGGAAACACCTTTGTTACCTGAAAACACCTATTTACATCATTAAATACATAAAATGCTTGAAAAACGGTAACAAAAACCAAGTAAAAGAAGCGCTAAATGTGAACATTTGGAGCGCAATGAAAGTGTATGTTGAACAACCTAAGGGTTTTGTAGAATCACACTTTCCTAATCATGTGTTTAAATTGAAAAAGGTTCTCTATGGCCTTAAGTAAGCTCCAAGAGCTTGGTATAATAGGTTGACTCAATATCTTGTTGAGAACAACTATAGGAGAGGTGGCATTGATAGAACTTTGTTTATCAAACATCATGATAATTATATTTTTGTTGCACAAATATATGTTGATGACATTGTTTTTGGGTCTACCAATAAAACCAAGTTGATGAATTTGTAAGTGTGATGTCGAGTGAGTTTGAAATGAGTACAGTAGGTGAGTTAACATACTTTCTAGGGATGCAAGTGAAGCAAACTAGCATGTGCATTATATTGAGTCAATCTAAATATGCTAGAAACCTAGTTAAGAGGTTTGGCTTAGAAAGTGGGAAAGAATTTGAAACACCTAGGAGTGCTACTCTAAAACTTGAGAAAGATGAAAAGGGGAAGAGTGTTGACCAAATCCTTTATAGAAGCAAGATAGGGAGTCTATTTTACCTAACAGCTAGTAGATCGTATATTTGCTTTAGTGTAGGCTTGTGTGCTAGATTCCAAGCCAATCCCAAGGAATCTCACTTAAAAGCCGTCAAAAGGATCATTAGGTACGTCAAATGATATCCTAATACGCTATTGTGATGCTGATTGGATGGGGAACATAGATGATCGTAAAAGCACATCCGACGGTATCTTTTATGTTGGGAATAACTTAGTTTCTTAGTCTAGTAAGAAACTAAATTCCGTTTCCCTCTCTTCTTCTGAAGCCGAGTACATTGCGGCTGGAAGTGCATGCACACAATTACTTTGGATGAAACAAATCCTTAAGGATTATAAGATAACATAAGGAAAAATAACACTTTATTGTGACAACTTAAGTGCCATTAACATCTCTAAAAATCTGGTTCAACACTCACACACAAAGCACATTGATATTAGGCATCATTTGTTTAGAGATCTAGTTGAACAATCTATTGTTATTCTAAAGTATATGCCTACTAAAAATCAACTTGCGGACTTGTTCACAAAGCCATTGGACAAAGAGAGGTTTAAAACTCTTAGAATGCCCATTGGCATGATTTGTGTTGATTAGTATCTTTTTGTGAATGATGAGCAAAATGTAGGGAAAAATAAACAAATAAAAGTGTTACACGCAGCGGAAGCGATACTAAAGAAGATTTAGTGACTTTTAAAATTTTTCCTTTATGAACCTTAAACCCTTTTAATCAATAAACATGCATATATATCAACAAAAGTAAATTACCTCTTGTCGCGTGATCCGATTGACTTACGTCGATGGTAATCCGCAAGACCTTCAATCCGAGCACGAACGTGGATCACCTAGGAGCGTGGTCTCCCTTTCCTTTGAATTGCAAACCTGTGAATGGACCAAACAAATACTTTCTTTTCTTTGTTAGTCACAAAACAATCAAAAGAATGTCAAAATTATTCCGGTCACTTTTGAGTTCACAATCTTATGATCGAAACTCGCGTGAACCTAGATCGATATCGTATACAAAAGCTTATTGATGTTTAAGCAATTGTATACTATCAAAGAATAATTTTTCACTCCTTTTTGTCTCTCTAGAATAAAAACTCTCTTAGAATTAAGAAGAAGAAGAAAGAAAATAAAAACTCAAGCACCAATTAATTGATGTGGCCGAACCCTATAAGAACATATATATAGGTTGGCCGAATTTTTCTTCTTTTTCCTTTAGGGTTGCCAAATTCTATGTAGTATCTAATTAGGGTTGGCCGAATTTCATCATGTCACTTATATAGGGTGACTAAAATTCAACCCTAATTCTTTTTAACTTTATAGACTTCAAACCCTAATCCAACTCTTTTATTTTTATTCTTTTATTTGACTAAATAAAAAAAAGACTCCTTATTTGATTAAATAAATAATACTAATTTATTTATTTACTTATCAAACAAGTCTTTTACTTTTAGGAAAGATTTGTTTCTTTAATTAAACAATTAAACAATTAATCAATAAATCAATTAATTCTTATTTAATTAAAACAAATGAAACAAAATAATATTTTTAGGTCAAAACCTTAACCTAGCCGCCCCACTTATATATAAGATGGGCCTAATATTATTTTCCTATTTCATTTAATCCATTGGACTTTAAATAAAAAAGCCCACATGTGAACCAGACCCATTCTTACTAAAAGAAACAAGCCCACATGTCTTTCATTAATATATTAATATAATTGAGCAGCCCATTACTTAAATAATGTGCAAATTATATTCTTAATATATTAAATGCAATTCTAGATGGACCCTTAAATTGGTCCGGTAGAATATATCAAGTGATCCATGCAAGTCCGTGTGGATTGGGGATCTTGGCGGGCCATCTAAATTTAAGCTTCAATAGACATAACCTAATCACAATCAACAAATGATTCACTTAGGTCCGATCCATTAATTTTAACTCATTCCACTAAAGAGCTAAAACTGAACTCTTAAATAAAGATAGAAAAGGAAGATGCTCCTCATTCATACCCTAGACAATCATATTGGAGATAGTGTATCCTCGTGATTAATATCAGTAATCGCCAAGAGTTCATAGACCGCCTATAACTCTCCAAGTTACCATATTTACTCATATGACCACGTTTTGAACTTGGATATTTTGACTTGTCCAGAAGCCATGTTTTCAATAGACACTATTGAAAACTCAACGTTGAGATTTAATATCCAATTACCTCAAAACATCCATATGATGATATTATACTCTCATTTAATTAAATGGAGCCACGATGTCCATATCTATAAATGAAGTCCTCTATCGATTAACAAATGAATATCACCAAACTATCGAGGATAGACTATGCGATATAATCGTACTCATTGATAACTCAAATGATATCACTTGCAACCATAAGTCCATCATTTATCTCAGGATTAAGATAGACTCTCCGATTGTCCTGATAATGAAAAGACTATTATCTATTGACGGTTCTAGATAAAGCTTTTCATTGTGATCCAGTTCAATGCACCCAGTGCACTAGATCCTTTTGCTCGAAGACACTCCGATGATTTTAGACTCATCATATCTCATTTGATCCCACTCAAATGCTAGCAAAAGAATTCTACAACTTTAACAAGGTAAAGGTGCCCAACCTTTAACTTAAGTTGTGAACAATATTCAAGACTTACTAAAGAATTGTGTCTACCACATACATATCCAGATGTACGAACAATTCTTCTTTTCCCATAGTCTTTAGACCTTATGATTATTTACTTTGACAATTATAATACAAACTATAAAAGCTATACGATTTGTTAGACCAGAAATCACTTTATTAATATGAAAAAGATTGTTAATAACATTACACTCTTGCTATTGAGCATAATCCTAACACAAAACTTCTTGAATATCAATATCTTTAAGAGCTACTCACTTAAGAATTAATGATCTTAAACAAATAACTTGTATTGTTTTTAGATCATGCACTTGAGCTTGAAAATCTTATTTTTGAAAAGTGTACTAATACTTCTCTTATATGTTTTAGTTTTGAGTATATGTGATTGAAAGTATGTAAATTATGGATGCATCTAGAAGCCTATTGCTTAGTACATGATAGATGACCTATGGTATGTATCCATTTTGCTTCGGCACTACATAGAATTTAACGAGCACCCTCATGGAAAGGGCTACACACCTTGGTTGTGCAGCCGCCCAATGTAGGAAAGGGCTACGCCATTGTGATGAGTGAAAGCTGCCATGAAGTGTATATGTTTTTGTTAGAAAAATCAAAGAAGTGTTGAAAAGAATCATTAAAAGAAATTCTTTGATTCTAAGCCAAAAAGAAAAAAAAAATTAACATAAAAGGCTTAATGGAGTATAGTTGAAGATTGTGAAATGCTTGGGTTATCAAAAAGAAATGAGTAAACGAGTCACATGCACACACACGCTCACATGTTTAAATCTATTCTTTTTAAAGCAAAAATCCTGGATGAATATCGGTTTGACGTAGATTGGAAATGCTTTAGATGGATAGGTGTGGATATGATTTGCATGTTGAAATCACAATTACTCCTTGTATATATGTTTGAGGCATTCAAACACACACATATTTTGCTTATGTGCTTTATTCATTAGCAATGTGAGAATATTTTTGAGAGATTAATGAAAATTCTATGATTCTCTCTTGGACTTTGAAATGTGATGAAATATTTTCTCTCTTATTGCTTGAATGTGTGAATGTGTGAATGTGTGAATGTGTGATTTTTCCCTTGTGAACAAATCTACTTGGTGATCATATGTGGAGCATATGTTAAGGGGGAGCTTAGTTTATTCAACTTCACTTTATATACGATTTGTTTGCTTAATATCTCGTACTTTATCTCATGTGTCCTTTGTCTATTCCTTGACAAAAAGGGGGAGAAATATATACCTCACCATGTTTGATAATCACCATGTTTGATAATATGGAGAAGGGGATGTATCTCACTGTTAAGATTATGCTCAATAGCAAGAGTGTAATGTTGTAATTGACAATCTTTTTCATATTAATAAAGTGATTTCTGGTTTAACAAATCGTATAGCATTTATAGTTTAATATTATAATTGTCAAAGTAAATAATCATAAGGTCTAAAGACTATGGGAAAAGAAGAATTGTTCGTACATCTGGATATGTATGTGGTAGACACAATTCTTTAGTTAGTCTTGAATAATGTTCACAACTTAAGTTAAAGGTTGGGCACCTTTATCTTGTTAAAGTTGTAGAATTCTTTTGCTAGCATTTGAGTGGGATTAAATGAGATATGATGAGTCTAAAATCATCGGAGTGTCTTCGAGCAAAAGGATCTAGTGCACTGGGTGCATTGAACTGGATCACAATGAAATACTTTATCTATAACCGTCAGTAGATAAAAGTCTTTTCATTATCAGGACAATCGGAGAGTCTATCTTAATCCTGAGATAAATGA
Organism: Acer negundo; assembly: GCA_035582765.1. Lineage (NCBI taxonomy): Eukaryota > Viridiplantae > Streptophyta > Magnoliopsida > Sapindales > Sapindaceae > Acer > Acer negundo. Next base: position 8,872,076 of record CM069238.1, on the reverse strand, counting down.
TGGACTTATGGTTGCAAGTGATATCATTTGAGTTATCAATGAGTACGATTATATCGCATAGTCTATCCTCGATAGTTTGGTGATATTCATTTGTTAATCGATAGAGGACTTCATTTATAGATACGGACATCGTGGCTCCATTTAATTAAATGAGAGTATAATATCATCATATGGATGTTTTGAGGTAATTGGATATTAAATCTCAACGTTGAGTTTTCAATAGTGTCTATTGAAAACATGGCTTCTGGACAAGTCAAAATATCCAAGTTCAAAACGTGGTCATATGAGTAAATATGGTAACTTGGAGAGTTATAGGCGGTCTATGAACTCTTGGCGATTATTGATATTAATCACGAGGATACACTATCTCCAATATGATTTTCTAGGGTATGAATGAGGAGCATCTTCCTTTTCTATCTTTATGTAAGAGTTCAGTTTGAGCTCTTTAGTGGAATGAGTTAAAATTAATGGATCGGACCTAAGTGAATCATTTGTTGATTGTGATTAGGTTATGTCTATTGAAGCTTAAATTTAGATGACCCGCCAAGATCCCCAATCCACACGGACTTGCATGGATCACTTGATATATTCTACCGGACCAATTTAAGGGTCCATCTAGAATTGCATTTAATATATTAAGAATATAATTTGCACATTAATTTAGTAATGGGCTGCTCAATTATATTAATATATTAATGAAAGACATGTGGGCTTGTTTCTTTTAGTAAGAATGGGTCTGGTTCACATGTGGGCTTTTTATTTAAAGTCCAATGGATTAAATGAAATAAGAAAATAATATTTTGGCCCATTTACTCTAAGTGGGGCGGCAAGGGTTAGTTTAACCTAATATATTATTTGTTTCATTGTTTTAATTAAATAAGAATTAATTAATTAATTAATTAATTGTTTAATTAAAGAAACAAATATTTTCTAATCAGGAAATATATTTCCTAAAAGTAAAATTAAAAGACTTGTTTGATAAGGAAATAAATAATTAGTTTTATTTATTTAATCAAATAAATAAAAGTCACTAAATCTAATTTTTAGTATCGCTTCCGCTGCGTGTACTTCTTTGGTATTTTTCCCAACGCTCACCATGTGTGGAGAAATGTTCCAAATGTCTGAGAAACTTTCCTCCTTGTGCTTTATTAAGACTTTGTCTTAAGGGGGAGAAAAGAATTCTTTCTTGAATATGTTAAGGTCTGTAGGGAGACTTAGATCTTAGGGAGATGCAGGTAAGTTATTGTTTTGTTTTTGGTAAAATTTCTCACCATTCTTCTTTGGAAGAAGATCTCTTGTTTGGTTTGCTATTTGTCTCATAGGTACCTTGATGATCAAAGAGGAATTCTTGAAGACTCATGAAGACTTGAAGACCTTTTAGTCTAGGGATCTCTTTGTAACGTGAGGATGAGAGAATGTTATCAACTGTGAGTTTATTGGAGTGTATATTGTATGGTGAGGATGAGGTTTTGCTAATGGAATAGCCAAATGGGGAGATTGTTAGGATTTAGATTTATATTGTCTTGATTCTGTTGCAAAACTCTGTTTATTTGTAATGGTTAGTTGCTTTGGTGGTTCTTGGTGAAAATGAGCTTTAAAGGAGAAAAAGCAACTTCTCATGCAAATATTGTCTTGGAAAAGCGCTTTCTAGGATGTTAAGGTATCGAGTTACTTCTTTCTCTTGCAAGTCGTAAGCGCACACACACAAAATTCATACATGTGTGGCCCTGCATCATTGAGCAACCCACACACACATACATTGCAATCATATGTGTCCCTACATAGTAGTGCTCATTTGGTAATAACACATTCACACACATGATTTAGTATGCTCATGCATTGATCTCATATTGTCATACATTGAGGAATTGCATAATCTAAGACTATGTCTAGGAAATTGCATACTTCTATGATCTTGTGTTTATTTGTTTGGATTTTGTTGTTTTTGAACCGGAATATGATCTTATATGATTTCTTGTTGAGTATTGGTTGTTTTGATTACTTACTCATTTGATTTCGAGTTCAAACGAGGAAGATATGTTTCTATACGTTCTTGTACAACACATTGTCTTCATTATCATGTATCGAGTCGATTTCTTATCCAATTGTCAAAGTTTCATAGATGTCCTTGTGTGTTGTTGAGTTACGGTTCATAATCCGAAGACATATTCGAATTCCGAGTTCAAAGGTTGGAGAATGGTCGAAGAACGCGTATGGTGCACAAGAGGGAGCAAAGGAGGTGAGAAGTGGCAAAGGGCCACCTTCCCTCATTCCTGTAGAGGCATGTGGCCACCACGGGAATTTGGCTGAGAGGTGGCCGAAATTCCATTTTTGCCCTTCTCCTTCCCTCCTTTGATTTCCCTTCATATTTAAATTCAAAATATCTTGAAGTATAACTCACACAATTTTAGCATTTTTGTTTTTGTCATAACTCTCTCATCTTAACTCTGAATCAAGTGATTCAAAAATGAAAATCCTTAGTCTTGAAAAGAGGAATAAGTACCAATCATTTTCAAGTTGAAAAGATGTCCATAATTTTCGTGGTGAACTGATCTCAGTTCGAGTTTCATCTTTTCTTATGGTAATCATCTTCTAACATTTTTCTCTTGATCAACTTGTTTGTTCTTATTATTTGATTGATGAAATATGTCTAGAATGATTTTGATTCCTACTCTAGACTTGTTTGAATGAATTTTGAGTTATAGCTTTTTGTGATTTTGATTGAATATACTTGAAAGTTGTTAACCGAAATTTACCAACGGGGTAGATTTACAATTAACGACTTTAAAAGGCCATGATCAAAGTTGACCACGGTCGGATATTATCTACTGAAGCCTTTCCTCCCAGATTCCAGATGGAAAATTCTTCTTTGGTCTTTGGCCAATTTTGGCGGTTAATAGAAGTCCCCCTCTGACTTGAACACCGATATCTAGCTTGGGGTGGGAGTTAGGATTCCCAGCTCGCTTGAAGGATTTTTCTATCTTTCTTATCTGGTTCCCACTATCTAGAAGGAAGTTCCTTTTGGCACGGCTGTTTTTAATGCGCTGATCCTTACGCTAGGTCACAATTGGTCAGCTTATTTGAATGGACCGTTTTTGGCGTGTCTTCTTGAAACCGTCGCCTGTGTGTCTCCGGTCATTATTACTCTGCACCGGTAGCCACCTTCTAAAGAGTAAAACAAGCTTATCATGACCCTTCTTTTTCGATGGTGGATCCATACATCCCTACTAACAGTCTCGATGCTCTTCTTGATATAGAAAAGGTTGATGCTGTCGAGGATTCTTGGTCAAACATAATGAGGAAGGAAGATGATGAAGGTGATACCTGATCGTGCCTAAATTGTTGTATATTTCGGCTCTCATTTCCTATTCTTTTGTCTCGTTCTTGTGTGTATTTTCTATATATTTTATGTCTAATAGGCTCGTTGGTGCTAATTGCAGGCAATATATGTAATTATGGTGTTAGAAGCGTGTTGCGAGTGTTCCGACCAAAAAGGGGTCAAATGGTGTAAAAAGAGGTCAAGATCCAGTGTAGGAATTCCCGCATTGGACCCGCACACCAAAGGATCGAAGAAGACCACAGAATGCCATAAAGTGCAGGTAAGTGCGGGTTATTGAACTGCACTCCACCAGCACTTTTTGAGAAACCAGTGAGCTGAAATTGTGAAAATATGATAAAGTGTGGGTAAAGTAAGGGTCCTTAAACCGCACTTGACCCACACTCTACACTGTCCAGCGTTGGAATTCCAGCCTTGGAGTGCGGGTGAGGGTCATTGAACCGCACTCCACCCACACTCTGCGCGCGACAGCTTCTGTTTTCAGCATTTTGAATCTAATTTTACATCCCCTATACATAGAAAAGCATGAGAACAAACCAAACATCCTCCACATCCTACCACACATATATTTCTTATAACTTAGAGTTAGAAACACTTCTCCCTCTCATCCAAACCATATTTACTCATCAAAGGCAACTTCGAGGATTGGAATCAAGCTTCAAGCAAGAAGACACTCTTCAAGGGTTTTCTCTCAATTTCTTCTCTTAGTTTTATATTAGTTGTAATAGAACATGAGTAGCTATAATACCCAACTATGGGGTTGATGTTATTTGTTTAATGGTTATTTGGGCTTTGTACATAAACTCTATGTTGTATATTTAATCTATCTCTATGTTTTATTCCATTGCTTGAATTCATTTCCATTATTGATTTGCTTGGATACACCCTCTTAGCATGTTGATTTGGATTACTTGAGTAGGCAATTAGGTTGTCTAATGCTCTATTGAATGGATGGATTTCTGGAAATCCGCTTAATAACCGTGGTCTTAATCTAACATCGATCGAGTGTCCGTCGCTATACACCCTAGGTCGGCATTTGAGAGAGGATTAGAAGCCTTTATTATACACCCTAGGTTGGTTACTTTAGTGATTTTACGAGAACTAACCTTCGAGTAAAATCCGGTTGAATAACCTCGAGCCTCATCCGATCTCAAACAAGTGGTGTTCACTATACACCCTAGGATGGCTATGTTAGAAATAGGTTGAGCCATAGTTAGATAGATGAGCTTCATGGTTAGAATCCCAAATGAGCAACTAGCCACTGTTGGTTGTTTAGGAGGGATTAATTGCTAGTAGGGGGTTTTCGCTATACACCCTAGGTTGACCCATTGCTAGTGATACATAGCCAACACTATACGCCCTAGGTTGATTACATTCGTCATTACATGCTTAATTGAGAGTTTGTTGCAATTGCCCTAATATTTGCTTACAAGTCCATCAACTCAATAGTTCCATCATCATACATTCATCACTTAATTACCATTCCATTTAGATTGCATTCTTAGTTTAGTTTATATTATATTTTCACCTACCATATACTTACTTTTATGCTCACTAGTTCTATTAATCCTAATCTTATCACCGCTACCCCGATCTCAGTGGACAACATCCGTGCTTATCGCTTTACTCGTATTTATACTTGTGAACGTATTGCATAGGTTTTATAAATTGTTTTGACGAATGGTTTTCTAACGGTTAAAAACGTTCCCATCAATACTGGGTCGAACTCCATCCTGATCCGGCATCATTGTTCTAGCAGGGAACTTCGTATTGGGCTGGGTTTTCGTAACAGGACCGGGAGCCTTGTCCGAAGTCTTCAAAAAAGCAGGGATACCTCCAATCTTTACATGTACTTAAAGATTTCCTGGGTCAGTGAATATGCAGCCAGCAAGGTCAAAGGTGTGATTCATAAGTGTACTCACTAACGCACTGGCTGCGCTTGGATCACCTCCAAACATGCTATCGGTGTCGAAGTCAACAAACAGGTCGGTGACTAGATGTTTAGAAAAAGGATCCATGTGTGGGCGGAGCATATTCAGCCTTCAAGATGATCTGATGACTAAAAGCTGATGAGAAGAATGATGAACTCAAGGCTGAAGCAAAGGCAAGAGGCCTTTGACAGATTTGGCACGGTTGAAGCACGCTTTCTAGACGGTCACCGCCTCCAGTGAGATACCTGAAGTCTTTGGGAGTCTTCACTGAATCAAGAATTGGAGAGGTTTTTATTGACACAGATTCCCAAGAAATCGGGGAAGCTGGTGTTGCCTGTTGAAACTACGAGGCTATGGAGGAGAAGTATGCAAGATTTTACCTGATCCCCTTGTTATTTTTCCTTTCATTTATTCACATTTTGTAGCCTGATGACGGGGTTTGGGCACCCTGATTGATTAATAGGATGTTCCTTTTCTCGCAAATGTATTGTCTCGTTCATTCTTGCTAGACCGTGGTAGGATCTTGAATAACAATAATCAAAATAAAAACTTACTTGGAATACTGTCGGTTCTCTGTACTTGTATGCTAATAATATGCTTGGTAGAGTCTGATTCGTGCTTGTCAAATAACCATCCAAGACTTTGTAGGGAAAAATAAACAAATAAAAGTGTTACACGCAGCGGAAGCGATACTAAAGAAGATTTAGTGACTTTTAAAATTTTTCCTTTATGAACCTTAAACCCTTTTAATCAATAAACATGCATATATATCAACAAAAGTAAATTACCTCTTGTCGCGTGATCCGATTGACTTACGTCGATGGTAATCCGCAAGACCTTCAATCCGAGCACGAACGTGGATCACCTAGGAGCGTGGTCTCCCTTTCCTTTGAATTGCAAACCTGTGAATGGACCAAACAAATACTTTCTTTTCTTTGTTAGTCACAAAACAATCAAAAGAATGTCAAAATTATTCCGGTCACTTTTGAGTTCACAATCTTATGATCGAAACTCGCGTGAACCTAGATCGATATCGTATACACAAGCTTATTGATGTTTAAGCAATTGTATACTATCAAAGAATAATTTTTCACTCCTTTTTGTCTCTCTAAAATAAAAACTCTCTTAGAATTAAGAAGAAGAAGAAAGAAAATAAAAACTCAAGCACCAATTAATTGATGTGGCCGAACCCTATAAGAACATATATATAGGTTGGCCGAATTTTTCTTCTTTTTCCTTTAGGGTTGCCGAATTCTATGTAGTATCTAATTAGGGTTGGCCGAATTTCATCATGTCACTTATATAGAGTGACTTAAATTCAACCCTAATTCTTTTTAACTTTATAGACTTCAAACCCTAATCCAACTCTTTTATTTTTATTCTTTTATTTGACTAAATAAAAAAAAAGACTCCTTATTTGATTAAATAAATAATACTAATTTATTTATTTACTTATCAAACAAGTCTTTTACTTTTAGGAAAGATTTGTTTCTTTAATTAAACAATTAATCAATAAATCAATTAATTCTTATTTAATTAAAACAAATGAAACAAAATAATATTTTTAGGTCAAAACTTAACCTAGCCGCCCCACTTATATATAAGATGGGCCTAATATTATTTTCCTATTTCATTTAATCCATTGGACTTTAAATAAAAAAGCCCACATGTGAACCAGACCCATTCTTACTAAAAGAAACAAGCCCACATGTCTTTCATTAATATATTAATATAATTGAGCAGCCCATTACTTAAATAATGTGCAAATTATATTCTTAATATATTAAATGCAATTCTAGATGGACCCTTAAATTGGTCCGGTAGAATATATCAAGTGATCCATGCAAGTCCGTGTGGATTGGGGATCTTGGCGGGCCATCTAAATTTAAGCTTCAATAGACATAACCTAATCACAATCAACAAATGATTCACTTAGGTCCGATCCATTAATTTTAACTCATTCCACTAAAGAGCTAAAATTGAACTCTTAAATAAAGATAGAAAAGGAAGATGCTCCTCATTCATACCCTAGACAATCATATTGGAGATAGTGTATCCTCGTGATTAATATCAGTAATCGCCAAGAGTTCATAGACCGCCTATAACTCTCCAAGTTACCATATTTACTCATATGACCACGTTTTGAACTTGGATATTTTGACTTGTCCAGAAGCCATGTTTTCAATAGACACTATCGAAAACTCAACGTTGAGATTTAATATCCAATTACCTCAAAACATCCATATGATGATATTATACTCTCATTTAATTAAATGGAGCCACGATGTCCATATCTATAAATGAAGTCCTCTATCGATTAACAAATGAATATCACCAAACTATCGAGGATAGACTATGCGATATAATCGTACTCATTGATAACTCAAATGATATCACTTGCAACCATAAGTCCATCATTTATCTCAGGATTAAGATAGACTCTCCGATTGTCCTGATAATGAAAAGACTATTATCTATTGATGGTTCTAGATAAAGCTTTTCATTGTGATCCAGTTCAATGCACCCAGTGCACTAGATCCTTTTGCTCGAAGACACTCCGATGATTTTAGACTCATCATATCTCATTTGATCCCACTCAAATGCTAGCAAAAGAATTCTACAACTTTAACAAGATAAAGGTGCCCAACCTTTAACTTAAGTTGTGAACAATATTCAAGACTAACTAAAGAATTGTGTCTACCACATACATATCCAGATGTACGAACAATTCTTCTTTTCCCATAGTCTTTAGACCTTATGATTATTTACTTTGACAATTATAATACAAACTATAAATGCTATACGATTTGTTAGACCAGAAATCACTATATTAATATGAAAAAGATTGTTAATTACAACATTACACTCTTGCTATTGAGCATAATCCTAACAGACTTGTTTGGGATGTTGTTAGTAATTAGCTTTATACTTGTTCACTTGGCCATAGAAAAAGCCCGATTTGAACTATCTCTGAAGATAACCGGGACGATTGTCCCCTTGTAAGACTTAGTAAAAATTTTGTAAGAAATTTAAACTCAGTGCTGGATAACTTCGATAAGAGAAAATTTGGTCCTAATGGATGGCCGAGGTGCTTGGTCATAAAATTAGGACACTGCACATCATATGTACTTGATGCCTTCTGCACAAGGAATCCAGGTATCCCATTAAGGGATCCCAATCCTTTGGTGATTAGTCCTGGTAGGCTGTTAAGGTCTTTTCAGTACCAGGTTTTCATACTGCGAATCAAGGGGCCAAGTATCCTACTAAGGGATCCTGGTCCTCTGATGGCCTATCTTGGTAGGTGACAAAGGCCATTTTAGCCTCAGGTTCTTCATATGGCGAATCAAGGTGCTATATATCCTACTAAGGGCTCCTGGTCCTTTGATGATTTGTCCTGGTTGGAAACTAAGGTCACTTTTGTACTATATTTCTTCACATGGCCAATCAAGTTGCCAGTTATCCTATTAAGGGATCCTGGTCCTTTGATGATCTATCCTGGTGGAGGGTATTCCCCGTCTGAGGCTTTAGGAATGCCGTATCGGCTTTCCTGATCTTAAGGACTACAACGGGCAACCAAGGCCATGACTTCGCATCCTTAGTCTGGTAGGCAACTATGCCACTTAGGCATTTATGCACCAGATGCTTCCTAAAGGATGGTATTCCCCGACCATGGCAGAAGGAATGCCATGTGGCTGTTCCTAGTCTTAAGGCATTTCAGTTATGGCAATCCTCCTAGAGGGGTTGACCCGGTCCAGGGCATCAGAAGTGCTATGTAGCTCTCCTGGTCTTAAGGCTATTCGGTTATGGAGATCCTTCTAGAAGGGTTGACCCGGTCCAGGGCAACATAAGTGCTATGTAGCTTTCTTGGTCTTAAGGCGATTCAGTTACTGCAAAATTTTCAAGATGAGCGTAAGAGAATCATGGAGGAGAAGAACTGACTTCTTTTATTGAATTTTCAAACTCATACAAAGCAAAGCTCGGGGTACACATTTGGCGACATACCATTTGAGAAAAAAACCGTTCCTGCTAACTACTAAAGGTAAAACCTCTTGAGGTGATCAATATTCCAGGTGTGGTCAACCGGGTAACCATCCATGTCTTCTAGCTTGTAAGCTCTACCACGGACTATCATTTTGATCATGTAAGGACCTTCTCAGTTAGGAGCTAAAACCCCATCTGATCTTTTTCATGTATTCGGGGTTACTTTTTTGAAAACCAAATCTCTTTCTTTGAAATTTCTGGCCCTTACCTTCTTGTTAAAGTATCGGGATATCTTGCTCTGGTAGTCTACTACCCTCTTTGCAACCTTATCATGCTTCTCCTCGAGAAAGTCCAGGCTAGCTCTTAATTTTGCCTCATTATCTTTCAGTTCATAGTTTTGGACCCCTGAAAGATATCAGTCTGTGCTCGATGGGTAGGACTGCTTCTGTCCCAAAGGCTAGTAACTAAGGGGTTTCATTAGTTTCAGTCCTTTTGGTAGTTCGATACGCTCATAAAACGTTGGGAAGTTCCTCAGCCCACTTCCCTTTCTTCTATTGGAGTTTTTTCTTCAGGAGCTTCTTGATGGTCTTATTGGTAGCCTCAACTAACCCATTGGTCTGAGAATGAGCTATTGGTGCAAAATGGAGGTAGATAACACGTTCCTTACAAAACTGTCGAAATTTGGCATTGTCGAATTGTTTTCCCAGATAAGGTATTATGGCCATCAGGGTACTAAACTGGCAGGCAATGTTTTCCTTAACGAAGCTTGTGGTGTTTGCCTCAGTTATCCGGGTAAGGGACTCTGCCTCCACCCACCGAGTAAAGTAGTCTATTACCACAACGACATGCTTGAGTTGACCAGGAGCAGTCGAGAGTGGCCCGATGAGGTCAAGTCCCTAAATGGCAATAGGGTACAGTGTACTGATGGAAGAAAATCTCTCTAGGGGAAGGTGGTGGAGGTTTGCTGTCCTCTGGCAAGGTTCACAAGATTGTGCAAATTGTTTCGAGTCCTAATGGAGAGTAGAACAGAAATAACCCATTTTGAGTACTTGGTAAGCTAGGGTCTCACCTGATACATAGTTGCCACATTCTTATACATGTACCTCGTTGAGTGCCCGTTTTGCATCATATGGATATAGACATCTTAACAGTGGAAGTGGTTTTCCTTTACGGTAGAGAAATCCATCTACCAAGCAGTATTGAGTGGCGGTCCTTTTAAGCTTGCGTGCTTGATCCAGATTAGTACGAAGGGTGTCATTTAGGAGATAATCTGCTATAGGATCCATCTAGCAAGAGAGCCAGTTGACAGGGTTTACTTCCGCTCATATAGTTATGCTTGATTGGGGTATTAACTGAATTGGTACCCTTCTTGGCAATGCTTGCCCTCTACCCACAGCAATTTTGGCTAAGACATCTGCTCGGTGGTTCTTCTCTCGAGGAATCTGTTCCATCATAATACCTTTGAACTTTGCCATTGCTTCCCGGACCCTAGCTAGATATGCTACCATGTTATCACCCTTTCTTGATACAATCCCGACACTTGGTTGATTACCAACTGCGAATCACTCTTAACCAGAAGGAAATCCGCTCCTAGTTCTTCTGCTACTTTCAGTCCCGCTAGCAGGGCTTCATACTCCGATTCATTATTGGTGGCTCTGAATTCAAATATGAAACAGTGGCTACACTTGACCCCCTCTAGGTCGGTTAGGATAATCCTTACGCCACAACCTGATTGGTTTGATGCTCTATCCATGTACAGTATCAAGATCTAGCAATTGTTAGGCCATTCTGGGTTTTCTAAAACTGGGTCCGGGGTTGTCATTGTATCCGGATTCAGAGTCATGCTGAATTCTTCTATAAAGTCTGCTAAAGCCTGAGCCTTAATTGTAGTCTTTGGCTTATACTTGATATCATACTAGGTGAGTTCCAAAGCCCATAAGGCCAATCTGCCAGATACATTAGGCCTCTGGAGGAATTGTCTCAGTATCTTGTTAGTGATTACCACAATGGTATGAGCTTGAAAGTATGGCCAGAGCTTTCTAGTTGCAATCACTAATGTGTGGGTGAGTTTCTCTAGGAGAGTGTAATTCTTCTCGGACTTGGTTAGAGCGTAACTCACGTAATAGACTGGTCTCTGGACCCCGTCATTACATCCTTTCACCAAGGCCCCACTAGTAGCGGTCTCTAATACTGCTAGGTAAAGCTGCAGTTCTTCTCCTAAGACAAGTTTTACTACCAAAGGTGGGCTAGCTAGGTATTCCTTCAAAGAATGGAAGGCTTTCTCGCTTTCTTGGTTCCACTTTATCTTCTTACCTTGCTTGATAACTTTAAAGAAAGAAAGACATTTATCTGTAGATAGGGATATGAAGCGGTTTAATGCTGCTATCCTACCAGTCAGTCCCTGTGCCTTTTTAAAGGTAGTGGGGGATTCGAGATCCATGATGGCCTTGATCTTTTCTGGGCTGGCTTCTATTCCCTTCTTATGAACCATGAATCCTAGGAACTTTCCTGCTGCTATTCCGAAGGCACACTTGGCGTGGTTCAATCTCATTTGGTTCTTCCTTATTACTTGAAAAGTCTGTCACAAGTCCTCCGGGTGCTGCTTTGTCTGCCGAGACTTGGTGATCATGTCGTCTATAGAGATGCACGTTTGGGGAATGGGGATGGATATAAGTCCCCCCATCCCTATCCCCACTTCACATACCCTTCACTCATCCCCCCCCATTTCCCCATTTGGGAAAATGAGGATGGGGAATTTTAGGGGGACCTATATCTATCCCGATCTCGATCCCCAATTCCCCATTTTCCCCGTTTTTTCCCATTTTATCCCATTTTCCCATTTCCCCTGTTCCCCCATTTCCCCATTTGACTAAAATTTACAAATTAAATTAAAAAAACAAACATTCCATTATAAATACAAAATAAAATTCATTAGTGCATTTTATATAAAATGTGTATATATACTTAGGGAGTTAGAGTTTTCAAAGAATAAACAAAAAATTAAAAATATATATTATAATTATATTTATATATGTTTAGGGGAAATGGGGAAATGGGGATGGGGGACCTCCCCCCCATCCCCATCCCCATTTCAACATAATCGTGGATCTATTTCTTTTTATTGATTATATGCATGTTTTAGAAAGAGATGACACTCTAGGTATTCTCATATATAATTACATGTGGAATGTATGGATATATATATTGTTATAAAGTGACTTGTTGTTGCTCGATTTTGGTTCTAGAATTTCAATGTATTTTTGTTTCGGAATTGTAACAAAAAGGGTGGTCTATTATCGACATAATTCTTTCTTGGTAGTTGCTAAGTTTTTATATTATTTTTATTGTATTGTAAATAGTGCAGTTTTTTTATTGTATTAAAATAGTGCAGTGTTTATTTATTTATTTATTTTTTATTTTTTTATGTATTAAAAAACTGCAGTGGTTTTTTTTTTTTTTTTTTTATAAAAAAAACTGCAATTATCTATTATCAAATGCTGCTGTAATATATTTTCAAGTGCTGAAGATTTGAAGAATTGAAGAATTCGGAGCAATCGGAACAAGCGTGGAACCGTGCGCACAATAGCGACATGCTCGCCCACACGTTAGCGCGCTGCTGCGCATGTCGTGGCATGGGCTGCGCACGGCAGCCATTTATGGTGCTGTGGTGTGCGCACGCCCATGAGAGGCAGCCAAGGGTTGCGCGATCGATCGATGGCGGCATGGAGACTTGTTCACCAAGAAAGAAGTTTTTGTATTCCAAACAAATGTAATTTACTTGCTTTTCTAGGATAGACCAAAATTGTGGCTATTTATTTTCTGTAAATGTACAATATTTGTTGTTGTATGATAACATATCATATAGAATAGGCGTGCCACTCATATATCTCTTTTGGTATGAACATGCATCGAATGATTTAGGTATCTAATTGGCATCTAGATAACATCGTTAATCATTCTATGGAATTTAATCACACGCCTTAAATAATTGAGTGGGAGAAGATGTCTTGCAACACCTATGGCCTCCAAGGTTAGTTGTGCTTTATGTTTTATTGGTAATCCCCCCAAGGGACGTCCATGAATGGAATTTAGTAAGATACTTCCTTACAAGGATAGACTAGACAATTGACTCAAACGAAATCTACTCCCAAATGAGGGATTTTCGTGAGAGAAAATTCAGGGTCGATATCTTGGTAATACACTCAATGTGATTTTATTGATATGTACCGTGATCACCATTTAATCATTATGTGGCTGAACCGTATTGTAGACATCCTCCTCCGTGAAAATAATTTGGGTAGTGCGAGGATACTCTTGGGATTCCTTGGAGACTTGGAGTACATCTTGACTGGTTGTAAACCTTTGGATCTTTCTAGCATGGTTTTTCCTTGAGTTGTTGGAAGTTCCAGCTAGTGTGGGGTCTCCACTAATGGTGTGGATGGTCTGAATTTGTTGCATTTGATCTTTCCCATTATCCTTTCGTCTTTCTTTTGCTTCCCGCATCTCACCCTACACTTCCTTCCCTACCTTGATGCTATCCCGAACCTGTTGCAAGAATTCAATTAAGAGTCCCCCCTCCCCCTTTACCAATCCTTTGATCTAGTTGCAGAGGCTGTAGCATTCCGATGTTATGCCCCAGATCCTTATGGAAGTCAAATTACTTATAACGATTCCTCCAGTCAGTTGGAACTCTTGTTGCAAATGGCGAGATATATGGTCTCTTGAGATACATTAAAAGTGGTATAATAGATGTACCAGCCTTCTTCTTTCTCTACCCGCGCTATCTCTCTTGGTGGCAGTGTCGCTCTAGAAGGGGTTCTTTTTACGAGATACATATCTCGATGCTCGGAAGGAGGTAGTGGCTGGTAGGTTGACCGGTTTAGAGGATGATTTTGGAATTTCTTTACAGGTGCGTGCTTCGGAGATTCCTTATTTTGATGCTTGGTTGATCGGGCTTCATCATGCTCAACCTTGACCCAGAGTTGTTCATCTACATCCACCTGTTCCAATGTCTATTTCCACCTGTTCCAATGCCCTATCATAAGCCTCATAGTAGGTTTCTGGTGGATTCTTAGCGAATGACTGGAATAACCTACCAATCCATAGGTTTCTTTCGAAGTTGGCCAAGGTCTCTTTCTCAGCAAATACCCCCATCTGGATTACTTCTTTGTGGAACTTTTCTACTTAGGATCTCAGCGTCTCACCCCATTCTTTGACCACATATTGAAGCAGGACGGGGTCCTTAAGATGAGGCTTGATCCTCTAAAATTGAGCACGAAAATCTGTAGCAAGCTTTGTAAAAGAATCCACACTGCCTGAGGGCAACTTTCTGAACCAAATATTGGCACAATCAGTCTGGGTTAAGGGAAACATCCTGCACATTGCTGACCGGGTAACATTTTGGACCTCCATCTGGTGGACAAAGCTCTCCATGTGACTCATAGGATCCTTTAATCTAGAATATTTTTCAGTGGGTATTTTGAACTGAGAGGGTAGTTCTGACTCTCAGATTCTCTTAGAGAAGAGTGCATTCATCTCTCCAAGGGGATTCTTTCGAGTATCCTGGTGTCTTTCCTTCCTTAGCTCCGCGAGTTCCTTTGCCATCTTGATTGTTTGATCTTTAAGACTCTTGGATCCATTGTTTCTGGATCAGGCTACCAAGCTTTCGCTATTTGAAGTTTTAGATATCACGGTTGGCTCCTTGTGCTTCTTTCTCCTTGAGCTGTTGCCTTGTGGGTTTCTTCTGGGTCCGGTACTACCACCAGTATCGAGATATGTGAAGCCTTCTTCTCTACTGCTGGGTTAACTCTTGGTTGATTCCTCTTAGATGGGATGTTGACTGCTGACTTTACCTGTCACGGTTTAAAATCTATAAGACGGTCTAGAACCGGAAGTGGTGTTTTGAGTCTATCAAAGACCAGTACCCCGGTACACGGTCTAGCCTCTCCTACGATCCTGGATGCTTCGAAGTTTATCCCTTGGGCAATCATCCGTAGGCAGATACTCTCTATATAAGCGGTAGCTTGCTGCTCCAGGATACCCCGATTGACCTCTTGGATGGCTGGATCTTGGGGTTCGGAGCCTGTATTCGGCAGAGGGATCAGAACCGAGTTATTATTTTGTGATCCTATTCCCTGCTTTTGAATTCTCTGGGTAGAAGCGAGGGAGTGGGGTCCCGAGGGGTCGGGCTGACCCTGAGAGGATATGAGTCTCATCTTCTTACTAGCTGGGTAGATCTTGATAGCTCTTATAAATGGTATGAGAGTTTGTTTCCCACAAACAGCACCAAAAAGTTTTAACCGAAATTTACTAACGGGGTGGATTTACAATTAACGACTTTAAATGACCATGATCGAAGCTGACCACGGTCGAAGGGGTATCACGTAGTTCGATACCTATGATTTCCAACAAAATAATTTCATGCAATAATGCTTAAAACAAGGGATAAACGACTGTATTATATATAAAAAAAAGAGAATATAATGCTTTTCTTAACGTAGTTTAGATACAATATAGAATATAACTCTCCATCGGTCACTGTAGGCGAAGTCTGATACAGTTGGCGATGGAGATCTCGTACAATTCGATAAGTAGAAGAAAACTGTAGGTTTAGGGTTTCAGAATTGTAAAGCTACTCCTTTCATAGTTGAGTATAATGTCATATATATATATATGTCTCGCTTTTTGCCATGCACTCTTATAAGTTCGGTCTAGGGTTTCGGCAATTATGGGACTTTCCTTGGTGAAAAGCGAGAATGCCGTATGAATTTTAATCCCTAGAATCAAGTGATTCCTTCTCGGGAGGATTCTAGCAGACTCTGCTTTCAATTAGAACTCTTAAATGGCGAGAATTGAGTCCACCTCTTTAATGATAAAACCCTGGCGTTTTAGTATTCTTCTTTGTAGCTTTTAATTATAGTCTTCCAGATGCACTAGTCTTACCTTGGTAGCATCCTTGTCTGACATTTTTGTTGCTTGGAGAACTAGTTCTAGGCGGTGTCAGGGTATCCAGACACTCTTCCTCTTATTGGGTAATGATTCCCACTGATCTCTTGGTCGTCTAGGTTTCGGGATATCGGTTGATGTTGTGACGGGATACCGAGGTGACATAGTAACGGGGTACCTAGTCTACATAATAACGGGGTATCTGGTTTACATAGAAGCAAGGTACCTAGTCCATACAGAAGTGGGGGTACCTGGTCTGTGTAGAAGCGGGGTACCTGGTCTGTGTAGAAGTGGGGTACCAGAACAATGTAGCACGGTTTGTAAGATCTCATTTTTTGCTCATTTAGATACTTTGGAGTCTTTATGCTTTTGACCTTGCTTTGGCTTAACTAGATTTATATCTCGATATACTGGTCTTGATTCTCTCTAAGAGGTAGCCTGAAGCCTTTCCTCCCAGATCCATGATGGAAAATTCATCTTTGGTCCTTGGCCAATTTTGGCGGTTAACAAAAGCTAAACTTGATTCACTTGAAATTGATTCTAGAAATGTTTTGTATGATGTGCTTCATGTTGATTTCTAGGTTTAATTTCATGATCTAAGAAATAGGATTTGTGATTGAAATATTGACATATCTAATCTAGTTCTTATTGATTCACATGCTTGGATTTCTAGATAACTTTGTGATTGAGTATTGAAAGCATATTCTAGTTATCTCTTGCATGTTCATAGAGTTTGTGTGATCAACTTTCTTTATTTGATTGTGTTTGAATCATTTGCATCACTTATATCATTTGCCTTGCAAAAGGTGTGAAGTCTCTTATTGTTGAGTGATTCTTCAACATAAAGCAAGGAAGACTTAGTTAAGAGTGTGAGGCTCTAAGTAATTCCAAGCAAGGGAAGTCTTGGCTAAGAGGTGCGATGCCTTTAAGTAAGTTCGAGCAAAGTCTTGTCTAGGAGTGTTGGGCTCCAGTTAGATAAGCAAGGGAAGACTTGGCAAGGAGCTAGGCTTCAAGTATGACTGAGCAAGGAAATCTTCTTAGAGACTTGAGGATAGTCTCGGTTAGGGAGTGGCTTTCTAGAGGCAAGTGATTTGTCTAGGTTAGAAAGCTTGTGGCAAAGTGCTCTTTCACTAGGCCCGAGGGTAGACTAGGAGTTGATAACTTGGGGAGTATATCATTGGTTGGTTGCCTTGAGTGTGTATCTCCTTTTCATCATACTGGATTTGCTTGTCAGTAGTTATGGTATCAACCCGTGGACGTTTCCTCTTAGGAGGTTTTACCACGTAAAAACAATTGTGCCAAGTTTTGTTTTTACTTTTCATTATCTTCCATATCTTCATTGATTGTATCACTTGTGTATTATATTCTAATTTGTGTTGACAAACAATCATTTATTAGACACACCAAGTGTGCATATCATTGTTCTGCATAATAGTAGTTTGGAAGAATTTGAACCTATACCTATTCACCCCCCTCTAGGTATATATTACACTATATTGCTTTAGGGAAATTTCAAAAGACAATGATGGAGATCCTCAAATGTGGGTTTTATTAGACATCGTTGGCAAAGGATGCCTATGTTTTTTGCTTGAGGTATGATAGATGCTAGAGGATGGGAAACATTGGGAAAAGAGACGAGATGCCATTGAATAGTGAGCAAGTTGTTGAATTGTTTAACGTTTGGGGAATAGTCTTCATGGGACCATTCGTGTCATATCAAGGGTATAACTACATCTTAGTGGCCGTGGACTATGTATCGAAATGGGTTGAGGCGATTCCTAAAAGGACAAATGACATCCATGTAGTCATTATTTCATTAAGGAGAATATCTTCTCAAGACTTGAGACACCTAGAGCTATCATAAGTGACAGACGGAGTCACTTCTAAAACAAAATCTTCAGAACCTTGTTGAAAAAGTATGAGATAAGACACAAGGTTGCAACCCCTTACCATCCACAAACGTTGGGTCAAGTTAAAGTGAGCAATTGACATATCAAGCAAATTTTAGAGAAGACGATCAATAGGACTAGAAAGGATTGGGCAATCAAACTTAGTGATGCATTATGGGCCTATATGACAGCTTTTAAAACGCCTATCAGAATGAGTTCCTTTAGGCTAGTGTTTGGAAAAGCTTGTCATCTTTCGGTAGAGCTTGAGTACAACGCCTTGTGGGCCATCCGAAAGTTGAATTTAGATCACGACAAGGCTAGAGAGGAAAGGATGCTTCAACTTAGTTATCTTGAAGAATTCCGGTTAGAGGCATATGAAAGCGTGAAGCTTTATAAGGAAAAGACTAAATTTTACCATGACAAAGGTCTTTGAAAGAAGGAATTCCATCCGGGAATGATTGTTCTCCTCTTTGAGTCCCGTTTAAAGTTGTTTCCGAGGAAGCTAAAATCAAGAAGGATGGGGCCATATCCGGTTGTTCAAGTCTTTACTCATGGTACAATTGAGATTGAGAGCTTGAAGAAGGGAGAGAGGTTTAAAGTGAATGGCCACCGTTTGAAACCATATGGAGGAGGAGATCCAACTTGGGCTCCTATTTCAAGTAAAGATTTGACTGAGCCGCTTGGGTAACCATTGTTCTTTCTCATTTTTAGCTTTATAATTGCAAGTTATTTGTTGTTCTTTAATTCATAATTGTTTGCTCTCATTTCTTTTTTGCTTAGAATAAAAGTGTGGTTTGATTTTGGTAGTGGATTTAGGATGGATGTGCTCTCATTTTTGCTCTTATTGATTTAGGATGATTTTGATTTAGGATGATTGGAATGATGATGAGTATATATGTCATGTTATATATCTTTTTGGATGATTTTGTGCATACTTGGATGAAGAACAACTTGGTTGCATTTTTGGGAAAATTTTGATTATTTTGGACATTATTAACTTTACAACTCTTTGCTTTGGATTTTTTGGGTAGCGCCATTTGAGCCGAATTTTATTACCTAAAAACATTGAGGACAATGTCGAATTTAGATTTGGGGGTACTTTTGAGCAACACAACTTTTCTTGGTTTTAAAATTTGAGCCAAAATTTTCAAATTCTTGCGATGATGCCATAATTGAGCATACTTTGGTTGTTGAGATTGTGCTTTTACTTGAGTAGTGAGGAATTGTGCATCTTTGCAATTGTTTGGTTTAGATTAATGTCATGCCATTTAGGATTGCATTGCACAAAGCGCGCTATTCTTTTTCTCATAATGTTGGAGTGAATTATCAATTTTGCTTGAAGGTTAGGAATTAATAGTGGAGACACCCATGAGGATCACAAACACGGCCTTAAAAAGCGTATTTTGAGATGTCATACATCCACTCTTTAAGCCTAAATCCACTATCACAAACAACTCACAACCTTATTCTAAGCAAAAATAAAATAAAGCTAAAAGAGTTCAAAAATGAAATGACAAAATAAAACAAATTTAAACTATAAAAGATATGTACCTAAGTGGGTTGCCTCCTGCCAAGCGCACAATTTAACTCCTAGGCAAGATGTGGCATGGTGCTCCCGCACTTCGAACTCCAACATGTTGCTTTCCTAAAAAGGATAAGGCTCTCGCCCATTTTATGAGCACTCTTGGCTTGCTCGTCCCTCCAAGACTCGCAAGTTGTCTTTGTTTCATCTCAAAAGATAATGAAACCTTGATTTATCGCACAAGCAACACAACACACTTCTTCAAGAAGCAATAGAAAATCTACGCAAGCACTAAGCACATTAGAAAGTTCCGTCAATTAAAAATATACTCAATACATGGAATTGCCAACAAGAGCTTGGAACACCATTTATTCAAAATAAATAACTAAACAAATAAAGTATAAAAATAAAATGCACAAAAATAATTTTTCTATATTATTTACTTGTGCTAGGGGTGACATTAACTAAAAGAGGTTTTACCAAGTTTGGAAATTGATTCTTTTTCACAACCCAAACAAGTTGAGTTGATTTTCCCTTTTCTTTTCCCTTGGGTCTAACTTGGTTAACCAAGTTTTTTCTCACCCAAATTTTCCTAACTTTAGGTGCATTTTTCTTTTTCCTAGACTTTCTCATTTTTCTATGCTTTTGGAATTTAAAACAATGAGCTTTTAAGTGCCCTTTTTGCAAGCAAAAATAGCAAGTAGGAGGACGGTTATGAAAACTCCCTCTTGGTAGGTGACTATGAGATCCATGGTGTTGTCTCATTTGTAGTGCTTTGACCTCCTTCTCCACCTTGTCTAGATTGACTATGTAGCTACATTCTTTGACCTTGGCTACCTTGAGGGCTTCATCCTTCCTCCCAAGTGTTTCCTTCGTTTCTTCCAAAGCCTTTGCTTTTCGTTCTTTTTCCATAAGCAACTTTCTTGTCTTCCTTGCATATTCTTCTTCAAATTCATCAAATAGCTAATCGTGCCTAAATTATTATATATTTTGGCCCTTATTTCCTTATCCTTTATTTCGTTCTCTTGCGTTTTAGTGTCTCTTATGGGCTTTTTGTGCATAATTGCATGCATTCGTACATTTCTGGTGTTAGAAGCATGTTGCGGGACTTTTGGGTGAAAAGGAACCAAAAGATGCTAAAAGAAGGACGAAAGGCATTAGAAGCTCCAAGAGTGTGGATCAAAGTGTGGGTCCCAACAGCACTCTCGATAGCACTCTTGCCAAACCCAGGAGTTGAAATTATGAAAGCTTGATAAAGTGCAGGTCAGAGTGCGGGTCCCAATAGCACTCTCACCAGCACTAGCTCTTGCCAAACCCGGGAGCTGAAATTGGTGAAACTTGATAAAGTGCAGGTCAAAGTGTGGGTCCCAACCGCAATCTCACAATCACTCTCGCGCCAAATTTCGTTTTTAAGCTTTTGTGACCTATTTTTGTAATCCCTATAAATATAATGTTATGTTAGATCGAAAAACAACCTCCAACACTTAGAAAATAAGAAATATTGTAATCAAAAGCTAGGAATACACTCTCCTTCTCATCCAAGCCCACTCTATACTCACCAAAGCCAACTAAGAGATTTGGAATCAAGCTTCAAGGAAGGAGATGCTCTTCAAGGGTTTACTTTCTACACTTTCTCTTAGTTTTATTGTTGTAATGAACATGAGTAGTTTAATCCCTACTAAGGGGTTGATAGATTAGTTTGTTGGATGTTGGACTTTTGTATATAAACTCTATTCTATATATTTTTTTTTCATCTTTCATTGATCTATTCTCATGTATGGATTGTTTTCCATTGATTTTCTTGACTTCGATACACCCTCTTAACAAGCTTTCTTTAGGTTCTATTTGTATTGAATGGAAGGGATTTTTAGAACTCCGGTTCAATAACTGTGCTCTTCATCTAACCTCGAACAGGTGTCCGTTACTACAGACCCTTAGGACGGCTCTTGTGAGAGGATTAGAAGTCTTCACTATACACCCTAGGTTGGCTAATTTAGTAATCGGTTGAGAATCTCGGCTTTATGACCGCAGGCCTCATCTAACCTCGAATGAGTGCCTGGCACTATACACCCTAGGTTGGCTCTTGTGAAGGGATTAGAAGTCACCACTATACACCCTAGGATGACTACGCTAGTAATCGGTAGAGCCCTTGATTGATAAATGAGCTTCATTGCCTAGAATCCTAAACGAGCAACCGGCACTATACACCTTAGGTTGGTTGCTCGAGACGGATTAATCACTAGTGGGAGGTCTTTGCTATACATCCTAGGTTGACCGCTCACTAGGGATAATAGCCAACTCTATACACCCTAGGTTGGTTACATTTGATATACGTTAATTATGAGTTTGTTGCATTTGCCCAATGTTCGCTTATAAGTCTATTGACACTTTAGTTCCATTATCATATCTTTCACTCCATTCACATTCCTTTCACTTTGCATTCCTAGTGTAGTTTTTATTACATTTTCTTTTACACTTCACAACACCAACCATTTACTAATCCTAAGCATTTTCTTTTATGTATTTTAAGTATTATTAATCTTAAGCTAATCACCGCTACCTCGATCTCTGTGGACGACCCTTGCTTGCCATTAGACTTGTGTTTTTATAACCCTTTTGAGGCTTTCTAGGTTTATAAATATTGTTGACGGACGGTTTTAAAATGACACTATAAATCACTTCGTTAAATGGTGCCATTGCCGGGGATCGGTGTGCGTAGTAGTGGTTAGATTAGTTTTAATACTATTAGTTTCTTAGTTGTTTTTTATTTTGTTAGTTTCTTTTTATTGCTTTGGTAGTTTTGTTTTTGTTTGTTTCAGGACTCCATGGATTTCTTTTGGCAAAATTCAAGGCCAAGCTACTCGCCAACATGTATGGCAAATGATGAGAAAATAAAGCTCTTACAAGAAACTATTGGATTAACCAAACCGTTGGAATCATCTAATAGCTCAAAAGAAGATATGGATATACTTTGGATGGAATTCAAAGTAGAGCGAAACAGGATGATGGATGAAACAAAAAGTTAGATCAACATGAACAAGGAGCTTATGCGTGTGAGCAAGGAGCATTTGTATGCGAGAGATGTGTCGAGCAAAGAAAATGAAGCACTTCAAGAGAGAGTTGAGATAGCTTCCGAGAGAAAGAAGAAATGATGGAAGATTTTGAGAAGAAGTTGCGACTCTTGAAGAAGGAGCTTAAAGGCAAGGAAGCCTTAGAAATGGAAAAGGCGAAAAACCTTCAAGAACTAAACAAGAAATTGATGCTTGAAGTGCAGAGGCTCAGAGTTGAAAATGACACACTTAAGAAGGCCAATGGCAAAGTCTCCAACAAGAGTAAAGAGCTTGAAGAGCAAATGGAGAGACTTGAAGCCGAAAAGAGTATGGCATTGAAAGAGTTGAAGGACTTAGCAAGGCAATCAAAGGAATTTGTAGAAAAGACAGCTCGCAAATCAAATGAGATGCAAATGGAGATCGAGCTAAAGGTCAGTCCCTTGGACAAAGTCAAAGAAACTCTCAACAAGGAATATGAAGCTCTCAAAATAATAAAGGAGAGGGAGAGTGACTACTGTAGGGAAAAATAAACAAATAAAAGTGTTACACGCAGCGGAAGCGATACTAAAGACGATTTAGTGACTTTTAAAATTTTTCCTTTATGAACCTTAAACCCTTTTAATCAATAAACATGCATATATATCAACAAAAGTAAATTACCTCTTGTCGCGTGATCCGATTGACTTACGTCGATGGTAATCCGCAAGACCTTTAATCCGAGCACGAACGTGGATCACCTAGGAGCGTGGTCTCCCTTTCCTTTGAATTGCAAACCTATGAATGGACCAAACAAATACTTTCTTTTCTTTGTTAGTCACAAAACAATCAAAAGAATGTCAAAATTATTCCGGTCACTTTTGAGTTCACAATCTTATGATCGAAACTCGCGTGAACCTAGATCGATATCGTATACACAAGCTTATTGATGTTTAAGCAATTGTATACTATCAAAGAATAATTTTTCACTCCTTTTTGTCTCTCTAGAATAAAAACTCTCTTAGAATTAAGAAGAAGAAGAAAGAAAATAAAAACTCAAGCACCAATTAATTGATGTGGCCGAACCCTATAAGAACATATATATAGGTTGGCCGAATTTTTCTTCTTTTTCCTTTAGGGTTGCCGAATTCTATGTAGTATCTAATTAGGGTTGGCCGAATTTCATCATGTCACTTATATAGGGTGACTGAAATTCAACCCTAATTCTTTTTAACTTTATAGACTTCAAACCCTAATCCAACTCTTTTATTTTTATTCTTTTATTTGACTAAATAAAAAAAAAAAGACTCCTTATTTGATTAAATAAATAATACTAATTTATTTATTTACTTATCAAACAAGTCTTTTACTTTTAGGAAAGATTTGTTTCTTTAATTAAACAATTAATCAATAAATCAATTAATTCTTATTTAATTAAAACAAATGAAACAAAATAATATTTTTAGGTCAAAACCTTAACCTAGCCGCCCCACTTATATATAAGATGGGCCTAATATTATTTTCCTATTTCATTTAATCCATTGGACTTTAAATAAAAAAGCCCACATGTGAACCAGACCCATTCTTACTAAAAGAAACAAGCCCACATGTCTTTCATTAATATATTAATATAATTGAGCAGCCCATTACTTAAATAATGTGCAAATTATATTCTTAATATATTAAATGCAATTCTAGATGGACCCTTAAATTGGTCCGGTAGAATATATCAAGTGATCCATGCAAGTCCGTGTGGATTGGGGATCTTGGCGGGCCATCTAAATTTAAGCTTCAATAGACATAACCTAATCACAATCAACAAATGATTCACTTAGGTCCGATCCATTAATTTTAACTCATTCCACTAAAGAGCTAAAACTGAACTCTTAAATAAAGATAGAAAAGGAAGATGCTCCTCATTCATACCCTAGACAATCATATTGGAGATAGTGTATCCTCGTGATTAATATCAGTAATCGCCAAGAGTTCATAGACCGCCTATAACTCTCCAAGTTACCATATTTACTCATATGACCACGTTTTGAACTTGGATATTTTGACTTGTCCAGAAGCCATGTTTTCAATAGAAACTATTGAAAACTCAACGTTGAGATTTAATATCCAATTACCTCAAAACATCCATATGATGATATTATACTCTCATTTAATTAAATGGAGCCACGATGTCCATATCTATAAATGAAGTCCTCTATCGATTAACAAATGAATATCACCAAACTATCGAGGATAGACTATGCGATATAATCGTACTCATTGATAACTCAAATGATATCACTTGCAACCATAAGTCCATCATTTATCTCAGGATTAAGATAGACTCTCCGATTGTCCTGATAATGAAAAGACTATTATCTATTGACGGTTCTAGATAAAGCTTTTCATTGTGATCCAGTTCAATGCACCCAGTGCACTAGATCCTTTTGCTCGAAGACACTCCGATGATTTTAGACTCATCATATCTCATTTGATCCCACTCAAATGCTAGCAAAAGAATTCTACAACTTTAACAAGATAAAGGTGCCTAACCTTTAACTTAAGTTGTGAACAATATTCAAGACTAACTAAAGAACTGTGTCCACCACATACATATCCAGATGTACGAACAATTCTTCTTTTCCCATAGTCTTTAGACCTTATGATTATTTACTTTGACAATTATAATACAAACTATAAATGCTATACGATTTGTTAAACCAGAAATCACTTTATTAATATGAAAAAGATTGTTAATTACAACATTACACTCTTGCTATTGAGCATAATCCTAACAACTACATCAGTGATTTGGAAAAGGTAAACCAAGAAGTAAAGTCACTGACAAGAAATTAAACCTTAAAGCCACAGAGTCACCAACAAAGAGGAGAATTTCTAACCTTACTCTTATTTTTTATTATTGTTCAGCATGTGAGAGCTGAATTTTCTAATTTTCGTAAACATAGGAGAACAAGTGGTCCTAGGAGTCCACCTAGGGTTAAGCAAATTTGTGTGAGGAAAGACCAAATACACTTATTTAGAAACATGAAAAAGGAAAAGATAAAAATGACACCCAAATTTAATTGAATTGTGAAAAAGAGAGAATTTCCTAACTTGGTCAAACCACCCTTAGTTAATCCTAGCCCCACCTCGATTGCATCTCATTGAACATTTTTGATGCATGACTAGATTGCACAATTCAATTCCTTTTTTAGACTAAGTCTTTTCCTTTTTAGTTTTGACTTTCATGAGCTTGTAAATGTTGGGTAGATTTAGGTTCGGGTAAAGGTGGCAAGGTTCCGGTTCGGTTCGGTTCCGATTCTGGTTCTGAATCGACGGTTCTGGTTCCGGTTTCGGTTTTGGTTTCTCGGTTGGTTGGAATCGGAACCGGAATCGGAACCGGAATCGTAATCGGAACCAGAATCAGAATCGGAATCGAAATCGAAATCGAAATCGAAATCGAAATCGGAATCGGAATCGGAATCGAAACCGGCCTAGGCCAGTTCCAGTTCTAGTTCCAGTTCCGGTTCTGAACTAGGCCAAAAAAAAATTTTTAATTGTTTTTTCTTTTATAAAATATTACATTTTATTTATAAAAAAATAAAATGTTAGAAAGAACATTGTAGAGTATTGAGCCATAGCACATAGCCCATAACCCTGGTTCAAGTAATTATGTTTTCCATTCTTTTCTCCTTCTTTTTTTAAAGGTTAGACATCTCATTCACTTCTCTATTTTTCCAATGTGGCATGTGGGATAAAGAGTAAGAAGTCATTAATTGATTTTTTTTTTTTTGATACATCATTAACTAATTTCATGTATTAATAACCTATTGGAATATAAAGACATATTGGAATCATTAACTTTTTTTTTGAACTATTACAATATTCCATATTGTGGTATAATTCGAATTTAACACAAAAAGAAATAATTGAAATATTTGTTAAAAATGCATAATATGACTTCTTATCCTTCATCTCGCATCTCACATTGGAAAAATAGAAAAGTGAATGAGATGTTTAACCTATATAAAAAGGAGGAGAAGGGAATGGAACACATAATTGCTTGGATAAGAGTTATGGGTCATGGCTCAATACTTCACAATATCCACTCTAACATTTTATTTTTTTATAAATAAAATGTAATATTTTGTAAAATAAAAAAAACTGCAAAAATAAAAAAAACTGGAACCGGGCGGTTCGAACCAAACCGAAACCGCCGGTTCCATTCCGGTTCGAACCGGAACTGGCCGAAAAAATTGAAACCAGAACCGGAACTGGCCTCCCCCGGTTCCGGTTATGGTTCTTGAACCAGAACCGAAAAACCGGTTCCGGTTTTGATTTCTTCAGTTTCGGTTTCGGTCCGGTTCCACGGTTGGAACCGGAACCTTGCCAGGTCTAGGTTCAGGGGAGAAATTTCATTGTGGAATCTCTTTTAAGTTTTTATTATGCTTTTTAATTTTATTTTATTTTTGCTTTCATTGAATAATGTTGGGATGTTTTTATTCGAATGAAATATTTTGTGGATGATGATACCAGCCAAAGGCTTATTATTGATGCATGAGAGTATACAAGATTACTTGCATATATGCCCCAATTTGGTTTGGGGTTTTTATCATATACCTACTTGTACAGGTTTTGAGCTTATGATAAGATCCGGTTTGGGGGTTGTTATGCCCCCCCATTCCGTCAATTTTGAGAATATGCTTGATATAGGTTGAAATGTGTGCCTTTGTGCTTATTTGATATATTGCATGAATTGCCTTATTTTATTAGTTGAGCCTAGTGTTGAGTCTTTTCTCTTTATTGTTGTTGGACATTGATTGTGCATGATTAGTGCCTAGGTATGTTTTGTGTCATGTTAGGTGCGCCACTAGGCCGAACTCTCTTGTCTTCAACATTGAGGAAAATGTTGGGTTTTGGTTTAGGGGTATAGACACCTTTTCGAGTCCTCTTTTTGAGTCTTGAGTCGTTTTTGTGTCAATTTTAAAAAAATCTGCTGTTTAGCCAAAATTTTGAGCTTTATTTAACTTGGTGAGATACATTGAGCAAAGTGTTTGTGGCGAATATGTGTATGCTTAGTGTGCTTGATCAATAACTCTTAGTCACTTTAGGGGTCTCACTTGCACTTTATGGGCTAGTCCTATCTTTTAGTGTCCAAGTTGAAGGAACTCGGTACTCAAATACCTTGTTCTAATAGTGGAGACTTCCTAGGAGTGTTACAAACATGGCCTAAAAAGCGAATTTTGAGGAAATTCTTTCACTTTTTAAACACTCTCTCACAAACACTCATACAAACATGTATAGGTCTCATTTGCACTAAAATGTTGTTTGCCATAGAATGTATGGACTGCTTGTGGATGCTTTATTTTGCTTTATGGACAAGCCTTTAGAAATGATTTTAGGCAATGCATGTGAAAACTGCTAATTGGCCTAAATACTTCCAACCCTCTAATGTGTGTGCTCCCAAGCCCCTTTGAAGCCAAACACGTCTTAAGCTTTTCATTCATGAACCACATCTACATGAACCTTATAGCCTACATAATTGACTTACCTTGACCAAATGATTTACTAAGGTTAAGGAAATCAATTTAAGATCTTATACTTGAGAATTTAGAGGCGTATACGTAGGCATGTAAATGTGTGCAAAAAGCCTTGCAAAGCAAGAAAATTTTGAAAAGAAAAAAAAAAACAAAGAAAAAGAAAGTTTGAAAAGAAAAAGTTTGGAAAAGTAAAGAAAAGAATAAAAAAAGAAGGGAAAAAGAGAACCAAGAATTAGGCATAATTGGCCTAGGGAGGAAATAAAAAGTGGAATGAGCTACTCAAATGAAAAGCTAGAGTAGAATGCACATGAAAAATTGAAATTGTAAGCCTAGACGCCTATAGTGTGAATCAATTGGAACTCATAATTAGAATGTATGCCTTAGTGAAATCATTGAGTTCTTTGTTATCCATTGCCCGATTCTTTGTTTCACCATTCACTTAAGACCCCGTTACAACCAAAAGAAAGACCTTCATGATCTTTAGGAGTGTCCCCTTTGTAAAATTTTGTTGATGTATGATCTTTCTAATTCATGGCTTGTAATTCCTTTCATGAGACCTCATTTTCCGAAATTATGTTTTAAAATGTATCATGTGCAATTAAATTTGATATCCATGACATAGACTCATTTTGCATATGTATTTTGAGTGAACCTAGGTTCTGAGAGGAAAAATAAGAGAGAATTCATGTGAGAACCTAGCGTTGAAGCGATTTATGCTTGAGGCATGAGAGTGAGTGGTTTCCAAGGCAAGGGTACTTTAAGTGTGAGATTCGTGTTGTGCGAGTTTCCCTTGGGGTGCCTTTGAGTTGTTTACAACATTTTGCATATGCTCATTTCTCACTCAAACTTGCTTCTGTCTATCTCTCTACTAGTTGGATTTGTAGCAAATGTTTTTGTCTAGGAGATTTTTCATTTAAGTCATTATATTGTTGTGTCTTATTTGTTTTATTTTGTGTTTTGTTCGAGGACGAGCAAAGGTTTGGTTTGGGGCTATTTGATCGTGCCTAAATTGTTGTATATTTCGGCCCTCATTTTCTTATCCTTTGTTTCGTTCTATTGCATTTTAGCGTCTTTTATGGGCTTTTAGTGCATAATTGCAGGCATTCGTACATTTCTGGTGTTAGAAGCATGTTATAGGACTTTCGGGTGAAAGGAACCAAAAGATGTTAAAAGAAGGACGAAAGGCATTAGAAGCTTTATGAGTGTGGGTCAGAGTGTGGATCCCAACAACACTCTTGCCAAACTCGGGAGCTGAAATTTTGAAAGCTTGAAAAAGTGCGGGTCCTAACATCACTCTCCCTAACACTCTTGCCAAACCCGGGAGCTGAAATTTGTGAAACTTGATAAAGTACGAGTTAAAGTGCAGGTCTCAACTGCACTCTTGTTAGGATTATGCTCAATAGCAAGAGTGTAATGTTATAATTAACAATCTTTTTCATATTAATATAGTGATTTCTGGTTTAACAAATCGTATAGCATTTATAGTTTGTATTATAATTGTCAAAGTAAATATCATAAGGTCTAAAGACTATGGGAAAAGAAGAATTGTTCGTACATCTGGATATGTATGTGGTAGACACAATTCTTTAGTTAGTCTTGAATATTGTTCACAACTTAAGTTAAAGGTTGGGCACCTTCATCTTGTTAAAGTTGTAGAATTCTTTTGCTAGCATTTGAGTGGGATCAAATGAGATATGATGAGTCTAAAATCATCGGAGTGTCTTCGAGCAAAAGGATCTAGTGCACTGGGTGCATTGAACTGGATCACAATGAAAAGCTTTATCTAGAACCGTCAATAGATAATAGTCTTTTCATTATCAGGACAATCGGAGGGTCTATCTTAATCCTGAGATAAATGATGGACTTATGGTTGCAAGTGATATCATTTGAGTTATCAATGAGTACGATTATATCGCATAGTCTATCCTCGATAGTTTGGTGATATTCATTTGTTAATCGATAGAGGACTTCATTTATAGATATGGACATCGTGACTCCATTTAATTAAATGAGAGTATAATATCATCATATGGATGTTTTAAGGTAATTGGATATTAAATCTCAACGTTGAGTTTTCAATAGTGTCTATTGAAAACATGGCTTCTGGACAAGTCAAAATATCCAAGTTCAAAACGTGGTCATATGAGTAAATATGGTAACTTGGAGAGTTATAGGCGGTCTATGAACTCTTGGCGATTACTGATATTAATCACGAGGATACACTATCTCCAATATGATTGTCTAGGGTATGAATGAGGAGCATCTTCCTTTTCTATCTTTATTTAAGAGTTCAGTTTTAGCTCTTTAGTGGAATGAGTTAAAATTAATGGATCGGACCTAAGTGAATCATTTGTTGATTGTGATTAGGTTATGTCTATTGAAGCTTAAATTTAGATGGCCCGCCAAGATCCCCAATCCACACGGACTTGCATGGATCACTTGATATATTCTACCGGACCAATTTAAGGGTCCATCTAGAATTGCATTTAATATATTAAGAATATAATTTGCACATTATTTAAGTAATGGGCTGCTCAATTATATTAATATATTAATGAAAGACATGTGGGCTTGTTTCTTTTAGTAAGAATGGGTCTGGTTCACATGTGGGCTTTTTTATTTAAAGTCCAATGGATTAAATGAAATAGGAAAATAATATTAGGCCCATCTTATATATAAGTGGGGCGGCTAGGTTAAGGTTTTGACCTAAAAATATTATTTTGTTTCATTTGTTTTAATTAAATAAGAATTAATTGATTTATTGATTAATTGTTTAATTAAAGAAACAAATCTTTCCTAAAAGTAAAAGACTTGTTTGATAAGTAAATAAATAAATTAGTATTATTTATTTAATCAAATAAGGAGTCTTTTTTTTATTTAGTCAAATAAAAGAATAAAAATAAAAGAGTTGGATTAGGGTTTGAAGTCTATAAAGTTAAAAGGAATTAGGGTTGAATTTCAGTCACCCTATATAAGTGACATGATGAAATTCGGCCAACCCTAATTAGATACTACATAGAATTCGGCAACCCTAAAGGAAAAAGAAGAAAAATTCGGCCAACCTATATATATGTTCTTATAGGGTTCGGCCACATCAATTAATTGGTGCTTGAGTTTTTATTTTCTTTCTTCTTCTTCTTAATTCTAAGAGAGTTTTTATTCTAGAGAGACAAAAAGGAGTGAAAAATTATTCTTTGATAGTATACAATTGCTTAAACATCAATAAGCTTGTGTATACGATATCGATCTAGGTTCACGCGAGTTTCGATCATAAGATTGTGAACTCAAAAGTGACCGGAATAATTTTGACATTCTTTTGATTGTTTTGTGACTAACAAAGAAAAGAAAGTATTTGTTTGGTCCATTCACAGGTTTGCAATTCAAAGGAAAGGGAGACCACGCTCCTAGGTGATCCACGTTCGTGCTCGGATTGAAGGTCTTGCGGATTACCATCGACGTAAGTCAATCGGATCACGCGACAAGAGGTAATTTACTTTTGTTGATATATATGCATGTTTATTGATTAAAAGGGTTTAAGGTTCATAAAGGAAAAATTTTAAAAGTCACTAAATCGTCTTTAGTATCGCTTCCGCTGCGTGTAACACTTTTATTTGTTTATTTTTCCCTACAGCTTTGACCTCCTTCTCCACCTTGACTAGATTGACTATATAGTCACATTCCTTGAGTTGGGCTACTTTGAGGGCCTTCTCCTTCCTACTAAGTGCTTCATTCGTTTCTTCCAAAGTATTTGCTTTTCGCTCCACTTCCATAAGCAACTTTATTGTCTTCCTTGCATATTCTTCTTCAAATTCCTCCAATAGCTTTGCAAGGTTTTTAAATTCCTTTGATGTAGAATTCCTCTCAACTTCAAGTTTCTCAATTTGTACCTCTAACTTTTTATTCTTGTTAGAGACTTCTCCTACCTTTCTCTGAAATGTACTATTCTCATCTTTGAGCATTTTTACTTCAAGATTGAGCTTCTTGTTTTGCACTTCAAGCTCTTCTACTTTCATATTTCCCAAGGCCTCCTTGTCTTCAAACTCCTTTATCACGAGTTGTAATTTTCTTTCAAACTCTTCCCTCATTTCTTTCTTCTATTGGGAAGTTTCTACTAATTTCTCTTGAAGTAAAGACAAATTTTCTTCCAATTTCTTACTTCGCTCTTGATTCTTCTGTTGTTCTTCCTTGGTTTCTGCACCTTTCTCTAATACTTGCACAAGAGCGTGTACACGGTTTCTTTTCCTCTCTTGATTAGGATTGTCTACTCCTAAATAATTCTCGTGATCATGTCTTTTCTCTGAGCTATTTGAGGATTCCACTGATTTGTTTACTTTGAACTGGTCACAACTCCCATTGGTTGAGTTATTGCAGAACTCTTTCAACGCGGACTCTATTGATTGGTCTAGCCAATCAATATAGTTGATAATTACTTCTGATGTGATTGTTGTGCGAATTGGAATAATTGCATGGTTTTCTGTTGCGAAGCTTGGAATTGGTCATTATCCCGAAGATGATTCTCCATGAAATTTATCATCATCTTATCTTTAATGGAATTTGATCGATATGATAAGATGGAGCCTTGGTTAGTCCTTCAATCCGTATTGTAGATATTCTCATAAATCTCGTAGCTCGGTCCTTGATTTTGTGTGAAGAAATCCATAAAATCCTTAAAAAAATAAAAAATAAAAAATAAAAAAAAAGTATAAAAAAGAACAAAAGAAACTAAAAAGATAACTAAAAAAACTAATAATATTAAAACTAATCTAACCACTACTAAGAAAAGTTAAATTGGCCCCAATTTTGATTAGGTCGTTTTGTGCTAACAAAATGCTATTTATATGTTCACTTTCAAAACCAATTTTTACCACTTGAAAATTCACTTAGGATGTAAGGATTAGTAAAACAGTAAGCAAGGATTCGTTCCACGGGGAATTAGAGTAATTAGTTGAATTAAATTAACAAGTCTTAAATACAATAAAGCAAATCATAGTAGTTGGATAGTGTATGGTTTGAGAAACCACCAAACGTGCATGTAAAGTAAATGTAACCAAAAGGTGATATGGTAAATAGAATGCTCAACAATCTTAGATAAGAATCTAGAATGTATCAATTAAGAGAATTGCTAGGGAAATGATAGAGTTGAAAGTGTATTATAGGCAATGCTTTACAAGCTACTTTAATGAACCAATCTCATATATGTTAACAATTTGTATTCTTAGATGTGTTTAGACCGTCACTACGAACCCTAAATAACTTCCCACTAAAAAGCCTAACCAATTAAGAATTGGGGGTCAAAGTAGGATCAGTTAATTATAAATCAAGGTTTAGATGGTTACGGTTGATATACCCTCCAACCACTTATCATATTCATTATATTCTAAATCCATCAAGAGTGTCACTCCAAGATTGATTGCATAACAAATTATCCAAAACAAGAGTATAATCAACTAGTGGGTATACAATGCCAATTATATAATGAATAAGATCTAGTTATCAAATGAATAGAACACAAATAGAGATTCAAATACAATATAGCTTAAGCAAAATCCAAATCCAAATGTTTCTCACATCGATCCCCTAGAATAGGGATTTAGTTACACATAATTACAATCAAAGGGAAGGCAAGTAAGAGAATAGGAAATCACCCTTGGGCCATCATCTTTAGTGTTTGATCCTTCCTTACCCTTGTTGCTCCTTGTACAAAGAATGGTAGATGAGGTTGTGTCTAGATGTATGGATATCTAATGGGTAGTGACAAAGGAAATGGTGTTGAGGATGGGTAGAGAGGAATGATTGGGTGAAAGTAATCTAAATTTTGTATTGAGTTTGGGATGGAGGAGATGAGTTCAAATAAAGGAATGGAGAAATATGATAGGGGAATTATGGATGATTCAAGGTTGAAGAAGAGGATCATTTTAAAATGGAAAACTATGATGCATTTACATGGTTTTGAATGTTAGGACACAAGTGATAAAAATACCAAAACATTCCCTGGCATGGCAAATTACTGTTAGATCCCTCAAAGGGAAACTTTACGTAAATTTCCAGCCAATTAGACCTGGTTCGCTGTTGATGTTCGCGGCTGCTTCCATGGTGACATTTGGGGGCGACATCATCAGGTGAAATACTGGTTGTTTCCGCTTGTGTAGTTCGCGATGGCGAAAGGCGAAGGTTGAACCGCAAATCTCTCTAGTCTCTTCTTCGCAGTGGATTCACGTTTGAATTATGGCAAACGGAGAAGCGACGCCAGCGAGGAGAAGATCGTGGCTGGGGCGCGGCGGGGTTTGGTAAGCCAAGAAGGAGCCATTCGAACTCGTGATGAGCTTGGCTGTCTTCTGCACTGGAAATCGATCGTAATAAAGAACGAAATGGCCGCTTGCCGGTGACTGTAAAAGCTAGGGTTTGGAGCTTGCTGGTTCTGCTGGTTCGAGGCTGGAGGTTGAAGATGACATGGTGAGGTGTTTTTAGCAGGCCGTTAGGGGGTAGTTGGGCTTCACTTGAATCATATTGGGTCAAATATTTTGGGCTTCACATTTGGGCCACGAATTGGGCATCAGTTTTTGGGCCACGCTGAGGCCAGCGCCTATTCAATTGAAACATACTGTTTATGTAGTTAAGTTGGAATGGACTGCTTATGTGGAAAATTACAATTCGGTCCCCTATATTCTTCCAAATTCGTGATAACTTCAATCCTACCTCATAATTTACACTTTTACCCCCCAATTGACCAAAATTACTCCAGTGCCCTTAAAATTTATAAATACCTGAAAACACTTGATTCACACAATTAAATCACGGGATATTGCCCGAGAATCAAGCGTAAAGAGAAGGAAATGTGGGCCAAAATCATACCAATTTTGGTTCGATCAACTCCCCACTACGATCGAATCTCAAGATTTTAATGTGGTTCTCAAGTTGATTTTTAGTTTCAGCTTTAAATGCTTTGAACATTTCACAAGCATTCGAATTATGTCGGATGAGATACACATATCCAAATTTTGAGAAATCATCTGTGAAAGTGATGAAGTACTCATATCCTCCCCTTGCTTGAATGTTTATCGGACCATATACATCTGTATGTTCGAGTCCCAGACATTCAGTGACCTTTGCTCCTTTTGCTATAAATGACATTTTGGACATCTTACCTTCTAAACAAAATTCACATGTTGGAAGCTCTTGGATTTTTAACTTGCTTAAAATTCCTTCGTTTACCAACCTTTTTGTCCTATTTAGATTAATATGTTCTAATTACAAGTGTCACAAGTAAGTTTCATTGTTAGTTAATTTTATTCTCTCTTAATTAGGTTCATTTTGCTTAGTGTTAAGCAGTGAGATTGTTTTAGTTTGAATATGATAAATACCATTCTCTAATGTACATTTGCATAAGACTTTGTCATTCTTGCTAAAAATAACTTCTTTATTAAAAATAGTCGAATAACCAAGTCTAATCAAGCTAGAAACATAAATCAAATTTCTCTTAAACTTCGGTATATAATAAACATCTTTTAAAATCAAACTTATAAAACTATCAAAATCAAGAACGATTTCTCCCACTGCTTCTGCCAACACCCGTGCTCAAGTGCCCAAGCGAAAACTAATTTCTTCATTACTTAGCTTTCTCATTTCTTGGAACATCTATAAAGAATTACAAACATTATTAGTGACTCCAGAATCTATAATCCACGATTTCGTAGAATCTACTAGAAAACATGTTTCTAGGTAATACAAATTACCTTTTTCCTTCTTGCTCGCTAAGTACTTAAGGCAATTTCTTTTCCAATGCCCCTTGATCCCATAATGGAAACACTTTCCATTGTCTTTCCCATCCTTCTTGGTTAACTTTTTGATAGGCCCAGGAACCTTATTCTTCTTTTGCTTTTTGCCTTTTCTTTTGGGATTGGGCTTAGCAGAAGACATATATTCCTACTTGTCAAAAGTGTGGACTTCCTTATCCTTGTTCTTAACAAGAATCTTCTCAGCGCTTTGCACATCTTGCATCAATCCTTACAAGTTATAATCCTTATTATTCAAGGTATAGTCTAACTTGAATTGATCAAAGGATTCCGAAAGTGAATTCAAGATCATGTCGATATGTGTTTCACTATCTATCTCAATGCCATGGAACTCTACTGTGTTGAGATGTGTTATGACATTCATCATATGATCCTTAACGGTCTGTCCAGGTTTCTGTCTAAGATTCATAAAAGCCACTTTAGCTTTTCTCTTAGCATTTCTAAACCTCATAGCAAACATCTCTTTAAGAGATAGCATAATTTCAGCAGCAGTACCAGTCCCTTCATGTTACTGTTGCAACACGTCGTTCATGGTAGCCAGAATATAGCACTTGGCCATTTCATTGTTTCTTTGCCATTTACTATATGCTTCCCTCTCTACATCAGTAGAGTTTTCATTAGGAGCGGGATGGCATGGAGTGTCTAACACCCAAGTGAGTTCATCAGCTTGTAGCACTATGCCAATCTTACGTTTCCATTGCACAAAGTTATTTACATAGTTATTTCCATTTAAATAGTTATCTTTAAGGATGTTAAATAGGGATGACCTAGTCATTTTGTTGAAAACAAATAAATTATGTGTAAGCAAAAACATTCATAACTTTCTTTAGAATAATAAATTTATCTTGAATACATACCATGGTTTATGATAATAATTATTCAATGGTGATCTAACTCAATAAACAACATACATCCTAGAGGAGTACACATTTTGTTAATTAGTTAAAGATTTCATATATCCTTTTT
Source organism: Acer negundo (assembly GCA_035582765.1). Taxonomy (NCBI): domain Eukaryota; kingdom Viridiplantae; phylum Streptophyta; class Magnoliopsida; order Sapindales; family Sapindaceae; genus Acer; species Acer negundo. Next base: position 8,835,152 of record CM069238.1, on the reverse strand, counting down.
ATAAATGCTCATCGATAACAATACATCCGATAGTTCCCAGGAAAGGGTGGCAGGACACGACAGTCCACTTAAGAACTAAGCATTTCCTTGAAAGAACTATCTTAGACACGTATGTTTCTAACAATGCAATAATTAATTGGATTTGAAATATTTTATTATTAATAAATCTTGAATATCTGATATTCAATATTAATTATCACCGTTAATTTAGCCTTATAGATTTTATTAACAAGAACTATAGGGAGGATATTAGTAAATACATATTGAGTGTCTAACCAAAAGTTTTGATCCTCAATTTTCTACACGAGAATTATTTCCTAGGGGAATAAAATCTTGATCAAGTCAATGTTGAAAATACACGGAGGGTGTCTAATACAACCTAGAAGGTGAATGAGTTAGGTTGCTAATCGATTAATTACCAACTTTTCGATTAGTCAAGATTAACATACAAAAACCCAAATCAAATAACAATAAAAATCAAATGTAAAAGGGTAGAAATAAATGGACACTTGATTTTTACGTGGAAACCCTTCTATTAGAATTTAGATTTGTATTGGCTTGATTCCATTACAAAACTCTCTTCATTTGTAATAGTTAGTTGCTTAGGTGGTTCTTGGTGAAAAGGAGCTTCAAAGGAGAAAAACAACTTCTCATGCAAATATCGTCTTCAAGAGGAAAAGCGCTTTCTTGGATGCTAAGGTATCAAGATACTTCTTCCTCTTGCAAGGCGAAAGCACACACACACACAATTCATACATGTGTGTCCCTACATCATTGAGCAAACTGCACACACATACATTGCAACCATATGTGTCCCTGCATAGTAGTGCTCATTTGGTAATAACACATTCACAAACATGATTTAGTATGCTCATGCATTGATCTCATTTTGTCATACATCGTAGAATTGCATGTTCTAAGACTATGACTAGGAAATTGCCTACTTGTGTGATCTTGTATTTATTTGTTTGGGTTTTTGTTGTTTTTGAACTAGAATATGATCTTATATGATTTCTTGTTGAGTACCAGTCATTTCGGTTACTTACTCATTTGATTTCAAGTTCAAACGAGGAAGTTACGTCTTTTTACGTTCTTGTACAATGCATTGTCTTCGTCATCGTGTATCGAGTCGATTTCATATCCAATTTTCAAAGTTTCATAGTCCTCCTCATGTATCATTGAGTTATAGTTTGTAATCTGAATAGAAATTCAAATTCTGAGTTCGAAGGCCGAAGAACAGTTGAAGAACGTGCAAGGTGCACAATAGGGAGTGAAGGAAAGGAGAAGTGGCAAAAGGCCACCATCGTTCCTTCCTGTGGAGGAGCGTGGCCACCACGGGAAGAAAGCCTCTCGGCCTCCCTGTGGTGGCCACATGCATCCATGGGGATCAAGGGTGGTGAGGCCAACAGACCACTTTGCCACTCTTCATTCTTCAAATGTTTTGCCTCCCTATAAAATTCAAAATCCTATATACAACTTAACACAACTTTTGGTATTTTGTTTTTGTCATATCTCTCTCAAATCAACTCAAAATTGAGTGATTCAAAAAACAAAATCCTTGGTCTTGAAGATAGAAACAATTCCCAAACATTTTCAAAGTCAAAAAATTTCCACAGAAATCGCAACAATCTAATCTCAGTTCGTGGTTCATATTTTTGTATAGTAATAATCTTCTTCGCATTTTTCTCTTGATCAACATGATTGTTCTTATTACTTGATTGATGAAAAATATATAGAATGATTTTGGTTCCTACTTTAGACTTGTTTGAATGATTTTTGAGTTATAGCTTTTTGTGATTTTGATTGAACAATATTTGAAAGCTGAACTTCATTCACATGAAATTGATTCTAGAAATATTTTGTGATGAGCTTGGTTGTAGATTTCTAGATTTTAATTTCATGATGTAAGAACTAGGATTTGTGATTGAAATATTCAATATTCTAATATAGTTCTTATTGATTTACATGTTTTGATTTCGAGATAACTTTGTGATTGAGTGTTGAAAGCATAATATAGTTATCTCTTGTATGTTCATAGAGTTTGTGTGATCAACTTTCTCTATTTGATTATGTTTGCATCATTTGCATCACTTGGATCATATGCCTTGTAATAGGTGTGAAGTCTCTTGTTGTTGAATGATTCTTCAACATTGAGCATTGAAAGTCTTTGCTTAGAGTTTGAGGCTCTTTGTAAGTCCGAGCACAAAGTCTTGTCTAAGAGTGTGATGCTCTGGTTAGATAAGCAAATGAAGCCTTGGCTAAGAGGTGTGAGGCCTTTAAGTAAGTCAGAGCGAAGTCTTGGTTAGGACATGAGGTATGGTTAACCAAGCAAGGAAGTCTTAGTTATGAGCAAGGGGCTCAGATCAACTAACCAAGGAATTCTCCTTAGAGATTTGTGATAAGTCTAGCATATGGAGTGGCTTTCTAGAGGCAAGCGATTTGTCTCAGTTAGGAAGTTAGTGGCAAGGTGTATCCACTTGGTCCTTGGATAGACTAGGAGTTGATAGCTTGGGGAGTATATCATGTGTTGATTGCCTTGAGTGTGTATCTCTTTTTACATAGTGAATTTGCTTGCCGGTGGTTGTGGATTCAACCAGTGGACGTTTCCTCTTTGGAGGTTTTACCACATAAAAACAATTGTGTCAAGTTTTGTTTTTACTTTTCATTATCTTCCATATTCTCATTGATTGTATCACTTGTGTTTTATATTCTAATTGGTTTTAACAAGCAATCTTTTGTTAGACACATAAGTGTGCATATCATTGTTCACCATAAAAAGTATATTGGAAGAATTTGGACCTATACCTATTCACCCCTAGGTATATTCTACACTATATTGTTTAAGGGAAATTTCATTTGGTATCAAAGCGGGTGTCTAGACACACTTAGATAAATCATTTCTTTGTAGTGTTTGTGTTTTTATCTTTGATATAGTCATGATTAAGGAAGAGTATTCCTATGTGGCTTCTTTTGTGGAACCGATTGACTTAGATGAGAAAACGATTAATGATTTTATTCTTGAAAATGAACGCTTGTCTAATGTCAATAACTCCCTCAATAAGAAGCTAGATAATCATGGTATAGGCTCAAAAGAATTCAATGAACTTAAAGACAAGATCCTAAGTCTAAAATGAACGTAAAATATAGCAATAATAGACTTAACATCTTGAAGCTAGAAATTAAGCAAATGGATAATTCTCTTGTTATTGCTAGAAGGCTAGAACACATACTTAAAGCCAAACTTAAGGAGCACTTAAATCAAGAGAAAAAGTATGAACAATGGCTTTGTAAATCACGTGAAGATGTTACGAAAAGTGATGTCATCTTAGAGAAATATTCCATTAAGAATAGGTTGCTTAGTGACAAACTTGATGAGGCGAGTGGGATGATTAACAAGATGTCATCTAGTTCTGGCAAGATAGAAACTCTCATCAAGAATGGAAAGCATCCTAGTGACAAAAGAGGATTAGGTTATGTTAATGGTAGGATTACTCCTTCTACTAACAAATCTACTTTTGTCAAAGCAAGTGGTGAATCAAGTGTAGGTACTCTTCTTCAAGGTAAAGCCATGAAAACTACCAGAGGTGCCTCTACATCAAAAAAGAACTCAAATGGAAGATCTCAACAAGATCAATGTCAAAGAGCATTAACCTCAAATACAAGAGGTGGAGCATCAAGGATTGCACTTCAAGGAGGTAAAAATGTGAGAAGACCAAATGCTTTGGAAGCAAAAGCAAATGGTAAAATTCTCAAATTCATACCTATTTGTCATCATTGTAATATGGTAGGACATATTAGACCTAGGTGCTTTAAATGCCTTCGAAAATGCAAATTTGATAACGCTTTACATGATATGTCTTTGAATTTTCCTAAGCAATCATCCATGTATGGATATAGAGCTAGACCTTGGAAGACCTTGGAAAAGCATGTTGAGAAGAAATTGTTGATGACTTTGCTTGCGAAATCTTGTGTTGAGCCTCACTCTACTATTCATAAGAAAGTTGTTAAAGCTTTATTTGATATATTTGAAAATGTGACCAATGAGGTCAAGGTGCAAGTTGACAAGTCTAATATTGAGTCAAAGCATGATAGTGGTAAGAGTGACAGTCGTATTGTGAAGAGTGTGTGGGTTAGAAAAGACACACCTAAATGTCTAGTTGTACAATATGTTTTAACGGCTAACTCCTTCTACTCTTGGTACCTAGATAGTGTTTGCTCTAGGAACATGACCGGGAACAAAGAGTTCTTTAAGAATCTTGTTTTAAAGGATGAAGGATGGGTCACTTTTGGTGATGGCACCAAAAAGCAAGTTCTAGGCAAGGGAATAATTTGTATCCTTGGATTGCCTAAATTTCGCAATACTTTGTATGTTGGTGGGTTACAAGCTAACATAATAAGCATCACTCACTTGTGTGAAATTTTTAAGGAAGTTAACTTTAACAAAGATGTGTGCACTATAATTGATAAAAAAAGCAATGTTGTCCTAAAAGTCAAAAGGTCTATAGATAATTGCTATTGTCTTGAGCTAGACCCTTTAACTAGCAACATGGCACATGAGTGCAATAAGCTTGACTTATGGCATCAATGTTTGGGCCACATGAACTTTAAAGACTTAAAGAAGCTTGAAATATTAGGCACTGTTAAAGGTCTTCCCAATCTTGGTAAAAAGCTAGATATTGTCTGTGAACCTTGCCAATTAGGTAAACAAACCAAAATGCATCACAAAAAGAATACTTACATAGCTACCAAGAGACCTTTAGAACTTGTGCACATGGACCTAATGGGGCCAATTCAAACCGAGAGCATTAATGGCAAAAAATACATTTTTGTATGCATTGATGACTACTCTAGGTTTCCTTGGGTTTATTTTCTTAGAAACAAGACCGAAGCTTTTGATTACTTCAAAAATTTTTGTAATCAAGTTCAAAATGAAAAAGGACTTGATATCAATAAAATATTTCACATTAGGAGTGATCATGGGATGGAATTTGAGAATGCCAAATTTAGTGAGTTTTGTGATGGTTTAGGGATTTCTCATGAGTTCTCTGCACCTAGAACTCCTCAACAAAATGGTGTTGTTAAGAGGAAAAACCGAGTTTTGCAAGAGATGGCTAGGATCATGCTCAATAACAAGAAAGTCCCTAGAAACCTACGGGCCGAAGCAGTCAATACCGCTTGTTATGTGTCGAATAGAGTAATTAGGAGGCTCGGCATAAAACAAATGTCCTATGAGATATGGAAGGGCTAGAAGCCTAATGTAAGTTACTTCCAAACTTTTGAGAGTAAGTGTTACATTTTGAATGATAGAGATCACTTAGAAAAGTTTGATGCTAAAAGTGATGTTGGTCTTTTTCTTGGGTATGCTATGAATAGTCGTGCGTTTAGAGTTTTTAACTTGACCATAAAGACTATTATGGAATCTTTCAATGTGAAGATAGATGATCTTAGCATGCTTGATTTATGTGTAAATGTTAGTGTCAATGAACCTAAAGAAATCTTGTTAATGACACTAATGCACCTATTGATGTGGCTAGTAGTGAATCTAGTCAAAATGATGAAAATGATAGTGTTGATGAAGTAGGAAGTCAAGAGTATGAAAATGCTTTAAATAATAACCAACAAAATGACCAAGTTGTTGAACGTTCTCACTCTAGACTTAAAGACTCTCACTATCAAGAAGACATCGTAGGTGACTTGAATAAAAGGGTTAGAACTAGGAATCAACTAGCAAACCAAATTTCATTTGCTTCATATACTTCTCAAATTGAACCCAAAAATATAAATGAATCAATTGTTGATGAATATTGGGTTGGGGCTATGCAAGATGAACTTAATCAATTCGAGAGGAATGAAGTGTGGTCCTTAATTCCTAGGCCAAAAGACACAAATGTAATTGGCACTAAGTGGGTGTTTAGGAATAAGACCGATTCAAGTGGCAAGATTGTGAGGAATAAAGCTAGCCTAGTGGCTCAAGGCTACATTCAAGTTGAGGGTGTAGACTTTGATGAGACATTTGCACCGGTTGCATGTCTTGAGTCCATTAAACTTTTGTTGTCCATTGCTTGTGTCCAAAAGTTCAAATTATTTCAAATGGATGTCAAAAGTGTTTTCCTCAATGGATACCTTTAAGAGGAAGTGTATGTTGAACAACCTAAGGGTTTTATAGACCCATACTCTCCTAATCATGTGTTTAAATTGAAAAAGGCTCTCTATGGCCTTAAGCAAGCTCCAAGAGCTTGGTATGACATATTAACTCACTATCTTATTGACAACCAATATCTGAGAGGTAGCATTGATAGAACATTGTTTATCAAACATCATGATCATGATATTTTTGTTGCACAAATATATATTGATGACATTGTTTTTAGGTCTACTAATAAAACCAAGGTTGATGAATTTGTAAGTGTTATGTCAAGTGAGTATGAAATGAGTATGGTTGGTGAGTTAAATTACTTTATAAGGATGCAAGTGAAGCAAACTAGCATGGGTATTATGTTAAGTCAATCTAAATATGCTAGAAACCTAGTTAAGAGGTTTGGCCAAGAAAGTGGGAAAGAATTTGAAACACCCATGAGTACTACTCTAAAACTTGACAAAGATGAAAAAGGGAAAAGTGTTGACCAAAGCCTTTATAGAAGCATGATAAGGGAGTCTACTTTACCTAACGGCTAGTAGACCGGACATTTGCTTTAGTGTAGGCTTGTGTGCTAGATTTCAAGCAAATCCTAAAGAATCACACTTGAAAGCCGTCAAGAGGATCATTAGGTATGTCAAAGGAACTCATAGTCTTAGTCTATTTTATTCATTTGACACCAATGATATCCTAGTAGGCTATTGTGATGCTGATTGGGCGGGGAACGTAGATGACTGTAAAAGCACATCCGGCGGTTGCTTTTATGTTAGGAATAACTTAGATTCTTGGTCTAGCAAGAAACAGAATTCCATTTCCCTTTCCTCTTCCGAAGCTGAGTACATAGCGACCGGAAGTGCATGCATACAATTACTTTGGATGAAACAAATCCTTAAGGATTATAAGATAGAACAAGAAAAAATGACATTTTAGTGTGATAACTTAAGTGTCATTAATATCTCTAAAAATCCGGTTCAACACTCCCGTACAAAGCACATAGATATTAGGCATCATTTTATTAGAGATCTAGTTGAGCAATCTATTGTTACTCTAGAGCATATGCCTACTAAAAATCAATTTGTGGACTTGTTCACCAAGCCTTTGGACAAAGAGAGATTTAAATCTCTTAGAATGCCCATTGGCATGATTTGTGTTGATTAGCGCCTTTGTGTGATTATGAGTGGCTTGATGAGCAAAACTTCTTGAATATCAATATCTTTGAGAGCTACTCACTTAAAAAGTAATGATCTTAAACAAATTACTTGTATTGTTTTTAGATCATGCACTTGAGCTTGAAAATCTTATTTTTGAAAAGTGCATTAATGCTTCTCTTATATGTTTTAGTTTTGAGTATATGTGGTTGAAAGTATGTAGATTATGGATGCATCTAGAAGCCTATTGCTTAGTACATGATAGATGACCTATGGTATGTATCCATTTTGCTTCGACACTACATAAAATTCAATGAGTAGTCTTATGGAAAGGGCTACACACCTTGGTTGTGCAGCCACCCAATGTAGGAAAGGCCTACACCATTGTGATGAGTGAAAGCCGCCATAAGGTGTATATGTTTTTGTTAGAAAAATCAAAGAAGTGTTGAAAAGAATCATTAAAAGAAAATCTTTGATTCTAAGCCTAAAAGAAATAAAAAAAAAATATATATATATAAAAGGCGTAATGGAGTATAATTGAGAATTGTTAAATGCTCAGGTTGTCAAGTAGAAATGAATAAACAAGCCATATGCACACACACACTCACATGTTGATATCTATTCTTTTAAAACGAAAAACCCGGATGAATATCAGTTTGACCTAGATTGGAATTGCTTTAGTTGGATAGGTGTTAAAATAGTTTGCATGTTGATATTACAATTACTCCTATATATGTGATAAGCATTCACACACACACATATTTTGCTTATGTGCTTAATTCATTAGCAATGTGAGAATATTTTTGAGAGATTAAAGAAAATCTATGATTCTCTCTCGGATTTTGAAAAGTGATGAAATATTTTCTCTCTTATTGCTTGAATGTGTGAATGTGTGACTTTCCCTTGTGAACAAATCTACTTGGTGATCATATGTGGAGCATATGTTGATGAGGATCTTAGTTTATTCAACTTTGCTTTTTATACGATTTGTTTGCTTAATATCTCATAATGTATCTCATGTGTTCTTTGTCTATTCCTTGACAAAAAGGGGGAGAAAATGTATACCTCACCATGTTTGATAGTATGGGGGAGAAAAATGTATATATCTCACCATGTGTGGAGACATGTTCCAAATGTGTGAGAAATGTTCCAAATGTGTGAAATGTTCCTCTTTGTGCTTTATTGAGACTTTGTCTTAAGGGGGAGAATTCTTGTACCTACAAGGTTATACTAAACAACCTAGAGGGGGGGAGGGGGGTGAATAGGTTGACACACTAGTATTAAAAACTCTTTCGTGACTTATGTCAAAACCTTGGTGGGCATACAAATTAACCTTTAACATGATTGTTATGAGAAAACAATTAGCACATGTATGCTTAATTCGCCACCCTTAGTCTACAAAACATATAACAAGAAACAATGTATCTCATATACAAGTATATTCAATAAAGAGCAATTCCACAAGTTGTACTTTGAATATTACAATGTAATTACTCTAAGTAGAACTTTACAATTTGATGTAGAATATTACAAGATACAATGTTCAAACACTTACAACATACAAGAGACAAGTGTTGATTCAACCAATAATGCGTGCATCTCTTTCTTTACCAATAACTTGTTTACAAGGATGTGAGGAAATGAAGATCTTAAACAAGTTATATTAATCATACATACAAATATAAAGAGATAGAGATAGAAACATTTGACTCATTGATTTTTATGTGGTAAACCTCTGAAGAGGAAACGTCCCCGGGTTGAATCCACAACCACCGGCAAAGCAATTCACTATGATGAAAAAGACTTACACACTCAAGGTTATCAACACATGATATCCACCCTAAGCTATCAACTCCTAGTCTACACTCAAGGCCTAGTGAACCACCTATCCTACTCCCTATCCAAGATGTGTCCTACACCTCTAGAGAGCAACTCCCTATCCAAGGCTCTTAAGCCTCTAGGAAGATTTCCTTGCTTAGCTATCTAGATCACAAATGATCCTAATCAAGCTTCCCTAGCTCAACCATCCAAAGTGCCAAACTCCTAGCTAAGACTTTTGCTTAGTTATCTGGATCCTCTTGACCCTAACTAAAACTCCTTGCTTGGCTATCGGAACACTTTCCTAGCCAAGTCTTCTTACTCAAATTAAGGCTTCACTCACCTTAACAAGAGACTTCCACCTTTAGTAAGGCAAATGATCTAAGTGATGCAAATGATGCAAGAACATTCAACATAAGATATATGATCAATATGAACTATGGAAACTAGAATTAGACAATGAGCACACAATGTATGATATTCTAATTTAACAATCCAAGTGATGCAATGAACATATGAAATGTATGGATCAAGTACAAATCATATAGACATAGACTTAATCATGTGAGTACACAAGTCAAATATTGTCTAGTCATAAAACATGAATTGAAACCTAGAGCATGTGAAACACCTAACACATGTGATTCCTAGTTTCATTCACAAAGCTAACACTTGAATAAATCATATACATGAAACACATATTCAAGATATTAGAAACATATACCAAAAATGCTAGAATCATAAGATATGATCTTTAGAGTAAGGATATAATGAATAATCAATTAAATCCTAATTAGCTCTAAATACAAAATAAAATGTGCTAATCTTAGATTTGTTCAAATAAAGGATCCAAGCACATTCTAAGGTTATTAATCATAAAATGAGTCACTCAAATCACAAATAACCCTAGATATCAAACTAATCACAATAAAACTCTCAAACATATGAAAAACTAGAATTATAGAAAACTAGTTCACATTTGTCTCTAATTAGACTTGATTAAGTTTGATTATGAAGCTATTTTTCTCAATAGCATTCACCATAAATACACATACATATAGAAGAAGAAAACCCTAGGTAATTGAAGATCATAAAAGATGAAATCACAAAGTTTAGTTCAATACCTAGAAATCCTGTGCACTTTCGGTTTTGAGAGTAAAACTATCGCAAAACTCGATCAAAATGCTGCAAACCTTTTTGGAGAAGGTAGGGGACTTGAATACGAAGATTCTCCAACATGAATCACTCAATTCATAGTCCAAATGAGAAAGTTATAGTGTTCGGAAGTTGAAAACTGAAGAGAAAAATTTTGCACTCTATCTTTTTTAAATTTTCTTCTTAGAATGAAATGGGAGGGAATGGAGAACATTTAAAAGAATTCAAAAGAGGGAAAAGCAACCAATCAAAACATGCCACATCACCAGCCACATGTGGACCGCGTGTGGCACTTATGGGTAGAGAGGTGTGCTAGACATGTGGCACACGTGGCCCACACGTGGACTCCAAGCTTGGCCGTTGGCCAAGCTTGCTCCTCTAGCGCTCTGCTCTCGTTCTTTAGCCGTATTTGGGCTTTCGAACTCCAAATTTGAATATGTTTTTGGATTATAAACCGTAACTCCCTTACGCACAACAAAGACTAAAAAACTTGTCAAAAAGGTTGAGAATTCATCTTGAAAAATGACGACGAAGACAACTCAATGAATGAGAATGTAAAGTAGCGTATCTACATCGTTTGGACTCGAAACCTAATGAATGAGTAACCGAAATGATTGGGACTCAATAAGGAATCATATGAGATCATGTTCAAGTCCAAAATAAAAAAAAAATACAAACAAATAATCACAATGTCACACATGTATGCCATATCTATGCGATAGTGATAAAACATGCAATTATACAATGTTTGTCTGTAAGACCAATGCATGTGCATACTTAAATGTGTGTGAATGTGTTATACCAAATGTTTGCACAATGATGCAGGGACACACATGAATGAATTGTGTGTGTGTGCGCTTACACCTTGCAAGAGGAAGAAGAAACTTGATACCTTAGCATCCAAGTATGCAATTTTCCTCTTGAAGATGATATTTGCATAAGACGTTGCTTTCAACCTTAGAAGCTTCTTTTCACCAAAAACCACCTAAGCAACATTTATTATAAATATAGAGAGTTTTGCAATGGAATCAAGTCAATACAAATTAAGAACCTTAGAGGGGGAGAAAAGAATTCTTTCTTGAATATGTTAAGGTCTTTAGGGAGATTTAGATCTTAGGGAGACTTAGGGTGTACTTTAAAGTGAACATTCATTGTTTGAGATAAAAGGCATTTGTAATTGAGATAAGGGAAGTTATTGTTTTGTTTTTGGTAAAATATCTCATCATTATTCTTTGGAAAAATATCTCTTGTTTGGTTTGTTATTTGTCTTATAGGTACCTTGATGATCAAAGAGGGATTCTTGAAGACTCATGAAGATTTAAAGACCTTTTAGTCTAGGGATCTCTTTGTAATATCAGTATGAGAGTATGCAATCAACTAGGAGTTTATTGGAGTGTATATTGTATAGTGAGGATGAGGTTTTGCCAATGAAATAGCCAAAGGGGGGAGATTGTTAGGATTTAGATTTGTATTGGCTTGATTCCATTGCAAAAATCTCTTTATTTGTAATGGTTAGTTGCTTAGGTGGTCCTTGGTGAAGAGGAGCTTCAAAGAAGAAAAGCAACTTCTTATGCAAATATCGTATTTAAGAGGAAAAGTGCTTTCTTAGATATTAAGGTATCAAGATACTTCTTCCTCATGCAAGGCGTAAGCGCACATACACACAATTCATACATGTGTGTCCCTACATCGTTGAGCAAACCGCATACACATACATTGCAATCATATGTGTCCCTGTATAGTAGTGCTTATTTGGTAATAACACATTCACACACTGTGGGGAGAAATAAACAAATAAAAGTGTTACACGCAGCGGAAGCGATACTAAAGACGATTTAGTGACTTTTAAAATTTTTCCTTTATGAACCTTAAACCCTTTTAATCAGTAAACATGCATATATATCAACAAAAGTAAATTACCTCTTGTCGCGTGATCCGATTGACTTACGTCGATGGTAATCCGCAAGACCTTCAATCCGAACACGAACGTGGATCACCTAGGAGCGTGGTCTCCCTTTCCTTTGAATTGCAAACCTGTGAATGGACCAAACAAATACTTTCTTTTCTTTGTTAGTCACAAAACAATCAAAAGAATGTCAAAATTATTCCGGTCACTTTTGAGTTCACAATCTTATGATCGAAACTCGCGTGAACCTAGATCGATATCGTATACACAAGCTTATTGATGTTTAAGCAATTGTATACTATCAAAGAATAATTTTTCACTCCTTTTTGTCTCTCTAGAATAAAAACTCTCTTAGAATTAAGAAGAAGAAGAAAGAAAATAAAAACTCAAGCACCAATTAATTGATGTGGCCGAACCCTATAAGAACATATATATAGGTTGGCCGAATTTTTCTTCTTTTTCCTTTAGGGTTGCCGAATTCTATGTAGTGTGTAAATTAGGGTTGGCCGAATTTCATCATGTCACTTATATAGGGTGACTGAAATTCAACCCTAATTCTTTTTAACTTTATAGACTTCAAACCCTAATCCAACTCTTTTATTTTTATTCTTTTATTTGACTAAATAAAAAAGACTCCTTATTTGATTAAATAAATAATACTAATTTATTTATTTACTTATCAAACAAGTCTTTTACTTTTAGGAAAGATTTGTTTCTTTAATTAAACAATTAATCAATAAATCAATTAATTCTTATTTAATTAAAACAAATGAAACAAAATAATATTTTTAGGTCAAAACCTTAACCTAGCCGCCCCACTTATATATAAGATGGGCCTAATATTATTTTCCTATTTCATTTAATCCATTGGACTTTAAATAAAAAAGCCCACATGTGAACCAGACCCATTCTTACTAAAAGAAACAAGCCCACATGTCTTTCATTAATATATTAATATAATTGAGCAGCCCATTACTTAAATAATGTGCAAATTATATTCTTAATATATTAAATGCAATTCTAGATGGACCCTTAAATTGGTCCGGTAGAATATATCAAGTGATCCATGCAAGTCCGTGTGGATTGGGGATCTTGGCGGGCCATCTAAATTTAAGCTTCAATAGACATAACCTAATCACAATCAACAAATGATTCACTTAGGTCCGATCCATTAATTTTAACTCATTCCACTAAAGAGCTAAAACTGAACTCTTAAATAAAGATAGAAAAGGAAGATGCTCCTCATTCATACCCTAGACAATCATATTGGAGATAGTGTATCCTCGTGATTAATATCAGTAATCGCCAAGAGTTCATAGACCGCCTATAACTCTCCAAGTTACCATATTTACTCATATGACCACGTTTTGAACTTGGATATTTTGACTTGTCCAGAAGCCATGTTTTCAATAGACACTATTGAAAACTCAACGTTGAGATTTAATATCCAATTACCTCAAAACATCCATATGATGATATTATACTCTCATTTAATTAAATGGAGCCACGATGTCCATATCTATAAATGAAGTCCTCTATCGATTAACAAATGAATATCACCAAACTATCGAGGATAGACTATGCGATATAATCGTACTCATTGATAACTCAAATGATATCACTTGCAACCATAAGTCCATCATTTATCTCAGGATTAAGATAGACTCTCCGATTGTCCTGATAATGAAAAGACTATTATCTATTGACGGTTCTAGATAAAGCTTTTCATTGTGATCCAGTTCAATGCACCCAGTGCACTAGATCCTTTTGCTCGAAGACACTCCGATGATTTTAGACTCATCATATCTCATTTGATCCCACTCAAATGCTAGCAAAAGAATTCTACAACTTTAACAAGATAAAGGTGCCCAACCTTTAACTTAAGTTGTGAACAATATTCAAGACTAACTAAAGAATTGTGTCTACCACATACATATCCAGATGTACGAACAATTCTTCTTTTCCCATAGTCTTTAGACCTTATGATTATTTACTTTGACAATTATAATACAAACTATAAATGCTATACGATTTGTTAAACCAGAAATCACTTTATTAATATGAAAAAGATTGTTAATTACAACATTACACTCTTGCTATTGAGCATAATCCTAACAATCTCCCACTTGCGCTATAGCAAATGTGTCATATCTCTCAAGCCCATATTCTCTAGATGCCCATCGAAACTCTTCTGAGGTAGAGCCTTTGTGAAGGGATCCGCTAGATTTTCTGCTGACGCGATTTTGGTAATCGTCACGTCACCTCTTTGAACAATCTCCCTTAAAAGATGATACTTTCTTTCAATGTGTTTACCTCTCTTGTGACTTCTTGGTTCTTTCGAATTAGCCACTGCTCCACTGTTGTCACAGTAGATAGTGATCTGCTTATTCGCACTAGGAACCACTTCTAAGTCAATCAAGAATTGGCGGAGCCAAACAGCCTCTTTGGCAGCTTCGCATGCAGCAACATACTCAGCTTCCATGGTGGAATCAGCAATACAAGATTGCTTGATACTCCTCCATATAACTGCTCCTCCTCCAATAGTAAACACAGCCCCTGATGTGGATTTTCTGGAGTCAGAATCTGATTGGAAATCAGAATCTGTATACCCAACGGGAACCAAATCCCCTCCAGAGTATACAAGCATATTATCTCTCGTTCTCTTAAGATACTTGAAAATATGCTTGACTGCCGTCCAGTGATCAGGTCCAGGTTTCGATTGAAACCTGCTAACTATGCCAACAGCAAAACAAATATCTGGTCTAGTACAGAGCATTGCATACATGAGACTTCCAACTGCCGAGGCATATGGAACTCTACTCATGAATTGCTCTTCATGCTCATTCTTAGGAACTTGTTCCTTAGAAAGCTTGATTCCATGTCTGAAAGGTAACATACCTTTCTTGGAATCCTGCATGGAAAACCTAGACAAGATTTTGTCTATGTATGAAGCTTGGGATAATGCAATCGTTCTATTCTTTCTATCCCTTATTACTTGGATACCTAGAATAAAACTTGCTTCTCCTAAGTCCTTCATATCAAATTGTTTTGCTAACCATTCTTTTACTGATGTCAATACACCTACATCGTTTCCAATGAGTAGTATATCATCAACATAAAGAATCAGGAAAACCAACTTGTCGCCTTTAATCCTTTTGTATACACAAGGTTCGTCAGGATTCTGAATAAATCCAAAACCTTTGACAGCTTGATCAAACCTTATGTTCCAGGATCTGGATGCTTGCTTTAATCCATATATGGATTTCTGCAACTTGCATACCTTATCCACTTGGCCCTTTTCAATGAATCCCTCTGGTTGCATCATGTAGATGCTTTCGTCAAGACTTCCATTTAGGAAAGCTGTCTTGACGTCCATTTGCCAAATCTCTAAATCTAAAGATGCTGCAATGGATAAGAGTATCCTAATGGATTTAAGCATGGCCACAGGAGAGAAGGTTTCCTCGTAATCGATACCTTCTTTCTGTGTATACCCTTTAGCTACCAATCTAGCTTTAAAGGTTTCCACCTTTCCATCCATACCTCTTTTCCTCTTGTATACCCACTTGCACCCAATGGGTTTTATCCCTTTAGGCAAGTCTACAAGGGACCAGACTTTGTTATCGAACATAGATTCAATCTCGGATTGCATTGCCTTTTGCCAATGGCGACTATCAACATCCTCCATAGCTTCCTTGTACGTATAGGGATCATCGTCGTCCGGGAGATTCTCCACTGATTCTCCCAGACCGATGTATCTTTCGGGTTGTGTTCTAACCCTCCCACTACGACGAGGAATGGTAGGTTGTTGATCTTGTGTTGGATCGGAACTTACAATTGGGTTAGGTTGTGTAACCTCTCGTGGAATTGTATCTCCTGACATCTCATTCAGGACAATTCTACTTCTAGGCACAAAATCATTCATATAGTCCTTTTCCAGAAATTTAGCATTTGTCGAAACAAATACTTTAAGATCTGAAGGACTATAGAAATAATATCCTTTAGTTTCTTTTGGATACCCTACAAATATACATGTTTCTGAACGGGACTCCATCTTTTCTGTCTTTCCTTTTAACACATGCGCAGGACAACCAAATATCCTTAAGTGTTGTAAACTAGGCTTGCGCCCAGTCCACAACTCATGCGGTGTTTTAGGAACAGACTTAGATGGTACATCGTTTAGAATGTATATAGCAGTTTGTAAAGCATATCCCCAAAAAGAAATAGGAAGCGTTGAATAACTCAACATAGACCTAACCATATCCAAAAGAGTTCTATTTCTCCTTTCTGCTACCCCATTCTGTTGAGGTGTACCTGGTGCAGAAAACTGAGAAACTATCCCATTATCAATAAGATATTGCTGAAACTCACCAGATAGATATTCTCCACCACGATCAGATCTCAAGATTTTTATGTGTTTCTCAAGCTGATTTTCCACTTCAGCTTTGAATGCTTTGAACATGTCAAAAGCATCCGACTTATGTCTCATGAGATACACATAACCAAATCTTGAGTAATCATCCGTGAAGGTGATGAAGTACTCATATCCACCTCTAGCTTGAATGCTCATAGGTCCACATACATCAGTGTGTATCAATCCTAAACATTCAGTGGCTCTTGCACCTTTGGCAGAGAACGTCCTTTTGGTCATTTTACCTTCCAAACAAGATTCACAAGTTGGTAGATCATCAACCTTTAAGTCACTTAAAGGTCCGTCACTTACCAATCTTTTAATCCTATTAAGGTTAATATGACCTAAGCGTAAATGCCAAAGGTAGGTTTCATCTGTTGATAATTTTACTCTTTTATGATTAGGTTCCATTATTTCTGTGTCTAACGAGTGAGAGATATTTCTATGCAAAAAGTATAGACCGTTTTCCAATGTACCTTGGCAAATAATTTTGTCATTCTTACTAATAATAAAAACTTTATTAAAAGTAACCGAATATCCAAATTTATTCAAACAAGAAACTGAAATTAAATTCCTCTTGAATTGAGGTACATAATAAACGTCTATTAAATCTAAATGCCTTCTAGAATCCAAATAAACTCTAATATCTCCCACTGCACTTGCAGACACTAACGTTCCGTTGCCCAAGCGCAAATTGATTTCATTCTTACTCAGCTTTCTCCTTTCTTGAAACCCCTGCAAGGAATAACAAACATGATTAGTGGCTCCTGAGTCTATGATCCAAGAATCTGTAGAATCAGCCAAAAAACATGTTTCTAGATAATTCAAATTACCTTCTTCCTTCTTGTTCTGGGACTTTGGGCAATTTCTCTTCCAATGTCCCTTTTCACCACAAAGGAAGCATTTCCCTTTGATCTTGGTTACTTTCTTGGTCTCCTTCTTGATAGGCCCAAGTTGCTTTTTCTTCTGTTGTTTCTTGACCTTTTGACGGGCCTTAACGGTAGCAACTTTACCAACCATATGAATCTCTTGACCTTTGCCTTTCACAAGGATCTTTTCAGCACTTTGAACATCTTGCATCAGGCCTTGTAAGGTGTATTCCTTTTTGTTCAAAGTGTAGTCCAATTTGAACTGATCAAAGGAATCTGACAATGAATTGACAACCATATCAATCTTTGTCTCACCATCTATCTCAGCGCCATGCAGTTCAGCAATGTTGAGATGTGCTATGACTTTCATCATGTGATCTTTCACAGCCTGTCCAGGTTTCATCCTAAGATTCATAAAAGCAGTCACTGCCTCTCTCTTAGTCGTCCTAGACTTCATAGCAAACATCTCCTCTAGAGACATCATTATATCAGCAGCGGACTCCATTCCTTCATGCTGCTGTTGCAACACGTCGGAGATAGTGGCCATAATGTAACATTTTGCCATATCATCTGAAGTCTTCCACTGCTCATACTCATCTCTACACATTATGCTAGATTCATTATTAGGAGCAGGTGGTTTAGGAGTAGTTAGAACAAACTTATGTTTTTCACTTTGCAGTAACAACCCAATTTTCCTTTTCCATGTGACATAATTATCTCCAGTTAAAGTGTTATCTTTCAGGATGTTCATAAGTGATGGGGTCATGATTTCTGAATAAAACAAAACATATATAAGTAAATAATCATGATAAAGCACTTTTAAATATTTATCTTGAATTAAATAAATAACTCAATCATAAAATTCAACGGTGATCTAACACCCATAAATGTTACGCCTCCTTTGGGAGTTCGCACCATTTACTAGTTAGACTAGGTCCCACCTAATTGTTAACATAACAACCAGCGTTTTCAATTTTAGCCTTGCAATTTTACTGACAAGAACTCTTGGGAGGATATCAATAAAATTATATTGAGTGTGTTACCAAGATATCGACCCTCAATTTTCTCTCACGAAAATCCCTCCTTGGGGAGTAGATCTCGTTTGAGTCCATTGTCTAGTCTATCCTTGTAAGGAAGTATGTTGCTAAATTCCATTCATGGACGCCCCTTGGGGGGATTACCAATAAATAATAAAGCTCAACTAACCTTGGAGGCCATAGGTGTTACCAAAACACCTTCTCCCACTCAATTATTTAAGGCGTGTGATTAAATCCCATAGAATGATTTACCGAGTTATCTAGATGCCAATTTAGATACCTAAATCATTCAATGCATGTTCATACCAAAAGAGATATATGCGTGGCACTCCTATTCTATATGTCATGTTATCATACAATAACAAATATTGTAATATTTAAGCATAACCAGTTGTAGGGAGAAATAAACAAATAAAAGTGTTACACGCAGCGGAAGCGATACTAAAGACGATTTAGTGACTTTTAAAATTTTTCCTTTATGAACCTTAAACCCTTTTAATCAATAAACATGCATATATATCAACAAAAGTAAATTACCTCTTGTCGCGTGATCCGATTGACTTACGTCGATGGTAATCCGCAAGACCTTCAATCCGAACACGAACGTGGATCACCTAGGAGCGTGGTCTCCCTTTCCTTTGAATTGCAAACCTGTGAATGGACCAAACAAATACTTTCTTTTCTTTGTTAGTCACAAAACAATCAAAAGAATGTCAAAATTATTCCGGTCACTTTTGAGTTCACAATCTTATGATCGAAACTCGCGTGAACCTAGATCGATATCGTATACACAAGCTTATTGATGTTTAAGCAATTGTATACTATCAAAGAATAATTTTTCACTCCTTTTTGTCTCTCTAGAATAAAAACTCTCTTAGAATTAAGAAGAAGAAGAAAGAAAATAAAAACTCAAGCACCAATTAATTGATGTGGCCGAACCCTATAAGAACATATATATAGGTTGGCCGAATTTTTCTTCTTTTTCCTTTAGGGTTGCCGAATTCTATGTAGTATCTAATTAGGGTTGGCCGAATTTCATCATGTCACTTATATAGGGTGACTGAAATTCAACCCTAATTCTTTTTAACTTTATAGACTTCAAACCCTAATCCAACTCTTTTATTTTTATTCTTTTATTTGACTAAATAAAAAAAAGACTCCTTATTTGATTAAATAAATAATACTAATTTATTTATTTACTTATCAAACAAGTCTTTTACTTTTAGGAAAGATTTGTTTCTTTAATTAAACAATTAATCAATAAATCAATTAATTCTTATTTAATTAAAACAAATGAAACAAAATAATATTTTTAGGTCAAAACCTTAACCTAGCCGCCCCACTTATATATAAGATAGGCCTAATATTATTTTTCTATTTCATTTAATCCATTGGACTTTAAATAAAAAAGCCCACATGTGAACCAGACCCATTCTTACTAAAAGAAACAAGCCCACATGTCTTTCATTAATATATTAATATAATTGAGCAGCCCATTACTTAAATAATGTGCAAATTATATTCTTAATATATTAAATGCAATTCTAGATGGACCCTTAAATCGGTCCGGTAGAATATATCAAGTGATCCATACAAGTCCGTGTGGATTGGGGATCTTGGCGGGCCATCTAAATTTAAGCTTCAATAGACATAACCTAATCACAATCAACAAATGATTCACTTAGGTCCGATCCATTAATTTTAACTCATTCCACTAAAGAGCTAAAACTGAACTCTTAAATAAAGATAGAAAAGGAAGATGCTCCTCATTCATACCCTAGACAATCATATTGGAGATAGTGTATCCTCGTGATTAATATCAGTAATCGCCAAGAGTTCATAGACCGCCTATAACTCTCCAAGTTGCCATATTTACTCATATGACCACGTTTTGAACTTGGATATTTTGACTTGTCCAGAAGCCATGTTTTCAATAGACACTATTGAAAACTCAACGTTGAGATTTAATATCCAATTACCTCAAAACATCCATATGATGATATTATACTCTCATTTAATTAAATGGAGCCACGATGTCCATATCTATAAATGATTAACAAATGAATATCACCAAACTATCGAGGATAGACTATGCGATATAATCGTACTCATTGATAACTCAAATGATATCACTTGCAACCATAAGTCCATCATTTATCTCAGGATTAAGATAGACTCTCCGATTGTCCTGATAATGAAAAGACTATTATCTATTGACGGTTCTAGATAAAGCTTTTCATTGTGATCCAGTTCAATGCACCCAGTGCACTAGATCCTTTTGCTCGAAGACACTCTGATGATTTTAGACTCACCATATCTCATTTGATCCTACTCAAATGCTAGCAAAAGAATTCTACAACTTTAACAAGATAAAGGTGCCCAACCTTTAACTTAAGTTGTGAACAATATTCAAGACTAACTAAAGAATTGTGTCTACCACATACATATCCAGATGTACGAACAATTCTTCTTTTCCCATAGTCTTTAGACCTTATGATTATTTACTTTGACAATTATAATACAAACTATAAATGCTATACGATTTGTTAAACCAGAAATCACTTTATTAATATGAAAAAGATTGTTAATTACAACATTACACTCTTGCTATTGAGCATAATCCTAACACACACATGATTTAGTATACTTATGCATTGATCTCATTTTGTCATATATTATAGAATTGCATGTTCTAAGACTATGTCTAGGAAATTGCATACTTGTGTGATCTTGTGTTTATTTGTTTGGGTTTTTGTTTTTTTTTAAACTAGAATATGATCTTATATTATTTCTTGCTGAGTATCGGTCGTTTCGGTTACTTACTCATTTGATTTCGAGTTCAAACAAGGAAGTTACGTCACTTTACGTTCTTATACAATGCATTGTCTTTGTCATCATGTATTGAGTCGATTTCATATCCAATTGTCAAAGTTTCATAGTCCTCCTCCTATTTCGTTGAGTTACGGTTTGTAATCCAAAGACAGATTTGAATTCCAAGTTTAGAGGCCGAAGAACAGTCGAAGAATGCTCAAGTTGCGTAATAGGGAGCGAAGGAGAGGAGAAGTGGCAAAAGGCCACCACCGTTCCTTCCTGTGGAGGCACGTTGCCACCACGGGAAGAAGACCTCTCAGCCTCCCTGTGGTGGCCACGTGCCTCTATGGGATCAAGGGTTGTGAGGCCAAAAGACCACTTTGCCACTCTTCCTTCTTCAAATGTTTTCTCTCCTTGTAAAATTCAAAATACAGTATACAACTCAACAAAATTTTTAGTATTTTGTTTTTGTCATATCTCTCTCAAATCAACTCGAAATTGAGTGATTCAAAAACAAAAATCCTTGGCCTTGAAGAGAGGAAAAATTCCCATACATTTTAAGAGTCAAAATATTTCCACATAAATTGCAGCAATCTGATCTCAGTTCGTGGTTCATATTTTTGTATGATAATCATCTTCTTTGCATTTTTCTCTTGATCAACTTGATTGTTCTTATTACTTGATTGATGAAAAATGTATAGAATGATTTTGATTCCTACTTTAGACTTGTTTTAATGATTTTTGAGTTATAGCTTTTAGTGATTTTGATTGAACAATATTTGAATGCTAAACTTGATTCACATGAAATTGATTATAGAAATATTGTGATGAGCTTGATTGTTAATTTCTAAGTTTTAATTTCATGATCTAAGAACTAGGATTTGTGATTAAAATATTGAATATTCTAATCTAGTTCTTATTGATTTACATGCTTTGATTTCTAGATAACTTTGTGATTGAGTATTGAAAGCATAATATAGTTATCTCTTGTATGTTCATAGAGTTTGTGTGATCAACTTTCTCTATTTGATTGTGTTTGCATCATTTGCATCACTTGGATCATATGCCTTGTAATAGGTGTGAAGTCTCTTGTTGTTGAGTGATTCTTCAACATTGAGCATTGAAAGTCTTTGCTTAGAGTGTGAGGCACTTTGTAAGTCCGAGCACAAAGTCTTGTCTAAGAGTGTGATGCTCTAGTTAGATAAGCAGATGAAGTCTTGGCTAAGAGGTGTGAGGCCTTTAAGTAAGTTAGAGCGAAGTCTTGGTTAGGACATGAGGTACTGTTAACCAAGCAAGGAAGTCTTAGTTATGAGCAAGGGGCTCAGATCAACTAACCAAGGAATTCTCCTTAGAGATTTGTGATAAGTCTAGCATAGGGAGTGGCTTTCTAGAGGCAAGCGATTTGTTTCGGTTAGGAAGTTAGTTGTAAGGTGTATCCACTTGGTCCTTGGATAGACTAGGAGTTGATAGCTTGGGGAGTATATCATGTGTTGATTGCCTTGAGTGTGTATCTCTTTTTACATAGCGAATTTGCTTGCCGGTGATTGTGGATTCAACCAGTGGACGCTTCCTCTTTGGAGGTTTTACCACGTAAAAACAATTGTGTCAAGTTTTGTTTTTACTTTTCATTATCTTCTATATTCTCATTGATTTTATCACTTGTGTTTTATATTCTAATTGGTTTTAACAAGCAATCTTTTGTTAGACACATCAAGTGTGCATATCATTGTTCCGCATAAAAAGTATATTGGAATAATTTGGACCTATACCTATTTAACCCCCCCCCCCCCCCCTCTCTAGGTATATTCTATACTCTATTGCTTAAGGGAAATTTCACCTTCCAACCGGGTAAAACCACGGGACTAGCCACTTAGTCACAGAAACTCCACTACCTAAATAATTGCTTACAACCTAAGTTAACAACCTAGTTACACTTCAAGGTTCGTAACGCAATCTATCCTACCCGCCTTTAATAGTAAGCCTTGATAAATGCTTGCCAACTAACCCTTGGTTGCAAGACTTCACTTGTTTGTGCAACTACCACATGCGGCCATAAGATTTTGACTCATTGAAGAGAATTGAAGTCTAAGTGAATATGTGACAATATTCTAAATGCAAAAAAGTGTAATACCACACACAAAATGATTAACTAGGATTTCTAGGAATTTGAAGATACAATCAATAAATCCTAGTTATCAATGTTTAAATTTAAAAACATAAAGACCTAGCTAGATGATATGAATGACATACAATCCTAGCTATCAAACAATGCCTACATGCCCATACATGTGGTCTCAATTAGATGTGTAGAGAATTTCTAACAACCTAATTGTCAATTAAACACCCATGAACATTCAAGAGAGCTTGACTAGATAAATAAACATATATCTATCAACCTAGTCATCAAACAATCTCACAAGAATATTCAAGGGTTAGCTATTTAGGCAAAATCAATATAATCATACAAGCTATCACAAACAAACCCCAAACATGTTATAACTTCACTAGATATACAATAAATGTGAAGATTTGATAACCTAAGCAATATATGACATGTCTTGATGAGATATAATAATAAATAAGTTAAGATGTTTATTCTACTTACCAAGTAAAGACATTAATGAAGATCCAAGCTTAGAAGATGCTAGATGAAGATGGGTTTTGGGGTTTGGAGAGTCAAAGAATGAAACTTGAAGCTTTCTCTCTCTAGAACCACTTGCTCTCTCTCTCTCTCTAGGGTTTGAATTTTGTGGTCTTAAATGAAGAAGATGAGAAGAAGGGGTTTATATAGGTGCCCTAAGTGAAACTACGTCGTTTTATGAACAAAATCAGAATTCTAGGAATCTAAAGTGACTTGAGAAGGTACTTGGTTAAGTAGCTTTGCAAGTTGCTATTTCTTTTGGAGAGAAATTTCTCGTTTAAAGCAACTTGCAAAGCTACTTGCTCAAGTCGCTTTACTCACTAGAGCACACGATAGCATATCAGCTTGATATTTGAGCGCTCTATAACATTACCAAATGATATCGAAACCTACATTATATTATACCGTTGGAAAATTATGGATGTCTACTTTCTACTCCTTTTACAAAACAAGATTTAGATGTCTGTAGAAAGAGTTATGGTCATTTGAGTGACCAAATGTCATATTTAGACAACAACAAGATTGCCCAAACTCATGGTATAAGACCACGTGACCTAAGACCTCTAAAGAGAAGAAAGAGACCTTCTCAAGTGGTCAACCATCATGCAAAGACAAGCATGCCATTTCTGATCAATCATTGGGAAACAAATTACACCATACCAAACCACACTTAAGTCTAGGAATGAAGTGCCGGTGTGATTGTGAAATGAATGCACACATAAGCAATAAGGTACAAATGCATGTAAGTGTGTGTGTGCAGCTAATCTTTTCAAGAGTTAAAGTCATGTAAACTACCTCTTAGAGCTCATGAGATGTCCGGAAGCATGTCTTTGAGAATCCACACTTGGAAAATATATGCCACCCGTTACAAAAACATCCCCAATGTGGTTTGTCATGAAATAAGTCAATCATAAAATAGATGTTCTTACAAATGTCTAGTCTATCTCTTTACGAGATCTCCTAAGATTCCATTCATATGATCTCCCATGGGAGTATCAATGAAAACTCTTATTTGATCAACGTTGGAGGCCACAAGTATCGTATACCTTCTCCCACTCAATTTTCGACCTCACTATTCTATATAACATGTTATTTTATGCATAGATTTCATATAATCATCCAAATAATAAAATGAATGCTAAATAAACAAATAAATAATAATCTTATCTATGGTCATCCCTAAAAAAAAAAAAAAAAATTACAAAGTTTATAAAAAGTTGAATCTTCATGTCTTCGTCTTGAACTTGTATTCACATACTCCCAGAATTATTAATAACTCAATCTAATCCACAACTCTCGTGAATTAATGAATTATATAAAAGTAAAATTTAATTAGTTAATCTACAACTCTTGTTAATTAAAACTTGTTGGAGAAGAATCCTTATCAAATATGTTTCTAACTATTCCACAACTTTTGTGCAATTAGGAAACTCAATTTTTTTTATTTATATAAAAATAGAACTTTATTTTCAAAATAGATTTCCACCCAATTCACAACTCTTGTGAGTTCGGGAAATCAATTACTTGAAAATTAAGAAAAATAATTCTTTCTTTAAGGAATCAGACTCTTATAAGTAGTTGGAAACCACCTATCAAGTCTTTCCTAAACAAGTATTCCAGAAACGAAAACTTCCCCAACAAGAAAGCTGACTCCCCACATATTTTCCCATGTCTTCTAGGAGTTCCACGTGCCCAAAATCGCCCCCAAACCATACCACACACACCTTCACGTACCCCAATAACTTTGGCACGCAGGTGATGCCTAGCAATGTTCCAGCGGCTAAAACAAGCACATCCGGGTTCGAATTCCTTCACCATTTTCATCATTGGATTTGTCTCAAACTCTTCTTCGATTACATCAATAATTGAAATACAAAAACATTAATATATATTTATATATATTTATATATATATATAAACTTATATCTATCAAGAAGGAAACATGGCGATGATAGGCCACCTTTCTTGTTACAATTGACAACAGAAAAATACACATAAAACTCTAGACCATATATAAGATTCCAATTAAAAAATAATTAATTGTAGGGAAAAACAACCGTTTTAAAAATAAATGTATGTGCATAACCTTATTTTGAAAAAAAAAAAAAAATTCAAATCATCACCAGATCGTATTCTAAACGTAATGTAAATTGAATTAATTTAGAGATTACCTTTGTAGTTTAGTCTCTGCAAATCTTCCATACTAAGCACAAGATTGAATCACCTAAGAGTCTGGGCTTCTTTTTCTTTGAACCAAGGTGTAAATCCACCTACAAGACTTAAAGAAAAAGATTAAGAGCTCAAATCGAATTTGAAACTTATAACTTATTTTCAAGTTTGTGTCAATGCTAATGAGAATGACAAGCTTGGTGTAAATCGATTCTTTCTCTTAAGTCACCTATTT
Organism: Acer negundo; assembly: GCA_035582765.1. NCBI lineage: Eukaryota > Viridiplantae > Streptophyta > Magnoliopsida > Sapindales > Sapindaceae > Acer > Acer negundo. The sequence continues at coordinate 8,808,819 of CM069238.1, read as the reverse complement.
ATAGGTTTAGAAAAGAATAATTTGTTTTCTCATAGGACACAAGAATCACAAATCCTTTTGTGATTTAGTAAGGTCTAATCTTATTAGAAGGCTTTTCATTTTTATTTTATTTTATTTATTTTTCATCAAAAACCTAGTTTGATTTATTTTTCCATTCCTAATGGGAAATAAAATAAAAGAAGTAAGATGGGTCTTTGTCTTAGAACCCAACATTTGAGCCCAATAGGTTCATTTTAGATGATCCAATTTAATTTGTAAAGTTTGGGGATTCACAGGTTATTTTAATTACAAGCTCCAATAACTCCTTATTGAATACTCAGTACCAATATTTATTATCCAAGTCTTCGTAAGACCCATAAGGTGGTATTTACTCTTATTTGATTATAAGAGCCATAATGTCAATATCTATAAATATATGTCCATTATAACATATGAATCAATAACGTCAAACTATCGCGATTAAACCATTATTCTGTGGTCGTACCCATTTGTAATGTTCCCATCTATTGATTGGCTTATTTCGTGGACAAACCACATATTGGGGTTTGATGTAAGGGTAGCAAAGGTGATATGTGATATGTTATCCGGAAAAATCAAATAGGGTGCAAAGTTGCTCATGACATGTTTCGCTTATAAAATTGGATATAGTTCTCTAAATTTGAAATCAATAAATTCTCTATATCCTTGCTTTAATTCATGACAAATGGTGAAATTGGTTTGAATTCTTATAAGAAATCTTTGTCATTTGCTTTGCCAAATACCATTGATTTTTGGACTTGAATGTAATATGTCTTGCATGCAAAGCATTTCAAATCACACATTTTCTATACAAATAAATCTCCTTGTATCTCTCTAGTTAATTGAGTTGCATAAAGTGTCTTATATGATTATGCAAATGACTTGTATGCTACCATTTCTCTTTGCTACAAGTGACCCGTTGAGGACTACTCCTTTGCCTATATCATGACAAAAAGAGGGAGTAGAAAGTGGTAAGGGGAGTTGCTAATTGGAGTAGAAGGGGAGTTGCTAATTGAAGTAGCAATTTTACATGTTGGGGAGAATACACATTGATGGGGAGTAACCTTTTGAGGGGGAGCATTGCATTACACATACATTGCATGATGATTTTTCTTAATTTCTTATATGCAAATGCTTGTTTTTTTGTTCTCACTTGATTAATCTCACATTTTCTTGAATTGGATTGTTTAGAAACTTTGTTTTAAAGGTTTGATGTTCTACAAGAGATTGAAGTCATGAAGATTTTATATCTAGATATCTCTTTGTAATGTAGAATATCATTGTAGATCCGTAGTTTCTTTTATGTTGTGAGGAATCAATGTGAGTGGTGGTTTTGACACGAAATATCCAAAGGGGGAGATTGTAAGGTTCCCATCTATTAATTGGCTTATTTCGTGGACAAATCACATATTGGGGTTGATGTAAGGGTAGCAAAGGTGATAGGTGATCAAGTTCTAAAAGCCCTCTCAAGACCTCAAGAGTGACAAGCATGCCAAAGGTATATCTCTTGTGCTTAGTTTTCTTTGAAGAGATTTAGTTACACACACTCACTTGCCATGATTGCATACATGTTAATTGCTATTGTGCATTCTCTTCACTTCCACACTTGCACTTCCTTGTTGTATTTTGTGTATGTGGTTGTCTATTTAAATCCTCCATGCTCTTCTCATTGAGCTTGTTTTATGGAAGTTGTCTTCTAAGAGGATTCGGGAAAAAGGGGTTATACGGCCGGTGATCGCATAACAGGGTGCATAAATAAAGTGTCAAAATACCTGACACTTCTGCACCCTTGGGTTATGCGGTTAGGGGCCATATAACAAGGGCACATAAAAGGGACCAAAGCATCAGATCTATTTCTCCGCCCTCAATTATGCTGTTCGTGGCCGCATAACAGGGCGCATAATTCCTTGTCAGATTGGGGAAATTTTGTCTTTTCACTCTAACTTTTATGGCCCTCTATAAATACACCACTTTCTCATAGTCTAGGTATGACTATTTGATTATCAAGAACCCTAAGTTTAAAGAGAGACTTTTGAGAGAAAAAGTAATCAAGATTGCTCATTTAATCACTCTAACCCATATACATATGCATCAAATATCTTCTAAGCATTTTCTAGCATAGTTAGGATGCTTACTTGCATGGGTCTTGCTAAACACACATCCCTTGGTATGTTCTTCACTATTATCATACATAATTAGTGTTTTATTTATCAAGGCATCTCTTAGATTACTTGCTTGCTCTTAGATTAAATTCTAAAATTCAAGATAGAGATTGTTGTGTTGATATGATTGAGTGTTGTATAGTGATAGCTATCTAGGTTTGCTTAACCTATGATTAGCTAAACTTTATGACATGTCATTTAGCTATTGATATATAAGATTGTATTCATTGATTATATCATCATCCTAGATAAACATCTAAGGTTACCTAGCTTTATTTGCATTTTGAATATCATCATATATTCACTTAGGTTGTATTATCTCTTCATTGAGAAGTAAGTCTTGTGGCTAAGATACTTAGGCTACAAGCAGATTGGACTAGGATTGCTTTTAAAAGCCCGTGGGGTAAAAGTGGGGGGTTATTGACCGTAGTGTTAGATGAGGTCTACATAGGTTGTAAACTCCATTTCAATTAGTGATTTCGAGGTTCGAGTGTGGCACACTTACCAGCCTGTGGTTTTTCTCGTGAGGGTTTCCACATAAATATCTTGTGTCATTTATAATTCTGCACATTTTACACTTGATATATAAATTGACTAGTTAGGGGTATTTTCAGAATGTTGTCTTGTAACGAAAATTGGGTAAAAATTAGTTAAAATATATTTACCCCCCCTCTAGATTAATATTGAACACACCGTAATTAGTTTTACTATTGATAGCTCATAACACATATGGTACATTATTTATCTCTGAATTAAGATAAATATTTCATTTGCTCTATTGTGAATGAATTATTCCATTAACGGTAAAATCGAAATATACTATTCACTTGATCTGTTCAATACATCATATGTACTAGGTCTTTTGTTCAAAGTCTTTCACTTGGTGATTCTAGACTCATCACTTCCCAATTGAAAACAAAAGACCCACAACTTTAATCAAGATAAGGTGTCCAACCTATATCTTAAGCTGTGAACATTTTTAGACTAAATAAATAATTATGTCTACTACATATAAACTTATTTATGTGAATAATTCTTTATTTTTTTAGTCTTTGATCCTTAAAATATTTTGCTTTTGACATATATAATAAACAATTTATCATGCTATATAATTTATTTGTAAACAAAAGACTTTTATTGATATCAAATGATTTATTACAACCCTTACTTTAGGGCATGCTTCCTAACAACCACCAAAATAATAGGTCACGAAACTTCACAAAGTCTGTGGAAAGCTGTACAATAACTTAATAGTGCTCACAGCAAAGCTAATGTGATTTTCTACTAGAGAAAGTTCCAAATTCTGCAAAAAAGGTTACATGAAAATGGATCAATACCTTAAAGCTATGAAGAGCATATCTAATATCCTTACTTTAGTAGGGCATCTAGTTGAAATGGCAGATATGGTTTGTCAAATCCTTGCTGGCGTTGACTCAAATGACTACAATCTAGTAGTGCTTCAAGTTAATGAGACAATCAATCTCGTGGGTTGAACTGCAATCCACCTTGTTGGGTTTCAAAAATATATTGGAGCAAATTAATGGAGCTCTCAACAACTTTGTCAGTCTGAATTAGGTGTCTGCAAACTTTGCCAACAAATCTGGTTTGTCTCAGAACAAGTATAAGGGCAGAGTAATTTTCAAACACAAGGCAGGCAACCAAAGTCTAGCAATGTAAGAGGTTGTAGATGCGATAAATTCCGAGGCAGGGGTGTTAGGTTTTTAGTTTGTCCTGGCATGTATTTCATATCAAAATGATGTTTTCTTGTATTGTTTAGTGGTTTTAGAATTGATGATTCAAAACTTCAAAGAAAGACTTAACCACAACTTAAGCAAGATGGAGTTTTAAAGAGGAATGCGCTTAATTGTACAATAAAGGAAAAATAGACCTTATTCCTCTTACAAGGCTTAGGTGCACACACACACACAATTCATTCATAAGTGTCCTTGCATTGTTGTACACCATTTATATAGGACATTCACATGTTTTAGTATGCTCATGCATTGAACTCATATTGGCATTTATTGTAGAATTGCATGTTCTAAGACTATGTCTAGGAAACGACATGCTTGTATGATTTTGTGTTTATTTCTTTATATTTTATTATATTTGGACTTGAACATGATCTTATTTGATTCCTTATTGATTGTTAGGATTATGCTCAATAGCAAGAGTGTAATGTTGTAATTGACAATCTTTTTCATATTAATAAAGTGATTTCTGGTTTAACAAATCGTATAGTATTTATAGTTTAATATTATAATTGTCAAAGTAAATAATCATAAGGTCTAAAGACTATAGGAAAAGAAGAATTGTTCGTACATCTGGATATGTATGTGGTAGACACAATTCTTTAGTTAGTCTTGAATAATGTTTACAACTTAAGTTAAAGGTTGGGCACCTTTATCTTGTTAAAGTTGTAGAATTCTTTTGCTAGCATTTTAGTGGGATCAAATGAGATATGATGAGTCTAAAATCATCGGAGTGTCTTCGAGCAAAAGGATCTAGTGCACTGGGTGCATTGAACTGGATCACAATGAAAAGCTTTATCTAGAACCGTCAATAGATAATAGTCTTTTCATTATCAGGACAATCGGAGAGTCTATCTTAATCCTGAGATAAATGATGGACTTATGGTTGCAAGTGATATTATTTGAGTTATCAATGAGTACGATTATATCGCATAGTCTATCCTCGATAGTTTGGTGATATTCATTTGTTAATCGATAGAGGACTTCATTTATAGATATGGACATCGTGGCTCCATTTAATTAAATGAGAGTATAATATCATCATATGGATGTTTTGAGGTAATTGGATATTAAATCTCAACGTTGAGTTTTCAATAGTGTCTATTGAAAACATGGCTTCTGGACAAGTCAAAATATCCAAGTTCAAAACGTGGTCATATGAGTAAATATGGTAACTTGGAGAGTTATAGGCGGTCTATGAACTCTTGGCGATTACTGATATTAATCACGAGGATACACTATCTCCAATATGATTGTCTAGGGTATGAATGAGGAGCATCTTCCTTTTCTATCTTTATTTAAGAGTTCAGTTTTAGCTCTTTAGTGGAATGAGTTAAAATTAATGGATCGGACCTAAGTGAATCATTTGTTGATTGTGATTAGGTTATGTCTATTGAAGCTTAAATTTAGATGGCCCGCCAAGATCCCCAATCCACACGGACTTGCATGGATCACTTGATATATTCTACCGGACCAATTTAAGGGTCCATCTAGAATTGCATTTAATATATTAAGAATATAATTTGCACATTATTTAAGTAATGGGCTGCTCAATTATATTAATATATTAATGAAAGACATGTGGGCTTGTTTCTTTTAGTAAGAATGGGTCTGGTTCACATGTGGGCTTTTTATTTAAAGTCCAATGGATTAAATGAAATAAGAAAATAATATTTTGGCCCATTTACTCTAAGTGGGGCGGCAAGGGTTAGTTTAACCTAATATATTATTTTGTTTCATTGTTTTAATTAAATAAGAATTAATTAATTTATTAATTAATTGTTTAATTAAAGAAACAAATCTTTTCTAATCAGGAAATATATTTTCTAAAAGTAAAATTAAAAGACTTGTTTGATAAGGAAATAAATAATTAGTTTTATTTATTTAATCAAATAAGAAGTCTTTTTTATTTAGTCAAAATAAAAGAATAAAAGATCTATGAGTTGGATTAGGGTTTGATGTCTTAAAAACTAGATGGAAATTAGGGTGCAACATAAGCCTATGGTGGGCTTGTGATTTCGGCAACCCTAGTTATTTTTAGGTTAGGATTTCGGCAACCCTAATAATAAAAGAAAAGAAGAAGCAAACTTAGGCCACCTATATATTGACAAGTATAGAATTCGGCAACCAGATGGGTTCATGATACAAATTTCTTCTTCTTCTCAATTCATAGAAAGCTTTTTATTCTACTAAAACAAAAAGAAGTGTTAGATTATTCTTTGATAGTATACTATTTGCTTATTCATCAATAAGCTTGTGTATATGATATCGATCTAGGTTCACGCCAGTTTCGATCATTAGATTGAGAACTCAAAAGTGACCGGAATAATCTTAGTCATTCTTTTGATTGTTTTTGTGACTAACAAAGAAAAGAAAAGTTTGTTTTTTCCATTAACAGGTTTGCAATTCAAAGAAAAGGGAGACCACGCTCCTAGGTGATCCACGTTCGTGCTAGGATTGAAGATCTTGCGGATTACCATCGACGTAAGTCAATAGGATCACGCGACAAAAGGTATTCTACTTTTTGTTGTTGTATATGTATGTTTAATTAATTAAAGGGTTTAAGGTTCACAAAGGAAATTTTTTTAAAAGTCACTAAATCTAATTTTTAGTATCGCTTCCACTGCGTGTACTTCTTTGGTATTTTTCCTTACAATTGAGTCCCGATCATTTTGGTTACTCATTCATTAGGTTTCGAATCCAAACAATGTAGCTAAGCTCACTATTTTACATTCTCATTGAGTTGTCTTTGTCGTCATTTTCTGAGATGAATTATCAACCTTTTGTCAAAGTTTTTTAGTCATCATTTTGTGTAAGGGAGTCATGATTCATAATCCAAAGACATATTCGAAATCGGAGTTCGAAGGCCCAAATACGGCAAAAGTACGCGAGAGGAGCAACTAGGAAGGTGCTCATTGATTCAGATTCTTCCTTGTTTTAGGAACCTACCTTGCCTGCTAGTGATCCTGCAGGAACAACTAGGAAGGTGCTTCCTAATCCTCTTGTAAGTCAAGATAGCCAAATGCAAGATACAGTGGACCTTACTGGGACTGATGCTGAGGCTGAGTCAGTAAAGGAGCCAAAGGTTCCTATTGAATCTAGGGTATCAAGGGCTAAGGGGATCTTGGTTGATGCAGACACCAAGGTGGCAGAGGAAGCAGAGGCGATAAACCATGACAAGGAAGATGGGGAGAAGAAGGATGCATGACCTGCTTGTTTACTCATCATTTTTTTTTCATTTATATTTGTTCGCATTATTGTAGCCCAGGAATGGGGGTTTGGTACCCTGCTTGATCAATAGAAATGCTTTTCCTTTGTTTGCAAATACTCTTACTTGTTCTTGTTGACTCCTAATAGAAGCTTGCACTTTCTCACTTAACCATAATCCGGATAGTACTTGGCACCTAGACATATTCACAATCTTGGTAGAGTTTACTTAAGGGACTGATGTGTTTGGTACTGGCATGCTTGCTCTCTGATCTAGATAGAATATATTTGAGCTGTTGATGTTGATTAAGTCTCAATACCTGGATACTTGCTAGAGGTATCCCAGTTGGTAGTCCCCTTGTAAAAATTGATAAGTGACCACACACTGTCTGACCCTAAGAGGAAAGGCTTGTCCTTGTAAGTACTCAAAGCTGTTTTGACACCCAAATTAGGATAATGTTTGTAAGGATTCCCATATTTTGATTGGCTTCGTGGACAAACCACATATTGGGGTTTATTGTAAAGGTAGCTTTAGTGTTTGAGGATCAAGCTCCAAAGCTCCTTCAAGACCTCAAGGGATAAGCACGCCAAAGGTATATCTCTTGTGCTTAGTTTTTCATTGAAGAGATTTAGTTGCAGACACTCACTTGCCATGATTGCATACATGTTCATTGCTATTGTGCATTCTCTTCACTTCCACACTTGCACTTCTTTGTTGTATTTTGTGTGTGTGGTTGTCTATTTAAATCCTCCATTCTCTTTGATGTGTAAAATCGTGTTATAAAAACCTAACTCACAAGTGCATGAATTGTGAGATAAGTACAACGACAAGTAGGGATCGTTCCCACGAGAAAAAGTGATTTATTAATTATAATTAATCATAATTAAAGCTAAGCAATTAAAAGTAACCAAGAGATTTGAGATTGATTGATTGATTTAGAACTAAATTAAACTAAGAAAGGAATTTAACAAGAATATGTGAATGTGATCAAGAGATGGAAAACTAGGTAACCGATGCTCTCTATAGGCAATACTCAATGTTCATCAACTAATTCTATGAAATAGATTTAATCCAGATTCAGAGTTCATTCTCATCTTAATTATGGTATTACCTTAATTCCTCAGGAGTTAACCACGTGTTCTCAATCACAAATCACCCTCGTCAAAGGTGTAAGCCATCACCAAGAACCCATTACGTGCAAGAATTATTGAACCAAAATTGTCTCGCAGTAATTCCTATGTCGAGAACAATCATACTCATTCAATTGAAAAGTAATTAAGACAACCTAAATTCCTGTAGCGCAATCTCGATTTATAACTTATCGAAACCCTAGACAAGTATCAATTAATTTCCATTATATTAATGCAAGTCAAGAGTAAGACATATAATGCGAATTGATTAATAAAGATATGAAATTTGAATCATAACATGAGCATTACATAGGTTCACATCGATCCCCTAGTATGGAGTTAGTTACACATGAAAAGATTAAAAGAAGAGGAGAAAGAGTTGATAATGTTAGGATTATGCTCAATAGCAAGAGTGTAATGTTGTAATTAACAATCTTTTTCATATTAATAAAGTGATTTCTGGTTTAACAAATCGTATAGCATTTATAGTTTGTATTATAATTGTCAAAGTAAATAATCATAAGGTCTAAAGACTATGGGAAAAGAAGAATTGTTCGTACATCTGGATATGTATGTGGTAGACACAATTCTTTAGTTAGTCTTGAATATTGTTCACAACTTAAGTTAAAGGTTGGGCACCTTTATCTTGTTAAAGTTGTAGAATTCTTTTGCTAGCATTTGAGTGGGATCAAATGAGATATGATGAGTCTAAAATCATCGGAGTGTCTTCGAGCAAAAGGATCTAGTGCACTGGGTGCATTGAACTGGATCACAATGAAAAGCTTTATCTAGAACCGTCAATAGATAATAGTCTTTTCATTATCAGGACAATCGGAGAGTCTATCTTAATCCTGAGATAAATGATGGACTTATGGTTGCAAGTGATATCATTTGAGTTATCAATGAGTACGATTATATCGCATAGTCTATCCTCGATAGTTTGGTGATATTCATTTGTTAATCGATAGAGGACTTCATTTATAGATATGGACATCGTGGCTCCATTTAATTAAATGAGAGTATAATATCATCATATGGATGTTTTGAGGTAATTGGATATTAAATCTCAACGTTGAGTTTTCAATAGTGTCTATTGAAAACATGGCTTCTGGACAAGTCAAAATATCCAAATTCAAAACGTGGTCATATGAGTAAATATGGTAACTTGGAGAGTTATAGGCGGTCTATGAACTCTTGGCGATTACCGATATTAATCACGAGGATACACTATCTCCAATATGATTGTCTAGGGTATGAATGAGGAGCATCTTCCTTTTCTATCTTTATTTAAGAGTTCAGTTTTAGCTCTTTAGTGGAATGAGTTAAAATTAATGGATCGGACCTAAGTGAATCATTTGTTGATTGTGATTAGGTTATGTCTATTGAAGCTTAAATTTAGATGGCCCGCCAAGATCCCCAATCCACACGGACTTGCATGGATCACTTGATATATTCTACCGGACCAATTTAAGGGTCCATCTAGAATTGCATTTAATATATTAAGAATATAATTTGCACATTATTTAAGTAATAGGCTGCTCAATTATATTAATATATTAATGAAAGACATGTGGGCTTGTTTCTTTTAGTAAGAATGGGTCTGGTTCACATGTGGGCTTTTTATTTAAAGTCCAATGGATTAAATGAAATAAGAAAATAATGTTAGGCCCAATCTTAATCAAGTGGGGCGGCAAGGTTAAAATTTTAACCTAAAATATTATTTTGTTTCATTTGTTTTAATTAAATAAGAATTAATTTATTTATTTATTAATTGTTTAATTAAAGAAACAAATCTTTCCTAAAAGTATAAGACTTGTTTGACAAGGAAATAAATAAATTAGTTTTACTTATTTAATCAAATAAGGAGTCTTTTTATTTAGTCAAAAATATAAGAATAAAAATCAAGGAGTTCGATTAGGGTTTGAAGTCTATTAAGTTGAAAAGAATTAGAGTTGAATTTAAGTCACCCTATATAAGTGACATTATAGAATTCGGCCAACCCTAACCTTAGACTACATAGAATTCGGCAACCCTAAAGGAAAAAGAAGAAAAAATTCGGCCAACCTATATATGTGTTCTTATAGGGTTCGGCCACCACAATCCATTGTGCTTGAGTTTTTTTTTTTATTTCTTTCTTCTTCTTCTTAATTCCAAGAGAGAGTTTTTATTCTAAAAAAACAAAAGAGAGTGTGAAATTATTCTTTGATAGTATACTATTGCTTAATCATCAATAAGCTTGTGTATACGATATCGATCTAGGTTCACGTGAGTTTCGATCATTAGATTGAGAACTCAAAAGTGACCGGAATAATTTTTGACATTCTTTTGATTGTTTTGTGACTAACAAAGAAAAGAAAGTGTTTTGTTTGGTCCATTCACAGGTTTGCAATTCAAAGAAAAGGGAGACCACGCTCCTAGGTGATCCACGTTCGTGCTCGGATTGAAGGTCTTGCGGATTACCATCGACGTAAGTCAATCGGATCACGCGACAAAAGGTAATTTACTTTTGTTAACATATATGCATGTTTATTGATTAAAAGGGTTTAAGGTTCATAAAGGAAAATTTTTAAAAGTCACTAAATCGTTTTTAGTATAGCTTCCGTTGCGTTTACCACTTTTATTTATTATTTTTCCTTACAGCTACAAGATAACAAAGGTAATTTACAATACAAAGAGATAAGTAAAAAATAAAACTTCAAGTCTTCAATCTCTAGTAGAACTATCAATCCTTCCAAACAAAGAAAATTACACTTTCCAAAGCAAGTGCATGTGAGGTGATCAAGTGAAATTAAAACAAGCATTTGCATTCAAAGAAATCAAGCAACATTATGCAATGTATGTGCAATGCAATGCTCCCCCTCAAATGGTTACCCCCCCCCCCCTTTAATATGCAATCTCCCCAACATGCGAATTTGCTACATTAATTAGCATTCTCCCTTACCACTACTCTCTCTTTCTGTCATGAGATTGGTAAATGAGTATTCCTCAACCGGGTCATTTGTAGCAAAGAGAGATGGTAGCATACAAGACATTTGCATAATCATATAAGGCACTTTATGCAACTCAATTAAAAGGAGAGATACAATGAGATTTATTTTATTGAAAATGTGTGAAATAAAATGCTTTGCATGCAAGACATATTGCATTCAAGTTCAAAAATCAATGGTGTAAGGATTCCCATTTATTGATTGGCTTGTTTCGTGGACAAACCACATATTGGGGCTTTATTTAAGGGTAGTTTATGTATTTGATGGTTGATGTTTTGCACAACCAAGGCCGGCTCAAAACCTCAAGAGAAGAAGCACCAAAGGTATATTCTAGTGCTTTCTTGCTTTGAAGAGATCTAGTTGCACACACACATAACTTATGCATATATCTTATTATTGTAATGTTGTGTGTTTTATATGAGTGCATGCATGTTCTTGAACATCTCTTCTTGCATGTTTTAATCGATTGCATCTAGTTTATTAAAATGCCATGACATGTTTAGGCATTATGATGCAAAGCCATAAAGTCTCTTCATGCATGTTTAAATAATTACATCTTGTTCATTGAAATGCCATCACATGTTTAGGCATTATGATGCATTTACTTCCCACAATTGCACTTCATGTTAGTCTTAAGTGTGGTGTAATTTGTTTCCGTTTATTTGATTGGAAACGTCCGTGCTTGCACGATGGTGTGCATGTCTTAGAGTGATGGTTGACAACTTGAGAAGGTCTCATTCTTCTCTTGGATAAGTGCTAGTTTTGGTTTGGTTGTTTGGAGTAAAGTGTCTAGTTTCAAAGATTGGATTTCAATGTTTTAAATGTTTTTCAAAACTGACCTTTGTATGGTCTTGTGACCATAACTTTTTATTAATAGATTTAAATTGGGTTTTGTAAATTTCTGGACAAACTAGACACCCATACCTTTCCAATGGTATATTATTCGTAATATTTCATGACCGTTTGGATTGGTTTTGAAATCTCCAAAGTGACCATCAAAACAGAACAACTATGTTGTTGTTCGTTTTTGACCTTTGGTCACTCCTTCAAGGTAAGGTCATCTAGAACATGCTAGATGATGAATGAATCACGAAAGGATGATGGGTTTTGTGTTTTGGAAGATGAAAATCAAGTCTTGGTGACTTAGCTTTGAAGACTCTTCTTTTGCTCTCAAAAGATGTAATTTTTTGTCTACGTTACGACCCAAAGCTATCAAGGCACATATATATGAGATCCAAGTGAAGTGCTGTTGTTTTGGAAAAAACGCTTCAAATTCCAACCTATTGCGCTAGTCTGTACGCTGGTCGTCATACACTACTAGCGTACAACCTTTGGGAAGACTTGCGCTGGTGTGCTGCGCATGACGTCTAGCGCACGACCAGCCCATATCCTCTAGGAATATTGCGCTGGTGTGTGTGCTGGTCCGATGCATGATGACTAGCGTAATGCACGAGTCTGTGCGAGTAAGTGATCAGCGCACTGTACACTTATACACAATCAAATATCCAATTTGTACAAGTGTGTGTTGTGACATTCATACATTCAAAATGTAAAGATCACACATGCAAGCTAGAGAGTGTGTATGTGCAACTAAGTCTCTTCAATGAAAATTAAGTACAAATGTTTTACCTTTGAAGATCTTATCATCTTGAGGTCTTGAGAGGGTCTTTGAGCTTGATCATCAATACCTAAGCTACCCTTACATGACAAACCCCAATTGTGGTTTGTCACCGAAATAAGCCAACCAAACTTGAGGAACTTACAATGCTCATTTCAAATTCATGAGACATGACATCAACAAATTGTTGAACTTTGGATTGGTTGGTGGAACCAAAAACAATGTCATCAACATAAATTTGAGCTATGAATAGCTCATCTTTAGTGCACTTGATGAACAATGTCTTGTCAACACTACCTCTAGAGTAGCCATTGTCAACAAGATAAAGAGTGAAACGCTCATACCAAGCCCTCGATGCTTGTTTCCACCCATATTAAGCTTTCTTGAGGTGATAGACAGGAGAAGGGTGGTGTAGATCCACAAACCTCTTAAGTTGCTCAAAAAACACTTCCTCATGCAATAAGCCATTGAGAAAGGCACTCTTAACATCTATTTAGTATAATTTGAACTTGTATACACAAGAAATGGACAAGAGAAGCCTTACGGACTCAGGACGGGCAATATAAGCAAACGTCTCCTTAAATTCAATACCCTCAAATTGAAAGTATTCTTGTGCAACAAGCCTAGCTTTGTTTCGCACAATGTTGCCATCCTTATCGGATTTGTTCCTAAACACCCATTTGGTACCTATGACATTGGTGTTTCTAGGTCTAGGAACAAGAGTCCAAACCTCATTTCTTTCGAATTGGTTTAGATCTTCTTGCATGACAAGAACCCAAAACTCATCTTCCAAGGCTTTATCAACCTTCTTGGGTTCTATTTGAGAGGTGTAACAAGTATACCTAATTTGGGTAGCTATTTGATGCCTAGTCCTAACACCCTCATCAGCATCTCCAATGGCCATCCTTATCATAGAGTTTCCTAACCCAAGGAGCGGGTCCACTAGAGTCCAAAGGAGGAACTCTATTAAGAGGTAGATTATCCTTTTCATTTTGGTTTGACTTCACACCACTTGAAGTCTCACCACACTCCTTCAAGGTATGGTCATCTATCTCATAAACATCCTCCTCATGGTCATCAAGTTTGGGCCTACAATCATCAAAGACAACATTTGATGATTCCATGACACTTTGAGTCTTTAAATTAAAAACTCTATAGGCCTTGATATTAAGTGCATACCTAATGAAAATACCCTCATCACTTTTGGCATCAAACTTGCCAAGTTGATCTCGGTCCTTTAGTATATAGCACTTGATTTCGAAGATATGGAAGTAGCTCACAATTGGTTTTCTACCCTTCTATAGCTCATAAGATGTTTATTTAGTCCCAGGCCTAAGGAACACTTTATTCCCTATGTAATAAGCCGTATTGATGGCTTCGGCCCAAAAGTTCCTAGGGACTTTATTGTTAAGCAACATAACACGAGCCATCTCTTGAAGGACTCTATTCTTCCTCTCAACAACAACATTTTGTTGAGGAGTCCTAGGGGCCGAAAATTCACGGGAAATGCCTAAGCTATTACAAAAGCTTTCAAAGCTAGCATTTTCAAATTCTTTCCCATGATCACTCCTAATTTTCTTAATGCTTTTAATGTGAGAAGTTTTTTCTTTTTGAATTTTGACACAAAGCATTTTGAATTTCTCAAAGGCTTCGGACTTCTCTTTAAGAAAGTAATTACATGTGAACCTAGAGAAGTCATCAACTACCACAAGAATGTATCTTCTACCACTTAAGCTTTCGGTTTGGATGGGACCCATAAGGTCCATATGGAGAAGTTCCAAAGACTCTTTGGTGGAAAGATATTTGCCCTTCTTATGCACACTCTTGGTTTGCTTCCCTTGTTGACAATGTCCACAAACTCTCTCAACCTTTTTCCCAAGCTTGGGAAAGCCTCTCACTACATTCAACCTATCAAGGACTTTCAAGTCCCTATAGTTCATGTGGCCAAATATTTGGTACCACAACTCAACTTGCTCACAAGTGGACAAGTTACAAGAGATGAGATTAGACTTAAGACAATAGCTATTGTCACTTGATCTCTTATCTTTCAGCAAAACTTGCCTATTTTCCTTAAGAATACAACAATTGGCTTTACCAAACATAACCGAAAGCCCTTCATCACTCAAATGTGATATGCTAATGAGATTGGCTTGCAAGTCATCTACATAAAGAGCATTGGGCAAGGAGGGCAAACCTGGAATAGATATATTACATGACATTTTTCTTTAACCCATTACCAAAGGTGACAAATCCACCATCCTCCATCACAAGATTTTTAAAGAAACTCTTGTTTCCAATCATGTTCCTAGAACACCCACTATCAAGGTACCAAGTGTAGGGAAAAACAGTTTATACGCGCAACAGAATGCGAAAAATAGGTTTAGTATATTTCAAAAATTTTTCCTTTTTAAAGATAAACCTTAACCCTTGATTAATTAATATACAATAATAGTACCGTACCTTTGTTGCATGATCCGATTGACGTTGCGTCGATAGTATTCCACAAGAACTTCCAATCCAATCACGAACATGACTCACCTAGGAGCGTGGTCTCTCTTTCTTTAAATTGAGTACCTAAGGATGGATAACAAAAACTTTTTCTTTTTCGTTAGTCACAAAACATCCAAGAGATAACAAAGAACGTTCCTGTCACTTTTGAATTATCAATATTTTGATCTAAACTTGTGTTAACCTTATTTGAAATTGTGCACAAAGCCTTTTGATGTAAAAGCTATTAGTATACTATTGAAATAAAAACGTTCTCCTCACTTTCTCTTCTTGGCCGAAATTTCTCACACTAATCTAAGAGATGGATTCTATTTTTCAAGTTCAAGAAAAATAACTCTCTAGCAAGCCTTTAGGGTTAACCCAAAAAAACCTCTTGCCCAAAATAATATATATATAGGACGAATTCTTCTTGCCTTATACAATGTATATCTGTCACAAATTCTTCTTGCCTGATATTTATTATATATAGGACGAATTCTTTCGCCTTATACAATATATTACTGCACATGAATTCTTCTTGCCAATAAAATATATTTCTGCACGAATTCTCTTGCCCAATATAATGTATGATCTGGCCGAATTTTACTTGCCCAATATAATATATATTATGGCCGAATTCTATTGCTTATCATAATAGGGTTGTCAAAATCTTCTACCATGTAGGATTTATACCTTGTGACCTAAATCCTAACCCTAGGTAGATTTCTTCTCTTTGGCCTAAATCCACTCACAAGTAGGATTTGTATTTTCACCAAATACTCCTATCATTCTATAGAATTCCAAACCCTAATCCAACTCTTTAGTGTATTTGTGACTATATCAAAGACTTCCTAATTTGACTAGATAAATAAATTCATTTTATTTATCTACTTACTAAATATAGTCTTTAATATTTATTGTACTACCATCAATAGTATAATACTAAGAAACATATTTCCTAATCAGAAAAAGATTTTGATTCTTAATTAAATAATTAATTAATTTCCATTCAATTATATAATAAAATAAAATAAAATATTAGACTAATATAATAGCCTTGCCGCCTAAGTACCATACATGGGCCATATATTATTTTTCCATTTTATTTAATCCATAAGACTTTAAATAAAAAGCCCACGTGTGAACTAGACCCTTTATTACTAAAAGAAACAAGCCCACATGTCTTTCATTAATACATTAATATAATTTAATAGTCCATTAAATAAATAATGTGCAAATTATATTCTCAATGTATTAAATACAATTCTAAATGGTCCCATAAATTAGTCCGGTAGAATATATCAAGTGATCTATGCAAGTCGTGTGGATTAGGGATCTTGGCGGGCTATCCAAAGTTAAGTTTCAATAGATATAACCCAATCACAATCAACAAATGATTCACTTAGGTCCGATCTATTAATTTTAGCTAATTCCACTAAAGAGCAAGTAAATGTTTTTCAAACCCTAGACAATCTTATTGGAGATAGTGTATCCTCGTGAATAATATCAGTAATCGCCAAGAGCTCATAGACTGCCTATAGCTCTCCTAGTTACCATGTTTACTCATATGACCACATTTTGAACTTGGATATTTTGACTTTTCCATAAGCCATGTTTAAATAGTCACTATCGAAAACTTAACGTTAAGATTTAATATACAATACCTCAAAGCATCCATATGATAATATTATACTCTCATTTAATAAATGGAGCCACGATGTCCATATATATAAATGAAGTCCTTTATCGATTATCAAATGAATACCACCAAACTATCGAGGGTAAACTATGCTATATAATCAGACTTAGTAATAGCTCAAATGATAACACTTGTAACCATAAGTCCATCATTTATTACAAGATTAAGATAGACTCTCCGATCGCCCTCATAATGAAAACTTTTATCCACTGAAGGTTCTAGATAAAGTATTTTATTGTAATCCTATTCAATGGACCTAGTGAACTAGATTCTCTTACTCAAAGACACTTGGATGATTTTAGACTCATCATATCTCATTTGATCCCACTCAAATGCTAACAAAATAATCTACAACTTTAACAAGGTAATTGTGCTCAACCTTTATCTTAAGTTGTGAACAATATTCAACACTAACTAAAAAATTGTGTCTACCTCATACATATCCAGATGTACGAACATTTCTTTATACCTCATAGTCTTTTGACCTTATGATTATTTACTTTGACAATTATAATAATTAAACTATAAATGCTATAAGATTTGTTAAATCAGAAATCACTTTATTAATATGAAAATATTGTCAATTACATTATTACACTCTTGCTATTGAGAATAATCCTAACACCAAGTGTTGGAGGCATTTGCTTTTAAGGCTACTTGAGCCACATAGCAATAATATTCATCATTTCTATTCATCCCAGGTGCAACATGGTCATTCCTAGGAGCCATTTGTCCATTAGCTCTAAATTTCCTAAGTGCATGCTTTGTGGCTCTTCTAATCATATTTTTCTCAATCATGCTTTCTCTTATACACAATTTAATATACTTAAAGCAATTAGGCCTAATGTGGCCTTTAATTCCACAATAATGACAAATAGGCGTAAAATAAGAGTTCATACCACAACCTTATGCAAGCATTTGTAGCCTCCTTCCATTTTGAGTTACTCTTTGATGTTGAGGAAACTCTCTCTTTTATGGTTGAGCCAAGTTCTCATGTCTTCTTGGTTGAGCATGAAGGACCCTATATTGAGCTTGTGGGATCCTTGGTTGAGGAAGTCTTGGTTATGGAGCTCTTGATTGCGGTGGAGCTCTTGGTTATGGTGATCTTGGTTGTGGTGGAGCTTTTGTTGGAACCCTTGCTTGAGCTTGCTTTGAGGATTCACCAACTTCAACCCATTTTGTTGATTGTTGGGGGGTTTGAGCATTTTCAACCTCTTTGCTCTTGACAAAAGTTATCTTCTTCAGGGATGTGGTCTTCATTTCTTCCACATATCCTAACCCATTTTTATCACTTGGACTCTTCCTACAAGATAGCATCTTGTCAAGCTTCTAAGTTCCAAAAGTCATCTTGGCAATCAACCTTTTTGCCTCCATGAGCTCTTTCCTCAAGCTTTCTTCATTCTTTTGGGCCAAAGCTATCTTCATCTTCAATCTTTCTTCCATTTCTCTTGCTCTACTCATTTCCTTGCTCAAATGAGTCACTTTGGAAGTCAATTCAAGCTTCTCCCCTTTTAGTTTTCGTATCTCCTTCTTCTTCTTCAATCTAGAGTTCTCAAAGAACCTCATAAAGTCATCATAGTACATCTCTTCATCAAAGTCAAAGTTAGAGTTTGAAGAGTTACTCTCACCATTTGAGTCACTCTCTTCTTGCTTGTCCTTTTCCTCTTCTTTGTCACTCATAACTTTGTTGCTATTGTGAGAGGATGAGAAAACAATGAAGTTGGCAACTTGGTTTTCTTCATCATCTGAAGACTTATCTTCCTCTTCTAGGTCATCACTATCACTCCAAGTAACCGTTATTGCCTTTCCTATCTTTTTATTCAAATTTGCACATTCCGGAGAAATATGTCCAAAGCCACTACACTCATAGCATTGGACACCTTTCTTGTGGTCTTTCTCTTGAGTTTGCCCCACTTTCTTAAAAAGAGTCTTCTTTTTCACAAACTTTCCCTTAGAGCCAAAACCTTTCTTTTCAAATCTCATAAATTGCTTGAACTTCTTTGCCATCAAAGCAATTTCTTTATCTGAGTCTTCTTCCTCCTTTTCCACCTTAATGTTGTTCAAGGCAATGCTCTTTTGCTTCTTTGGAGGTGTAGTTGTAGGAGCCTTCCTAGACTTATAGGCCAAGAGTCTTCCAATCACTTCACTTGGCTTCATCTTAGTGTAGTAAGTATTTTCCTCCAAGGCCGTCACTTTGGATTCGAATCTCTCGAAAAGTGACCTCATGATCTTTTGCTTGATCCTCCTATTCGAGTAAGGGTCACCAAGTTGGTGACTTTGATTCACTATATCCATAAGTTTCACTTGGAAGTTATTGAAACACTCATCCTTCTCCATCCTAATGGTCTCAAATTACGT
Source organism: Acer negundo (assembly GCA_035582765.1). NCBI lineage: Eukaryota > Viridiplantae > Streptophyta > Magnoliopsida > Sapindales > Sapindaceae > Acer > Acer negundo. Next base: position 8,789,401 of record CM069238.1, on the reverse strand, counting down.
TTGGAGCACTTCGAGCTTGGAGTCCTTAACTACCTTAGTTCCTTCATGAGCCGTCTCTAGGATGTCTCAAGTTTCCTTTACAATCCTTGTGGTTTGAATCAATTTTTAGTGGTTGTCATCCATTGCATAAGGGATTGCATGCATAGCTTCATTGTTCCATTTGGACGCCTCAAACTCTTGGGGAGTCCATGGTGCCTTTAGCTTGGGGACTTCCTCCCCACCTCCCGTAGGAGTCATCATAGGTGGCGTGTACCCATCCTCAATTGCCATCCACGTGCGGTCATGAATTTGACACACATATGCTTCCATTTTGCCCTTCCATGATGTGTAGTACACGCCGATGAGCAATGGGGGTCTTGTGCTAGAAGCACCCTCTTCTCCAATTCTGTTTCAACTAATTGTGTTTGGGTGAGAATGAAATGAATGAAAACAAATAAGCAAGACATACAAAAAAATGCAAACAAATGCAAGACATTCTAACAAGAGCAAGGGATTTCCTAATTATGTTAAGGAACCCACTCTGTTACGAATTAAAACTATATAAAACGTGTCTAATAATATCTAGAGAGGGTGAATAGATTTTAATCAAGTTAATTACCAATTTTTCATGATTAGTCAATATTCAATAAAAACCCCTAACTAGTCAAATCTACAATCATGTGTAAAATGTGGAAATTAAATGACACTTGATTTTTACGTGGAAACCTTATATAAGGAAAAACTAGGAGCTGTTATGTACGCAACACACGGTCCTCAAATCCATTGCTTGTAATGGTGTTTAAAAGCTATGTTGACCATCTCAAACCCTATACGGTTACTAACCCACCACTACTAACTAGCGGCCCTTTAAAAGAGATTCTAGACCTTTGCTTGCAAACTACCAAATGGTAAATATAAGACTTGACTCTCAATGAAGAGAACAACCTAAAGTGAATATGTGCAATATTCAAGGTGCATAAATGCAAGGTTAAACATTTAAGCTTATCTAGGCATGGATGAACATGTTAAACACTCCTAGATATCATGTAGTTGTATGACAAGCATACAACTTAGCTATATGAGCAACTCAAACACAAACAACTCACAAAAACACAATAAAAAGGCTATCTTGAAACTAGTCAAGTCATAAAGATGCAATCTTGTAAAGAAAGAACATATCAAAGATGAAAATAAAGTTCTAACTACAAGTCATGTGAGAAATCATGAGAACCCATGAGAAATCATACCTAGAACATGCTAGATGATGTATGAAAACATGAAAGTATGATGGGTGTTGTGTTTTGTGTAATAAAAAACAAGTTTTGATACTTTTGTTTTGAAGACTCTTCTTTAGCTCTCAAAAGATGTAATTTTTTGCACTTTAAAATTGATCTAATGCTATCAAGACATATATATATAGGAGACCAAATGAAGTGACAACGTTTTGGTAAAGTGGCCAGAAAAATGCATTTCTACGCCCTTGGATCTACGATCTATGGCCGCATAACAAGGGTGTCGAATCCCAACAGTCGCATTGACAGGGATTATGCGGCCTAATTCTGCACCTTGCCTGCGGAACAAAGGAGCCAAATTTTATCGGTGGCCTCATTATATGGTCCCTAAACGCCAAAGCTAGGGTACCAAAATGAACCAGACTTTCTGGACACAAATCGGCAGCCTCATTTTGCAGCTCGAGGGCGCTTAAATCCCTTGATTTTGCATCCAAAAGCCTAAACATGATATGGCAAAACAAGCAAGATATAAACAATTAAACATGCATGAAGGGATAACAAGAACATGAATGCACAAATATAAAACACACAACATACAAGTATTAAGGATATGCATGAGTTGTTAGTGTGTACAACTACATCTCTTCAATTAAGAGTCAAGAAAAGTGATCTACCTTTCTTGAAGCTCTTGAAGTCCACAATGAGGTTTAGTATTTGAAGAGAATTTCTTCAATCCTAAGCTATCCTTACATATTATTACCCCATTGTGATTTTGTCAACGAAATAGGCCAATTCAAAACTAAGGCACTTACAATCTCCCACTTTGGCTATTTCGTGACAAAACCACTACTCACATAGCAACCTCACAAAAAAAAATAATAATTGTTGGTTCACAAAAAATTTCTACATTACAATAAAGCTCATAGTCTAAGTCTTAAACATCTTCAAGTCAATCCAAAGCTTGTAGGAAAGATCCAACCTACACACAATCAACAAGAAAGATACATTTCAAGAGCAAGTGTGTCAAAGGTTCTTGTAACAAGAGTAATTGCAATTGCTAAGGAAATATAATACACAAAAAAATGAAATCAAGCAATGCAATGCCACTCCCCTTAAATGCAATCCCAAAATGGGTTATTCTTTCAACTCCCTCTAAATGCAATGCCAAGAATGGTACATATTCTCCCTAACCTAACTCCCTCTTTTGTAATGAGATAGGTAAAGGAAGTTTCCCTTAATAGGAAGCATTAGCATGGAGAGCTTGTAGTACAAGCACATATGCATAATCATATAAAGCAATTTTATGCAACTCAATTAAGTAAGAGAGATTCAAGGAGTTTTATTCTAAGAAAATGTGTGACAAAGATGCTTTGCATGCAAGACATGTTGCATTCAAGTTTAAAAGCAATGGTATTTGGCAAAGCAAACAACAAAGGTTTCTAATAGCATTCAAACCAATTTCACCCTTTGACATGGAAAAAGCAAGGATATAGAGTTTAAGCATTTCAATTTGAAAGAGCAACTATATCCTACTTTATAAGCAAAACAAGATATGATCGACTTTGCATCCTATTTGATTTTTCTGGGTGAGATACCTTATGATAGTAGCCATGTTCTAAGATAAAGAAAGAGAGACTTTGGATTTTAAGATCCTTATTTATTAGAGTCCCAACATTTGCTTTTACACATATATTTGCTTTCAAGATTTAGCAATCAAATATTTCACATTTTTCAACTCACACTTTTCAACTTAATCATGTCATTAACAAGAATCATCATGTCATAGAGATCAAGGTTCGGCATGAATTAAGGGTCAACTGAGCAAGGGTGATTCCAGTCACCACCAGGAATCTGGCAGTGAAGGGTTGAATAGGCAGAGTAGCCCCTAAAGTAAGCATGGTCCTATACATAGCAATGACTCCTCTAGGCGGGTTCCAAATGGCGCACTAGTTACTCAAAAAGAGAATGTTCGCCTAGGAAATATTAAACCTCTTGGTATATTTTTGAATTGCCTGATCTGTAACAGCGTTTAATTTGGAATCAAATGCGCATGGTTCAGCAACAGAAAATGTCAACACTTGCGATTGACGATCCTTAGGGACTTCCTTTAGCTTTAGTAGTTGGGAGGGAATTTTTAAACAAGTACATGGGGAAGGCCCAGTTGCAACCCCGTTATCTTGACCTGCACTCAAAGTTCTCGATATATCTGGACAGGGATTCACAAAGAAAATGCTAGAATTAGGTGAAGAAGGTTGAAACTCAGGTTGAGTAGTGCAATAATCGACTTTGAGAGCTATGGGTTGAGATTGGGAATTAGAGGCTAGATGATTCCCTTTCAACATAGACCCAATCCTACATACGTTATCCATGTCACCCTTCTCAACAGTGCAAATAAATAACTTAACAAATCGACGGTGGGTAATAAGGTCTATACCTGAGTATCTTTATATGATTGGGAACAATGAGTGATGTCTTTGGCAACTAGAAAATGATGGAAATATTGGGTGAGGGAAAGAAAGAACAGATCTTTTGAAGTAGTTGAAAGAAGTGAGAAGAGAATAGGGTTACAGCAAAAAGAAGAGCGAAGAGAAAGAGACGATTTTCTAAAACTTTTAGAATAAGTGAAGAAGAAGAAGTTCGTGAGAGAGGGAAAACAAAGGGGTTTCGAAATTTATAATGGAAAGTAACGTCATCCCACGTCTAGCGAAAAGAGAGTGCGCATGGAAGTTGGTGTGTGAAGTTCAAGGAGACTCTCTCATGCGTCCGCTGGAAGATCAACACATGTAGCATAGGGAACGAAAAGAGATGTCCACTAGTCCAATTGACGTGTCACATCAAGAAGGCAAAACAGATGTTGTGGTTAAAAGTAAATGCTTAGCTATCTAATATAATAATGGAATTAATGAGCAAAAGGACAAAAATAAATGCATAATTAAATATGTTTTACCGGGCGAGTTTCTTCTCAAAGCAAAGGTAAGATGCTCGTGCCAAATATTTAAGGGGGTACTGTTATTGGTAAAATTCAAAAATATGATGAGTTAGCATAGGAACTAGAAGAAGTGGTTATTAGATGTGTCACATCACCAAAAGTCAAAATCAGAAAGAAATTCAACCCCGATGACCATCTGGTAAATCAACCCTCAGTCAGGTTTTCCAAATGATCGGCTCAAGATAACTCGATCAAGGTAAACAACAATGATCGGGTTAAGATAGTACGATCGAGATAACTGTGTTGGTCGGGAATAAACAACCGATCAGGAAAACAAAGCCTGGTCGGGTGAAACAAGCGGCTAGATAAGTGACACATGGATAGTGTCATATTTAATGCATCCATGACTCAAATACACATAGAATAAGAGGCTTATGCTAATAAGGCATCTAGAAGGACACTCCGGTAAGGACAACCTTCCTTATAAGAAACAGAGTTCAAATCCAACAAGGATTCATAAAAGCACACGGGACACATAATTGGAAAGAAGATCAAGACGACTCCAACAAGTTAGAGTTCGATTAAACCTCATCAACCACCTCTAACTTGTACAGTGAAAATTAGGGTTTCTATTCATGTATAAATAGACACTCAAAGCACTAGAATAAGGTTACGATTAAAATAGTTGTAAGTATTTGAGAGAGATTGAGTGTGTAATTCAAAAAGTTCATAGTGCACTTATTCTCACCGTCTCCGGCACCCGTGGTTTTTTCCCTTTTTGGGTTTTCCACGTAAAATCATGTGTTTGCATGCTTTCTTTTTTTATTTGTTCTTTAATCAACATCTTAACACGTAATCATTTGTGTGATGCGTGGTAGATTTTAGTTAGTCCAAAAATCACAGTCAACATGCTCAATTAAATAATTTTAATTTTTATAGTTATTTTAAATTTATGCTTAATATTTATGCTCATTTTAAAATTTAAATTAAATATTTATGCTAATTTGAACTTTATTTAAATTTATGCTTCATTTATGAATTTAATTTTAATTTATATATTTTTACTCAAAATGGTGAATTTTTATATTTATAGTTAATTTAAATGTATGCTTAATATTTATGCTCAAGTTTTAAATAGAAATTAAATACTTATACTAATTTGAACTTTATTTAAATTTATGCTTTATTTATGTAATTAATTTTAATTTATATAGGAATCACTTGATTCTAGGGATTAAAATTTATGCGATATTCTCGCTTATCGTCAAGGAAAGTTCTATAATTGCCAAAACCCTAGACCGAACTTATAAGAGTGCATGGCCAGAAACGTGACCTAGATAAATGACATTATACTCAATTATGAAATGAGCAGCTTTTTGATTGTGAAACCTTAAACCTATAGTTTTCTTCTACTTATCGACTTGCACGAGATCTCCATCGCCAACTGTGTCAGACTTCGCCTACAACGATCGATGGAGAGTTATATTATATATTGTATCTATACTACGTTAAGAAAAGCATTGTATTCTCCTCTTTTATCATATAATACAGTCATTATTCCTTCGTTTTAACCAATACTACACCAAGTTATTTTTACTGGAAATCATGGGTATCAAACTACGTGATACCCCTCCGACTATAGTTAATTCTGATCATGGTCATTTAAAGTCGTTAATTGTAATTCCACCCCGCTGGTAAATTTCGGTTAACACTTTTTGGCACAATTTGTGGGAAACAAACTCCCATATCATTTACAAAAGCTATCCAGATCTACCAAGCTAGTAAGAAGATGAGACTCATATCCTCTCAGGGTCAGCCCGACCCCTCGGAACCCCACTCCCTCGCTTCTAGCCTGAGAATTCAAAAGTAGGGAAAGGGATCACGAAACAACAACCCGATTCCGATCCCTCTACCGAATGCGGGCTCCATGCCCCTAGATTCGGCCATCTAAGAGGTCAATCAGGGTATCTTGGAGCAGCAGGCTATAGCTTACGTAGAGAGTATCCGTCTACGGATGATCGCCCAGGGGATACCCTTCGAAGCACTTAGAATTGTGTGAGAGGCTAGACCAGGTACCCGGGTATCGGCCTTTGACAGACTCTAACCATCACTTCCGGTTTCAGACAGTCTTGTAGATTTTATACCCCGACAGGTAAAGTCAGCAGTTGACATCCCTCATATGAGAAACAACCAATAGTTAACCCAGCAGCAGAAGAAAAGGCTCCACAACCCGATGCTGGTGGTAGTTTCGGACTAAAAAGAAACCTACTAGGTAATCGCTCTAAGAGAAAAGAGCACAAGAAGCCAAAAATGATATCTGAAACTTCGGACAACGAAGGCTCGGTAGCCCGATCTAGGCACAATGGATCCAAGAACCTTGAAGACTAAATGGCCAAAATGGTAAAAGAAATCATGGAGCTAAGGAAGGGAAAGCACTGGGGTACCCAAAAGAATCTCCTAGGGGAGATGAATGTACCCTTCTCTAGGATAATCCGGGAAGCAGAACTGCCTTCTAAGTTCAAGATGCCAGCTAAAAAATATTCTGGATCAGAGGATCTCGTGAGTCACATGGGGAGCTTTGTACATTAGATGAAGGTCTAGAATGCTACTCGGTCAATAATGTGCTGGATGTTTCCCTCAACCCTTACTGACTGTGCCAAGACTTGGTTCCGAAAGTTACCCCCCAGGCAGTATGGATTCTTTTACAAAGCTTGCTACAGAATTTTATGCTCAATTTCAAAGGATCAAGCCTCGTCTTATGGACCCCGTCCTGCTTCAATATGTGATCCAAGAATGGGGTGAGACTCTGAGATCCTACGTAGAGAAGTTCCACAAAGAAGTAATCCAGATGGGGGTATTTGCTGAGAAGGAGACCTTGGCCAACTTTAAAAGAAACCTATGGATTGGGAGATTATTTCGGTCATTCGCCAAGCATCCACCAGAAACCTACAAGGAGGCCAATGACAGGGCATTGGAACATATGGATATAGACAAATAACTCCGAGTCAAGGTCGAGCATGATGAAGCCCGATTAATTAAACATTAGAAGAAGAAAGCTCTGAAGCCCGCACCTGTAAAGAAATTCCATAATCATCCTCCCAACCGGTCAACCTACTAGCCACCACCTCCTTCCCAGCATCGGGATAAGTATCCCATAAGAAGAACCCCTCCTAGAGTAACGCCACCACCAAGAGAGGTAGTGTGGGTAGAGAGAGAAGAAGACTGGTAAAACCATTACACCCCTTTGAATGCATTTCGAGAGACAATATACCTCGCCATCCACAACAAAGGTTTGCTCAGGAAGCCTGATCCTATAAAGATCTAAAATTCCCTAGAGCGATATAGTGTATGTTATATCTAAAGGGGGGTGAATAGGTGTAGTCCCAATTTCTTCCAACTTCAAAATTTACGGATTACAAGAATGAAATGTACACTTGATATGATTTAACAATTGTATAGTATAAGTCAATACATGTAAAAATTGTAGGGAAAAAATAAACAAATAAAAGTGTTACACGCAGCGGAAGCGATACTAAAGACGATTTAGTGACTTTTAAAATTTTTCCTTTATGAACCTTAAACCCTTTTAATCAATAAACATGCATATATATCAACAAAAGTAAATTACCTCTTGTCGCGTGATCCGATTGACTTACGTCGATGGTAATCCGCAAGACCTTCAATCCGAGCACGAACGTGGATCACCTAGGAGCGTGGTCTCCCTTTCCTTTGAATTGCAAACCTGTGAATGGACCAAACAAATACTTTCTTTTCTTTGTTAGTCACAAAACAATCAAAAGAATGTCAAAATTATTCCGGTCACTTTTGAGTTCACAATCTTATGATCGAAACTCGCGTGAACCTAGATCGATATCGTATACACAAGCTTATTGATGTTTAAGCAATTGTATACTATCAAAGAATAATTTTTCACTCCTTTTTGTCTCTCTAGAATAAAAACTCTCTTAGAATTAAGAAGAAGAAGAAAAAAATAAAAACTCAAGCACCAATTAATTGATGTGGCCGAACCCTATAAGAACATATATATAGGTTGGCCGAATTTTTCTTCTTTTTCCTTTAGGGTTGCCGAATTCTATGTAGTATCTAATTAGGGTTGGCCGAATTTCATCATGTCACTTATATAGGGTGACTGAAATTCAACCCTAATTCTTTTTAACTTTATAGACTTCAAACCCTAATCCAACTCTTTTATTTTTATTCTTTTATTTGACTAAATAAAAAAAAAGACTCCTTATTTGATTAAATAAATAATACTAATTTATTTATTTACTTATCAAACAAGTCTTTTACTTTTAGGAAAGATTTGTTTCTTTAATTAAACAATTAATCAATAAATCAATTAATTCTTATTTAATTAAAACAAATGAAACAAAATAATATTTTTAGGTCAAAACTTTAACCTAGCCGCCCCACTTATATATAAGATGGGCCTAATATTATTTTCCTATTTCATTTAATCCATTGGACTTTAAATAAAAAAGCCCACATGTGAACCAGACCCATTCTTACTAAAAGAAACAAGCCCACATGTCTTTCATTAATATATTAATATAATTGAGCAGCCCATTACTTAAATAATGTGCAAATTATATTCTTAATATATTAAATGCAATTCTAGATGGACCCTTAAATTGGTCCGGTAGAATATATCAAGTGATCCATGCAAGTCCGTGTGGATTGGGGATCTTGGCGGGCCATCTAAATTTAAGCTTCAATAGACATAACCTAATCACAATCAACAAATGATTCACTTAGGTCCGATCCATTAATTTTAACTCATTCCACTAAAGAGCTAAAACTGAACTCTTAAATAAAGATAGAAAAGGAAGATGCTCCTCATTCATACCCTAGACAATCATATTGGAGATAGTGTATCCTCGTGATTAATATCAGTAATCGCCAAGAGTTCATAGACCGCCTATAACTCTCCAAGTTACCATATTTACTCATATGACCACGTTTTGAACTTGGATATTTTGACTTGTCCAGAAGCCATGTTTTCAATAGACACTATTGAAAACTCAACGTTGAGATTTAATATCCAATTACCTCAAAACATCCATATGATGATATTATACTCTCATTTAATTAAATGGAGCCACGATGTCCATATCTATAAATGAAGTCCTTTATCGATTAACAAATGAATATCACCAAACTATCGAGGATAGACTATGCGATATAATCGTACTCATTGATAACTCAAATGATATCACTTGCAACCATAAGTCCATCATTTATCTCAGGATTAAGATAGACTCTCCGATTGTCCTGATAATGAAAAGACTATTATCTATTGACGGTTCTAGATAAAGCTTTTCATTGTGATCCAGTTCAATGCACCCAGTGCACTAGATCCTTTTGCTCGAAGACACTCCGATGATTTTAGACTCATCATATCTCATTTGATCCCACTCAAATGCTAGCAAAAGAATTCTACAACTTTAACAAGATAAAGGTGCCCAACCTTTAACTTAAGTTGTGAACATTATTCAAGACTAACTAAAGAATTGTGTCTACCACATACATATCCAGATGTACGAACAATTCTTCTTTTCCCATAGTCTTTAGACCTTATGATTATTTACTTTGACAATTATAATACAAACTATAAATGCTATACGATTTGTTAAACCAGAAATCACTTTATTAATATGAAAAAGATTGTTAATTACAACATTACACTCTTGCTATCGAGCATAATCCTAACAATCTCCCACTTGCGCTATAGCAAATGTGTCATATCTCTCAAGCCCATATTCTCTAGATGCCCATCGAAACTCTTCTGAGGTAGAGCCTTTGTGAAGGGATCCGCTAGATTTTCTGCTGACGCGATTTTGGTAATCGTCACGTCACCTCTTTGAACAATCTCCCTTAAAAGATGATACTTTCTTTCAATGTGTTTACCTCTCTTGTGACTTCTTGGTTCTTTCGAATTAGCCACTGCTCCACTGTTGTCACAGTAGATAGTGATCTGCTTATTCGCACTAGGAACCACTTCTAAGTCAATCAAGAATTGGCGGAGCCAAACAGCCTCTTTGGCAGCTTCGCATGCAGCAACATACTCAGCTTCCATGGTGGAATCAGCAATACAAGATTGCTTGATACTCCTCCATATAACTGCTCCTCCTCCAATAGTAAACACAGCCCCTGATGTGGATTTTCTGGAGTCAGAATCTGATTGGAAATCAGAATCTGTATACCCAACGGGAACCAAATCCCCTCCAGAGTATACAAGCATATTATCTCTCGTTATCTTAAGATACTTGAAAATATGCTTGACTGCCGTCCAGTGATCAGGTCCAGGTTTCGATTGAAACCTGCTAACTATGCCAACAGCAAAACAAATATCTGGTCTAGTACAGAGCATTGCATACATGAGACTTCCAACTGCCGAGGCATATGGAACTCTACTCATGAATTGCTCTTCATGCTCATTCTTAGGAACTTGTTCCTTAGAAAGCTTGATTCCATGTCTGAAAGGTAACATACCTTTCTTGGAATCCTGCATGGAAAACCTAGACAAGATTTTGTCTATGTATGAAGCTTGGGATAATGCAATCGTTCTATTCTTTCTATCCCTTATTACTTGGATACCTAGAATAAAACTTGCTTCTCCTAAGTCCTTCATATCAAATTGTTTTGCTAACCATTCTTTTACTGATGTTAATACACCTACATCGTTTCCAATGAGTAGTATATCATCAACATAAAGAATCAGGAAAACCAACTTGTCGCCTTTAATCCTTTTGTATACACAAGGTTCGTCAGGATTCTGAATAAATCCAAAACCTTTGACAGCTTGATCAAACCTTATGTTCCAGGATCTGGATGCTTGCTTTAATCCATATATGGATTTCTGCAACTTGCATACCTTATCCACTTGGCCCTTTTCAATGAATCCCTCTGGTTGCATCATGTAGATGCTTTCGTCAAGACTTCCATTTAGGAAAGCTGTCTTGACGTCCATTTGCCAAATCTCTAAATCTAAAGATGCTGCAATGGATAAGAGTATCCTAATGGATTTAAGCATGGCCACAGGAGAGAAGGTTTCCTCGTAATCGATACCTTCTTTCTGTGTATACCCTTTAGCTACCAATCTAGCTTTAAAGGTTTCCACCTTTCCATCCATACCTCTTTTCCTCTTGTATACCCACTTGCACCCAATGGGTTTTATCCCTTTAGGCAAGTCTACAAGGGACCAGACTTTGTTATCGAACATAGATTCAATCTCGGATTGCATTGCCTTTTGCCAATGGCGACTATCAACATCCTCCATAGCTTCCTTGTACGTATAGGGATCATCGTCGTCCGGGAGATTCTCCACTGATTCTCCCAGACCGATGTATCTTTCGGGTTGTGTTCTAACCCTCCCACTACGACGAGGAATGGTAGGTTGTTGATCTTGTGTTGGATCGGAACTTACAATTGGGTTAGGTTGTGCAACCTCTCGTGGAATTGTATCTCCTGACATCTCATTCAGGACAATTCTACTTCTAGGCACAAAATCATTCATATAGTCCTTTTCCAGAAATTTAGCATTTGTCGAAATAAATACTTTAAGATCTGAAGGACTATAGAAATAATATCCTTTAGTTTCTTTTGGATACCCTACAAATATACATGTTTCTGAACGGGACTCCATCTTTTCTGTCTTTCCTTTTAACACATGCGCAGGACAACCAAATATCCTTAAGTGTTGTAAACTAGGCTTGCGCCCAGTCCACAACTCATGCGGTGTTTTAGGAACAGACTTAGATGGTACATCGTTTAGAATGTATATAGCAGTTTGTAAAGCATATCCCCAAAAAGAAATAGGAAGCGTTGAATAACTCAACATAGACCTAACCATATCCAAAAGAGTTCTATTTCTCCTTTCTGCTACCCCATTCTGTTGAGGTGTACCTGGTGCAGAAAACTGAGAAACTATCCCATTATCAATAAGATATTGCTGAAACTCACCAGATAGATATTCTCCACCACGATCAGATCTCAAGATTTTTATGTGTTTCTCAAGCTGATTTTCCACTTCAGCTTTGAATGCTTTGAACATGTCAAAAGCATCCGACTTATGTCTCATGAGATACACATAACCAAATCTTGAGTAATCATCCGTGAAGGTGATGAAGTACTCATATCCACCTCTAGCTTGAATGCTCATAGGTCCACATACATCAGTGTGTATCAATCCTAAACATTCAGTGGCTCTTGCACCTTTGGCAGAGAACGTCCTTTTGGTCATTTTACCTTCCAAACAAGATTCACAAGTTGGTAGATCATCAACCTTTAAGTTACTTAAAGGTCCGTCACTTACTAATCTTTCAATCCTATTAAGGTTAATATGACCTAAGCGTAAATGCCAAAGGTAGGTTTCATCTGTTGATAATTTTACTCTTTTATGATTAGGTTCCGTTATTTCTGTGTCTAACGAGTGAGAGATATTTCTATGCAAAAAGTATAGACCGTTTTCCAATGTACCTTGGCAAATAATTTTGTCATTCTTATTAATAATAAAAACTTTATTAAAAGTAACCGAATATCCAAATTTATTCAAACAAGAAACTGAAATTAAATTCCTCTTGAATTGAGGTACATAATAAACGTCTATTAAATCTAAATGCCTTCTAGAATCCAAATAAACTCTAATATCTCCCACTGCACTTGCAGACACTAACGTTCCGTTGCCCAAGCGCAAATTGATTTCATTCTTACTCAGCTTTCTCCTTTCTTGAAACCCCTGCAAGGAATAACAAACATGATTAGTGGCTCCTGAGTCTATGATCCAAGAATCTGTAGAATCAGCCAAAAAACATGTTTCTAGATAATTCAAATTACCTTCTTCCTTCTTGTTCTGGGACTTTGGGCAATTTCTCTTCCAATGTCCCTTTTCACCACAAAGGAAGCATTTCCCTTTGATCTTGGTTACTTTCTTGGTCTCCTTCTTGATAGGCCCAAGTTGCTTTTTCTTCTGTTGTTTCTTGACCTTTTGACGGGCCTTAACAGTAGCAACTTTACCAACCATATGAATCTCTTGACCTTTGCCTTTCACAAGGATCTTTTCAGCACTTTGAACATCTTGCATCAGGCCTTGTAAGGTGTATTCCTTTTTGTTCAAAGTGTAGTCCAATTTGAACTGATCAAAGGAATCTGACAATGAATTGACAACCATATCAATCTTTGTCTCACCATCTATCTCAGCGCCATGCAGTTCAGCAATGTTGAGATGTGCTATGACTTTCATCATGTGATCTTTCACAGCCTGTCCAGGTTTCATCCTAAGATTCATAAAAGCAGTCACTGCCTCTCTCTTAGTCGTCCTAGACTTCATAGCAAACATCTCCTCTAGAGACATCATTATATCAGCAGCGGACTCCATTCCTTCATGCTGCTGTTGCAACACGTCGGAGATAGTGGCCATAATGTAACATTTTGCCATATCATCTGAAGTCTTCCACTGCTCATACTCATCTCTACACATTATGCTAGATTCATTATTAGGAGCAGGTGGTTTAGGAGTAGTTAGAACAAACTTATGTTTTTCACTTTGCAGTAACAACCCAATTTTCCTTTTCCATGTGACATAATTATCTCCAGTTAAAGTGTTATCTTTCAGGATGTTCATAAGTGATGGGGTCATGATTTTTGAATAAAACAAAACATATATAAGTAAATAATCATGATAAAGCACTTTTAAATATTTATCTTGAATTAAATAAATAACTCAATCATAAAATTCAACGGTGATCTAACACCCATAAATGTTACGCCTCCTTTGGGAGTTCGCACCATTTACTAGTTAGACTAGGTCCCACCTAATTGTTAACATAACAACCAGCGTTTTCAATTTTAGCCTTGCAATTTTACTGACAAGAACTCTTGGGAGGATATCAATAAAATTACATTGAGTGTGTTACCAAGATATCGACCCTCAATTTTCTCTCACGAAAATCCCTCCTTGGGGAGTAGATCTCGTTTGAGTCCATTGTCTAGTCTATCCTTGTAAGGAAGTATGTTGCTAAATTCCATTCATGGACGCCCCTTGGGGGGATTACCAATAAATAATAAAGCTCAACTAACCTTGGAGGCCATAGGTGTTACCAAAACACCTTCTCCCACTCAATTATTTAAGGCGTGTGATTAAATCCCATAGAATGATTTACCGAGTTATCTAGATGCCAATTTAGATACCTAAATCATTCAATGCATGTTCATACCAAAAGAGATATATGCGTGGCACTCCTATTCTATATGTCATGTTATCATACAATAACAAATATTGTAATATTTAAGCATAAATTAAATAGCAACAATTTTGGCCCATCCTAGAAAAACAAGTAAATTACAATTTGTCGGGAATACAAGATCTTCAGGTGGCCCATCAACCATACGCTCATCCTTCGGCCTTCTCCCATGGGCGTGCGCAGCCCACAACCCCACAAAGGGGTTGCCTTGCGCAGCCCATAAGGCCACACAAGGCTGCCATGCGCAGCCCACCAAAGTTTGGGCTTGTCATGTGCAGCCCAATCCACTCCTAGGGTGCGCACGGTGCTCGTACTTGGTTCCGGTTGCTTCGTTTTTCTTCGTGTCTTCGAATCTCCAAGACCTAAATATATTACGGCAGTATATATATAATAAATACTGCAGTATTAATTTTTTTTTTTTTTTATTCACTGCAGTATTTTTACAAACCAAAAACTGCACATACTAAAAATAAATAATAAAAAAACTGCAGTAACCCTAAAAAAATACTGCACATATATATATAAAAAAATAAAACCTAGCAATCTACCAAGAAGGAATTATGGCGATAATAGACCACCCTTCTTGTTACAACTCCGAAACAAAAATTACATTGAAAATCTAGGGCCAAAATCGAGCAATAACAAACCACATAAAATATATATAAATCCATACATCACATGTAATTATATATTTGAATACCTAGAGTGCCATCTCTTTCTAAACATGCATAATCACAATAAAAAGAAATAGATCCACGTATATATACGTTAATTAATTAAAAGGGTTCAACCTAGGCTCTAATACCAATTGTAGGGAAAAAATAAACAAATAAAAGTGTTACACGCAGCGGAAGCGATACTAAAGACGATTTAGTGACTTTTAAAATTTTTCCTTTATGAACCTTAAACCCTTTTAATCAATAAACATGCATATATATCAACAAAAGTAAATTACCTCTTGTCGCGTGATCCGATTGACTTACGTCGATGGTAATCCGCAAGACCTTCAATCCGAGCACGAACGTGGATCACCTAGGAGCGTGGTCTCCCTTTCCTTTGAATTGCAAACCTGTGAATGGACCAAACAAATACTTTCTTTTCTTTGTTAGTCACAAAACAATCAAAAGAATGTCAAAATTATTCCGGTCACTTTTGAGTTCACAATCTTATGATCGAAACTCGCGTGAACCTAGATCGATATCGTATACACAAGCTTATTGATGTTTAAGCAATTGTATACTATCAAAGAATAATTTTTCACTCCTTTTTGTCTCTCTAGAATAAAAACTCTCTTAGAATTAAGAAGAAGAAGAAAGAAAATAAAAACTCAAGCACCAATTAATTGATGTGGCCGAACCCTATAAGAACATATATATAGGTTGGCCGAATTTTTCTTCTTTTTCCTTTAGGGTTGCCGAATTCTATGTAGTATCTAATTAGGGTTGGCCGAATTTCATCATGTCACTTATATAGGGTGACTGAAATTCAACCCTAATTCTTTTTAACTTTATAGACTTCAAACCCTAATCCAACTCTTTTATTTTTATTCTTTTATTTGACTAAATAAAAAAAAAGACTCCTTATTTGATTAAATAAATAATACTAATTTATTTATTTACTTATCAAACAAGTCTTTTACTTTTAGGAAAGATTTGTTTCTTTAATTAAACAATTAATCAATAAATCAATTAATTTTTATTTAATTAAAACAAATGAAACAAAATAATATTTTTAGGTCAAAACTTTAACCTAGCCGCCCCACTTATATATAAGATGGGCCTAATATTATTTTCCTATTTCATTTAATCCATTGGACTTTAAATAAAAAAAGCCCACATGTGAACCAGACCCATTCTTACTAAAAGAAACAAGCCCACATGTCTTTCATTAATATATTAATATAATTGAGCAGCCCATTACTTAAATAATGTGCAAATTATATTCTTAATATATTAAATGCAATTCTAGATGGACCCTTAAATTGGTCCGGTAGAATATATCAAGTGATCCATGCAAGTCCGTGTGGATTGGGGATCTTGGCGGGCCATCTAAATTTAAGCTTCAATAGACATAACCTAATCACAATCAACAAATGATTCACTTAGGTCCGATCCATTAATTTTAACTCATTCCACTAAAGAGCTAAAACTGAACTCTTAAATAAAGATAGAAAAGGAAGATGCTCCTCATTCATACCCTAGACAATCATATTGGAGATAGTGTATCCTCGTGATTAATATCAGTAATCGCCAAGAGTTCATAGACCGCCTATAACTCTCCAAGTTACCATATTTACTCATATGACCACGTTTTGAACTTGGATATTTTGACTTGTCCAGAAGCCATGTTTTCAATAGATACTATTGAAAACTCAACGTTGAGATTTAATATCCAATTACCTCAAAACATCCATATGATGATATTATACTCTCATTTAATTAAATGGAGCCACGATGTCCATATCTATAAATGAAGTCCTCTATCGATTAACAAATGAATATCACCAAACTATCGAGGATAGACTATGCGATATAATCGTACTCATTGATAACTCAAATGATATCACTTGCAACCATAAGTCCATCATTTATCTCAGGATTAAGATAGACTCTCCGATTGTCCTGATAATGAAAAGACTATTATCTATTGACGGTTCTAGATAAAGCTTTTCATTGTGATCCAGTTCAATGCACCCAGTGCACTAGATCCTTTTGCTCGAAGACACTCCGATGATTTTAGACTCATCATATCTCATTTGATCCCACTCAAATGCTAGCAAAAGAATTCTACAACTTTAACAAGATAAAGGTGCCCAACCTTTAACTTAAGTTGTGAACAATATTCAAGACTAACTAAAGAATTGTGTCTACCACATACATATCCAGATGTACGAACAATTCTTCTTTTCCCATAGTCTTTAGACCTTATGATTATTTACTTTGACAATTATAATACAAACTATAAATGCTATACGATTTGTTAAACCAGAAATCACTTTATTAATATGAAAAAGATTGTTAATTACAACATTACACTCTTGCTATTGAGCATAATCCTAACAAAAATAATATACAAAAGATACAATCAATACATGATATGGAAAATAATAAAAAGCAAAGCGAAAATGAACACAAGTATTTTTATATGGTAAACCTCAAAGAGGAAACATCCATGGGTTGAATAACCACAACCACCGGCAAAGAAATCCATTATATGAAAAGGACTTACACACTTAAGGTTATCAACAAATGATATCCACCATAAGCTATCAACTCCTAATCTACCCTCAAGGCCAAGTGAACCACTTAGCCTATTCTCTATCCAAGATGTGTCCTACACCTCTAAAAAGTAACTCCCTATCCAAGGCTCTCAAGCCTCTAGGAAGATTTCCTTGCTTAGCAATCTAGATCACAAATGATCCTAGTCAAGCTTCCATAGCTCAACCATTCAGAGTACCAAACTCCTAGCTAATACTTTTGCTTAGTTACCTGGTTCCTCTTGATCCTAACTAAGTTTACATGCTTGGCTATCCGGAACACTTTCCTAGTCAAGTCTTCTTACTCAAATCAAGGCTTCACTCACTTTAACAAGAGACTTCAACCTTTCCACAAGGCAATGATCTAGGTGATGCAAATGATGCAAACACATGACAAATAAAGCAATTTGATCAATCAAACTCTATGAACATGCTTAGATATATTCTAGGATATGCTTTCAACAAACAATCACAAATGTACCTAGAAATCAAAACATGTATATCAATAAGAACGAGATAAGAATATTCAATATATCAAAAAAAACCTTAGTTCTTAGATCATGAAATTAAACCTAGAAATTATCATGAAGCACATCACATATAACATTTCTAGAATCAATTTCAAGTTTAATCAAGTTTAGCAAATATATGTTCAAGAGAAATCACAAAGCTAAAACTCAATTAACAAATGATCAAACACCCCTAGGATATGATCTAACATCATTCTTATGACAAATCATCTATCAAATAAGAAGATTAAAAGATATGATCAAAGAGAAAATGACAAGAAGAAGTTTCACATACAAAGTTGAAACTCGGACTAAAGAACAGCTTGCTGCGAACAATCACGAATCCATTTGAGTCTAAAAATTCTTAAGTTTGTAGCTCTCTTCAAGACCAACAATTTTGGTTTTTAGATCACTAGATTTGGAGTTTCTATGTGAGAGTTATGATCAAAATAAGAAAACTAAAACTGAGAGAAAATTTTTGATTTAATTTTTTTCAAATTTTCTACACTTAATATTTGGAGGGAAGGAGGAGAGCTTTTGAAAGAATTTGAAAATAAATATAGCGTGCGTCTAATACAACCTAGGGGGGTTAACGGATTGTTAATCGATTATTACCAATTTTTCGATTAGTCAATGTTAACAAATAAAAACTCAAACACACAACAAAATAAATCAAGTGTAAAATGCGGAAATTAAAGAACACTTGATTTTTACGTGGAAACCTTCAACAAGAAAAAACCACGAGATGATATGTGCGCCACACACGGTCAAAGAAATCCACTATATGAAAAGGAATTTACACCCTCAAGTGATTCTCGGACTCTCACCCTAGACAACCTCATGTTATGGACACTACCACTCACCATTCTTGGTTCAATCCCTAGTGATATCCCCTGATACACTACTCTTGGCATGAGCAACTCCTAATCTACCCCGCGAGCCTTTTACAGTGGCACTCGACCAATTGCTTGAGCACTACACACCGGTAGTCACAAGACTTAACTCTCTATGAAGAGATCAACAACCTAGGTGAATATGTGATGATATTCAAAATGCAAATAATGCTAGGCTACACTAAATGCTTAACTAGATGTGATAAAGCAAATCAACACTCTAGTTATCAACAATGCCTACATGTACATGCATGATGACTCAATTAGGTGAAAAGGGACTCTAGCAACCTAATTGTCAACAAACAAAGCCATGTCAACACAAGTTGTCAATTAATCATGGCAAGGACTAAAAACATGCAATTAACAAATGCAATCAAGGAGTCCTAATCAACAATGTCTAAATGCAAACCATATAAACTTAGCTAGATGTTATCAATCACAAAACAATCCTAGCTATCAAACAATGTCAATAAGTACATACATGTTAACTCAATTAGTTGTAGAGAATTTCTAACAAGATAATTGTCAATTAAATGCACATGAACATTCAATAGAGTTTGACTAGATAAATAAACATTAATCTATCAACCTAATCAACAATCAATTCCACAAGAATATTCAAGGCTTAGCTATTTAGGAAAAACAACCTAATCAATTAAGCTATCATAAACAAACCCAATCATGTTATCAAGACTCATAAATATATGCAATAAATAGAGTTTAGGCATTTAATCAAACAATAAATACTTAATCTAGAGTAAGAAGAACAATAAATGATATTCAAAGAAGTTCTAGCTTACCTAGTCATGAAACCATGAAGACCCATGCTCAAATGATGATGGATGATGTTATGGATGCATGGGTTTTAGGTTTGGAGAGTCAATCAAGCTTTCATGAAGCTTTCTCTCTCAAGAAATCTCTCTTTCTCTCTCTAGAAGATGAATTCTCTTTATAGGGTTTCAGTTAGGAGAGTGATTAGAATGAAGAAGAAGAGAACAGGATGTATTTATAGATGGTAGATGAACCTACGTCATTTTGGGAGTTTAGAAAAAAAAAAATTACAGGCATTCATGGCGACTAAGCAAGGACAGGATTTGGTCGCCATGAAAGGTTGCCACGATTTCTGGTCACAAAACAAAGGTTGTGGTGACTGGTTGAGGCGAGTGGAATTGGTCGCCATGAATTCTGGTTAGTGATTAGAATTTTCAAGCGACTCAAACAATGACCAAACGACATCGAAACCTTTCAAATAATATACCATTAGAAAGGTATAGAAGTCTAATTTCTACTCCAATTAACAAAACATGATTTGGAATATTATAGAAAACGTTATGGTCATTTGAGTAACCAAAGGTCAGATTCGGATAAGAGTTGTGATGCTCTGTTTTAGTGGTCACTTTGGAGATTTCAAAACCAATCCAAACGGTCATGAAATATTACAAATAATAAACCGTTGGAAAGGTATGGGTGTCTTGTTTGTCCAGAATTTTACAAAACTCATTTTGAAGCTTTTTATAAAAAGTTATGGTCACAAGACCATACAAAGGTCAGTTTTGAAAATCATTGAAATCATTGAAATCTAATCTTTTGAAACTAGACACTTTACTCCATTTAACCAAACCGAATCTAACACTTATCCAAGAGAAGATGAGACATTCTCAAGTGGTCAACCATTATGCTAAGACATACACACCATCGTTCAAGCACGGACATTTCCGATCACACAAACGGAAACGAATTACACCACACTTAAGACTAACATAAAGTGCAAATGTGGTTGTGAATAAATAACAAGCATGAGAATAAATAACATCATGAATAATCACCAAGCATGTGACACACAAAAGATATGCAATATATGAAAATGCATAAGTGTGATGATAAAACATATAATCATAAAATTAAGAGAAACACAAATGCAATCATATAAATGCAATGAAAGTGTGTGTGTGCTAAATGACATAGATGCACGAATCAATGAAACACACATGCATGGTAACAAATGCAAGATAGATAAAGATGCATGTTAGTGAGTGTGTGCACCTAATCTCTTCAAGAATCAATGTCAAGTGATATACCTTTTGAAGCTTTTGATCTTGAAGTCATGGAGAAGCTTGGAAGCTTCCTTGATAAACATCAAGATGACCTAAGCTACCCATTACACAATCATCCCCATTGTGGTATGTCATAAAATAAGCCAATCACAAAATAGAGGTCCTTACAGAATTCAAGGAGGGAAAAATGGAAAAATCATGGGCTGCCACGTCACCTCCATGTGTGGGGCACGAGTGCTACATGTGGGTAGAGAGGCATCCCAGCTGTGTGGCACACGTGGCACACAAAGGTTAGCCTATGGCCAATCTCACTTCTCTCGCGCACCTCTAGTGTTTTTCGGCCATATTCGGGCCTCCAAACTCAGATTTTGAATCCATCTACGGATTACAAATTGTAACTCCCTCATGCACAATGACGACTACAAAAATTTGCAAAATGGTTGAGAATTCATCTCGATAAACTATGACGAAGACAACTCAACAAATGAGAACGCAAAGTAGCGTAGCTATATCGTTTGGACTCGAAACCTAAAGAATGGGTAACCGTAAAGACCGGGACTCAATAAGGAATCATATGAGATCATTTTCAAGTCCAAAATACAATAAGCATAAACAAATAAACACAATGTCACTCAAGTATGTCATATCTAAGCAATAGTGATAAAACATGCAATTCTACAATGTTTGTCTATATGAGACCATTGCATGAGCATACTTAAATGTGTGTGAATGTGTTATACCAAATGTTTGCACTACAATGCAAGGACACACATTAATGAATTGTGTGTGTGTGCGCTTATGCCTTGCACGAGGAAGAAGAAACTTGATACCTTAGCATCCAAATGTTCGATGTTCCCTGTGAAGATGATATTTGTAGAAGACGTCGCTTTTAACCTTTAAAGCTTCTTTTCACCAAGAACCACCTAAGTAACACTTATTACAAATATAAAGAGTTCTGCAACGGAATTAAGCCAATAAAAATCTAGGATATTACAATCTCCCCCTTTGGCTATTCCATGGCAAAACCCCATCCTCACCATACATTGTTCACTCCGATAAACTCAATGTTGATAGCATTCTCTCATCCTCACATTACAAAGAGATCCCTAGACTAAAAGGTCTTTAAGTCTTCTTGAGTCTTCAAGAATCCCTTTTTTGAACTTCAAAGTACCAATGAGAAAAGAAGCAAACCAACAAAAGATCTTCTTCCAAAGAAGAATGGTGAGAAATGATACAAAAAACAAACAAGAATTACCCTTATCTCAAATAAACTCTTTATCTCAAATAAATGTTCTCTTTAAAGCTTTCCTTAATCTCCTTAACCTTTTTAAGCAAGAATTCTTTTCTCCCCCTTAAGACAATAATTCTCCCCCTTAAGACAATGTCTCATTTAAGTACAAAGAGGAACAAAACTCACACATTTGGAACATTTCTCCACACATGGTGAGGTATACATTTTCTTTCTCCCCTATATCAAACATGGTGAGGTATACACTTTCTCCTCCTTTTTGTCAAAGAATAGACAAAGGACACACAAGATAAATATGAGATATTAAGCAAACAGATCGTATAGAAAGTGAAGTTAACTAAACTAAAGCTCCCCCTAAACATATGCTTCACATATTGTCATCAAGAAGATTTGTTCACAAGGGACTCACACATTCACACATTCAAGCAATAAGAGAAAATATTTCATCACTTTTCAAAGTCCAAAAGAGAATCATAGATTTTCATTTGTCTCTCAAAAATATTCTCACATTGCTAATGAATCAAGCACATAAGCAAAATAAGTGTGTGTGTGTGAATGCTTCTCACATATATAGTAGGAGTAATTGTGATTTCAACATGCAAACAATTTCCACACCTATCCAACTAAAGCATTTCCAAAAATAGGTCAAACCAATATTCATCTGGGTTTTTGCTTTAAAAGAATAGATATCAACATGTGAGCATGTGTGTGCAAGTGGCACGTTTACACATTTCTATTTGACAATCCGAGCATTTCACAATTCTCAACTATACACCATTTATCCTTTTTATGTTTTCATTTCTTTTAGGCTATGAATCAAAGATATTTTTAAATGATTCTTTTCAACACTTCTTTGATTTTTCTAACAAAAACATATAAACCTCATGGCGGCTTTCACTCATCACAATGGCATAGCCCTTTCCTACATTGGGTGGCTTTATAACCAAGGTGTGTAGCCCTTTCCATGAGGGTGCTCGTTGAATACTATGTAGAGCCGAAGCAAAATGGATACATACCATAGGTCATCTATCATGTACTAAGTAATAGGCTTCTAGATGCATCCATAATTTACATATTTTCAACCACATATACTCAAAAACACTAAAACATATAAGAGAATCATTTGTGCACTTTTCAAAAATAAGATTTTCAAGCTTAAGTGCATGATCTAAAATCAATAAAGGATACTTGTTTAAGATCATTACTACTCAAGTGAATAGCCCTCAAAGATATTCATATATAAGTAAGTTTTTCTCATCAAGCCACTCGCAATCATACAAAGACATCAATCAACACAAATCATG
This sequence comes from Acer negundo, assembly GCA_035582765.1. Classification (NCBI taxonomy): domain Eukaryota; kingdom Viridiplantae; phylum Streptophyta; class Magnoliopsida; order Sapindales; family Sapindaceae; genus Acer; species Acer negundo. The sequence goes on along the minus strand of CM069238.1, from coordinate 8,765,734 downwards.
CCAATGGACATTCTAAGAGTTTTAAACCTCTCTTTGTCTAAGGGCTTTGTGAACAAGTCTGCAAGTTGATTTTTAATAGGCATATGCTCTAGAGTAACAATTGAATGTTCAACTAGGTCTCTAATAAAATGATGCCTAATATCTATATGCTTTGTGCGGGAGTTTTAAACCAGATTTTTAGAGATGTCAATGGCACTTAAATTATCACAATAAAGTGTCATTTTTCCTTGTTCTATCTCATAATCCTTAAGGATTTGTTTCATCCAAAGTAATTGTGTGCATGCACTTCCGATCGCAATGTACTTGGCTTCGGAAGAGGAAAAGGAAATGAAATTTTATTTCTTACTTGACCAAGAAACTAAGTTACTCCTAACATAAAAGCAACCGCCGGATGTGCTTTTACGGTCATCTACATTCCTCGCCCAATCGGCATCAAAATAGCCTATTAGGATACCATTAGTGTCAAATGAATAGAATAGACCAAAACTATGAGTTCCATTGACATATCTAATGATCATCTTGACGGCTTTCAAGTGTGATCCTTTTGGATTTGCTTGAAATCTAGCACACAAGCCTACACTACAGCAAATGTCTGGTCTACTAGCCATTAGGTAAAGTAGACTACCTATCATGCTTCTATAGAGGCTTTGGTCAACATTCTTCCCCTTTTCATCTTTGTCAAGTTTAAGGGTAGTACTCACAGGCATTTCAAAGTCTTTTACATTTTCTAGGCCAAACCTTTTAACTAAGTTTCTAGCATACTTAGATTGATTAAACATAATGCCCATGCTAGTTTGCTTCACTTGCATCCCTAGAAAATAATTCAACTCGCCCACCATACTTATGTCAAACTCACTTGACATAACACTTACAAATTCATCAACCTTGGTTTCATCAACCTTAGGTTGTTCAACATACACTTCTTCTTGAAGGTATCCATTGAGGAAAGCACTTTTAACATCCATATGAAATAATTTGAACTTTTTAATAGAAGAAATGGACAACAAAAGTCTAATGGACTTGAGACGTGCAATCAGTAAAAATGTCTCATCAAAGTTTACACCCTCAACTTGAGTGTAGCCTTGAGCTATTAGCCTAGCTTTATTCCTCACAATCTTGCCACTTTCATCGGCCTTATTCCTAAACACCCACTTAGTGCCAATTACATTTGTGTCTTTTGGTCTAGGAACTAAGGACCACACTTTATTCCTCTCAAATTGATTTAATTCTTCTTGCATAGCCCCAACCCAATATTCATCAACAATAGCTTCATTAATATTTTTGGGCTCAATTTGAGAAGTGTAGCAAGCATATGAAATTTGGTTAGCTTTGATTTCTAGTTCTAACCCCTTCATTCAAATCACCTATGATGTCTTCTTGATAGAGTGAGTTTCTAAGTCTAGAGTGAGAACGTTCAATAACTTGTTATTTTGTTGGTTATCAATTAGAGCATTTTCATTCTCTAGACTTCCTACTTCATCAATACTATCATTTTCATCATTTTGACTAGTTTCACTACTAGTCCTATCAATAGGTGCATTAGTGTAATTCAAAATGTTTCCATTAGGTTCATTGACACCATTACCATCACATATATCAAGCATGCTAAGGTCATCTATCTTCACATTGATAGACTCCATAATAGTCTTAGTAATCAAATTGAAAACTCTATATGCACTACTATTAATAGCATACCCAAGAAAGAGACCAATATCACTTTTAGCATCAAACTTTCCTAAGTGATCTCTATCATTCAAAATGTAACACTTACTCTCAAAAGTGCGGAAGTAACTTACATTGGGCTTCTTGCCCTTCCATAGCTCATAGGACGTTAGTTTTGTACCGAGCCTCCTAAATACTCTATTTGACACATAACAAGTGGTATTGACCGCTTCGGCCTATAGGTTTCTAGGGATTTTCTTGCTATTGAACATGACCCTAGCCATCTCTTGCAAGACTCAGTTCTTTCTCTCAACAACACCGTTTTGTTTAGGAGTTATAAGTGTGGAGAACTCATGAGAAATCCCTAACCCATCACAAAAATTACTAAATTTGGCATTCTTGAATTCTGTCCCGTGATCACTCCTAATGCAACATATTTTCTTGATATCAAGACATTTTTTATTTTGAACTTGATTACAAAACTTCTTAAAGTAATTAAAAGCTTCGGTCTTGTTTCTAAGAAAATAAACCCAAGTAAACCTACAGTAGTCATCAACGCACACAAAAATGTATTTTTTGCTATTGATGATCTCGGTTTGAATATGCCCTATTAGGTCCATGTGCACAAGTTCTAAAGGTCTCTTGGTAGCTAGGTAAGAATTGTTCTTGTGATGCATTTTGGTTTGTTTACCTAATTGGCAAGGTTCACAAACAACATCTAGCTTTTTACCAAGATTTGGAAGACCTATAACGATGCCTAATGTTTCAAGCTTCTTTAAATCTTTAAAGTTCATATGGCCCAAACGTTGATGCCACAAGTCAAGCTTATTGCACTCATGTGCCATGTTGCAAGTTAGATGGTCTATCTCAAGACAATAGCAATACCTTTTGACTTTTAGGACAACATTGCCATTTTTATCAATTATAGTGCACACATCTTTGTTAAAGCTAACTTCCTTAAAGATTTCATACAAATGAGTAATGCTTATCAAGTTAGCTTGCAACCCATCAACATACAAAGTGTTTCGAAGTTTAGGCAATCCGGGGATACAAATTGTTCCCTTGCCTAGAACTTTCTTTTTGGTGCCATCACCAAAAGTGACCCATCCTCCATCCTTTAGAGCAAGATTCTTAAAGAATTCCTTGTTCCCGATCATGTTCCTAGAACAACCACTATCTAGCAACCAAGAGTAGGAGGAGTTGGCCCTTAAAGCATATTGTGCAACTAGACATTTAGGTATGCCTTTTCTAACCCACACACTCTTCACAATACGCCTCCCACTCTTATCACTAACATGCTTTGACTCAATGTTAGACTTTTTATCATACACCTTGACCTCATTGGTCACATTTTTAAAAATATCAAACAAAGCATTATCAACTTTCTTATGCATGGCAGAGTGAGGCATAACACAAGATTTAGCAAGCAAGTCATCAATAACTTTCTTCACAACATGCTTTTCCAAAGTCTTCCTAGGTCTATTTCTATATCCATACATGGATGATTGCCTAGGTCCATTCAAAGACATATCATTATAAGCATTATCAAGTTTGCATTTCTCAATGTATTTAAAGCATTTAAGTCGAATATGTCCTACCATATTACAATGATGACATATAGGTATAAATTTGAGAATTTTACCATTCACATTTGCTTCCAAGGCATTTGGTCTTCTCACAACTCTGCCTCTTTGAAATCCAACCTTTGATGCTCCATCTCTTGCATTAGAGGTTGTTGTTCCTTGATGTGATCTTCCATTTGAGTTCCTTGTTGATGAAGAGGCACCTCCGGTAGCTTTCATAGCTTTAACTTGAGAGAGAGTACTTACATTTGTTTCACCACTTGCTTTGACAAAAGTATATTTGTTAGTAGAAGGAGTAATCCTATCATTAACATAACCTAAACCTCTTTTGTCACTAGGATGCTTTCCACTATTGATGAGAGTTTCTATGTTGCTAGAGCTAGATGATATCTTGTTAATCATCCTACTTGCCTCATCAAATTTGTCACTATGCTTCCTATTTTTAATGGCATATTTTTCTAAGATGTCAACACTTTTCCTAAAACCTTCACGTGATTTATTTAGCCATTGCTCATACTTTTTCTCTTGATTTAAGTGCTCACTTAGTTTCGGTTTAAGCATCTTTTCTAGCCAACTAGCACTAACAAGAGAAATATCCCTTTGCTCAATTGTTTTCTTCAAGATGCCAAGTCTGTCATTGCTATCCTTAAGGTTCATTTCTAGACTTAGAATCTTGTCTTTAAGTTTGTTAAAATCTTTTGAGCCTAGACCATGATTATCTAGCTTCTTATTAAGGGACACATTGACTTTGGATAAGCGTTCATTTTCAAGAATAAGATCATTGATCTTTTCCTCATCTAAATCAATGGGTTCCACAAAAGAAGCCATATAGGAATACACTTCCTTAATCATGACTATCACAAATAAAATACACAAACACTACAAAGTAAGGATCTATCTAAGTGCGTCTAGACACCCGCTCTGATACCAAATGAAATTCCCTAGAGAGATGTAGTGTATATTATACCTAGAGGGGGGGTGAATAGGTATAGTCTCAATTTCTTCCAACTTCAAAATTTGTGGATTACAAGAATGAAATGTACAATTGATATGATTTAACAATTGTATAGTATGAGTCAATACATGTAAAAATAATATACAAGAGATATAATCAATACAAGATATGGAAGATAATAAAAAGTAAAGCGAAAATGAACACAATTATTTTACGTGGTAAACCTCAAAGAGGAAACATCCATGGGTTAAATGACCACAACCACCGACAAAGCAATCCACTATATGAAAAGGACTTACACACTTAAGGCTATCAACAAATGATATCCACCGTAAGCTATCAACTCCTAATCTATCCTTAAGGCCTAGTGAACCACCTAACCTACTCTCTATCCAAGATGTGTCCTATACCTCTAGAAAGTAACTCCCTATCGTAGGCCCTCAAGCCTCTAGGAAAATTTCCTTGCTTAGCAATCTAGATCACAAATGGTCCTAGTTAAGCTTCCCTAGCTTAACCATCTGGAGTACCAAACTCCTAGCTAAGATTTTTGCTTAGTTATCCTGATCCTCTTGATCCTAACTAAGTCTTCGTGCTGGGCTATCTGGAACACTTTCCTAGCCAAGTCTTCTTGCTCAAATCAAGGCTTTACTCACTTTAACAAAAGACTTCAACCTTTCCACAAGGTAATGATCTAGATGATGTAAATGATACAAACACATGACAAATAAAGCAAGATGATCAATCAGACTCTATGAACATGCTTAGATATTGTTAACCACCAAAATTGGTGAAGGACCAAAGAAGAATTTTCCACCCAGATACAAGGAAGAGACTCATGCCAAGATACCATCTAGCTACTCCTAGAAAGAAAAATGCTAGATCAAATTCGGATACCTACCTCCTCCCTCAGATCAAGCCAGCAAGCCCAGCAATCCCGATAACCCCTAAGTATCCCTCAGATCGACCTGGTACTAAAGTGGCCTCAATTTCCTACCAGGTACAGATCCTTAAAGTATCAGGATGCCTTATCAGGATACCTAATACTCTTCTCTAGAAAACTTGGTGCTGAAGTGGCCTCAATTACCTACCAGGTACAAATCACCTAAGTATCGGGATACCTAGTACCCTTTTCTAGAAAACTTAGCACTGAAGTGACCTTAGTTGCCTACCAGGTATGAATCGTCCAAATACCAGGATTCCTAGAGCCGGAGTATCAGGTAGCTAGGTTTGCTAATCCTTATGTCTACGTACAAGGTTTCCTTGATACAACCACGATATGCCAATAACGTTTATTAAGTATCAAGATTCTTAATCTGGAATGCCTAATACACCAACTCTTCAAAGGGGAAGCTAGATCTCAGTAACCTACCCGGATCATTCCCCAAATCAAGATCTTCCCTACATAAGGTATTTACAGATCTTAGTCTAAGTTGTCAAAGCAATTCTTGCCCTCTACAAGGATCAGAGTTTTCAATCAAGATTAAATCACTACTTGGTGAAAATTACTAGCAAACTTCCCATCAAGTCTCACAAGAGGTCTATTATCCAGGTTATAACGAAGAATGGGGAAGATAAAGTATTGCTCAGACCGTGATAAAAAGTATCCAAATATCAATCATTGATAGTATTACTAACAATTTTTATCTGGGTAATTGGCAAAGCATGCAAATGACTAAATTTTACCAAGGCATACAATGTACGAGTAAGATAATAGGCAGGTCACAAAAAAAAATGATTTTCATTCATCAAGCAGGGCGCCCAACCCCCGCTTCCGGGCTACAAAAATATTCTTCAATTAAATGAAAGATCATGCACCATCCTACTTCTCCCCTACTTTTTCTTCTTCTTCTTAGCTGGCTACATCTGTTTTCCCTAGCAACTTTTTCCCTTTCCTGAATCTGAACTTCCCCTGCTCCTGGTACCCCAGCTTCAGCAGAAACGCCTACCTCCACCACGGGTACAACATCAGTAAGATGCATAGTATCCTGCATCTGATCATCATGAATAGCCAGAGGATCCTGAATCTCCTCAGCTTCTTCTATTGAGTCAACAACATGTAGGGTGATTTCTAGCTGCAAGGAAGGATCTGAGATGGCAGCGGGATTTGCTTAGACTAGATCAGCGTCTGAAAATTGGGCAGCCTTGGCTAAAATCAAGCCCCGGTCCCAACCAACGATACCCTCATCTGATCATCACGAATAGCTAGAGGATCCTGAATCTCCTCATATTTTTCTACTGAGTCAGCAACAGGCAGGGTGACTTCTGGCTGCAAATAAGGATCCGGGATGGCAGCGGGATTTGCTTAGACTAGATCAGCATCTGAAAATTAGGCAGCCATGGCTAAAATCAAGCCCCGATCCTAACGAACAATACCTTGCAAGTTAAAATAAGCAAGAAGGGCTCAGACCACTTCATAGGAAGTAGTGAAGTACCCAAGCTCAAAAGATTCGTCCACATTTGCGTTCAGAGCCGGTATTGCATCCCACAAGAGGCAATTTTCCTCCAAGAACACAGCCTTCTCCTTGGCCAGCTTCTCTTTTTGAGCCCGTCTGCATGCGGACTTGATAGTTTATGTATCTACAGCACGCTTCATCCTCTCCAAGTCAATCAAGGCATCCTGCCTACCCTGTTTAGACTAAGCCATAGAACAGGTCAAGGCATCCACAGCCTCACTAGATCAAGCTAGGTCCATCCTAGCCTCTTCTAACTCGGCCTGGGCTGCAATGTTGGCCTCATGCAAGGTTTTCAGCTGCTACCCCATAACTAGATTAAATTTGAAAGCCAACCAAAAGAAAAGAGAAATGAGAACCTTCCTAAAATCAACCAAGTAAGGTAGAAAGTCAAGAAATATACCTCAGGAACCAAATAAGGTGCTCTTGTGACAAGAAGATCCCCATGCATGGTGGCTATAGCTTTTGGGCTAACCCCGGAACAAGTAGCAGCAAAACGGGATAGTAGCATCAAAGCGGAATAGCAGCTCCTACCGGCTACTATCCATCGACCCCGACCTAGAAGTTTGGTCAACAAGAGTCGTCATGAAGACATAATCCTTCTCCTTTTCCAACCTAGATTGTTGTCGGGTAGGCTCGATTGGAAGAGGGGGAATAAAAGAAGAATCTACTGGTAAGGACTTAGTAACGGAAGCATCTAGAGTCCGCTTCTAGGCTTGGACAAGAGACCCTCAAGCCTTGGCCACCTTTGCTAACATGACATTTATGGAAGGACGCACAGGAGCCAGATCAGGCATTGGAATAGGAAGGCGTAGAGGCAACCACGTTGGAACTAAAAGTGGGGTGGGTAACTACAGGCAAATCAGGCCTAGCACCAGCACCAGCACCAGTATTAACACCAGTACCAGGATAGAGAATATGAGAGTTGATGGGAGTATGGATAAGAGAGTTACCAGGATAAGGTACTTGACACCCTGGTCCTGTAGCAAAAAAAGAAGACAAGAGAGGAGTGGTAGATACTATCAGAACAAAAAATAAAAATCAGACAAGGCTCAATAAAGAGGGAAAGAAGGAAAACGGAAAGAAAGCTATATACCCGGATAGCCTGGCACCGCTCCAGCCTAGCACCTTCATAAGGATCGTTATCGGGATACTCCATACTTGCGAACTCACGGTCCACAATCTTCTAAAGGATACCCAGGGACTTAGTGGATATATTTCCTCTATCCCACTTATCTCGCCTTGTGAACTGGGTAGGAACCGGGTTTTCGATCCTACCAATATGTACATAATGGCCCCGATCCCCTCCTACCACGATCCATTTGTCTTTCCAACTTTTATTGAACTTAATGTTGGCCCCGGGTACTATAAATTTCATGAGGTTGTACGCCTCCAAATAAAATTGTCCTTTTAGACCAGGTGCCATATTTGCTATCTAGAAGACATATCTAATCTTGTCGAATCTCGGGTCCCTCGCCAAGTTGTCCTGTTCACATTGCTCCTTCCAGAGCACCAAGAACCCCGTTAGGTGCTTCCAAAACCCTAACAAGATCTGTAAAAGAGCAAGCTCGAGAGACACAATCGCTCTTCGAAGGGTTAGATGAACAGGAAGCCTAACCCCGCACTCAAACACTGCTACATGAATGAGAAGGGTACCGGCAAGAGGGTTATATACTTCATGATCCCGGTGAGGTAAGGTGAGATAAGTCCTTAACGGAACAGATAGAGTCTGGAACGAGCCTATAATCAAAAGAAGGATCAAGAACCCCACTCCCCACAGGAGAAGAACCCTCCTAGCCCGTATTTTTATCCTCCTCCTCCTCATCAACAATCTCAACAGGATCCGAAGGTTTGTTCTAAAAACCCGACCTGATGTGAGGGTTCCGACTTGAATGACGGTGTAGAGAGAAAGTAGTACTCTCCGTGACCTCTTCGACAAGTTCCCTCTTCCTCTTGAGCGACATAGAGTTATCGCCTGATTCAATCCTTGCAAACTCGAAAAGAGGTTCGAGACTATCAGCAAGTTACGATGAAGTTGGGGAAGGATTTTACGAAGATGTCATTATAGTAGAAGAAAAAAATAAAATGGCTAAGGAAGAATAAAGACTCGAGAGAAAGGAAGACTGAATCTTGATTTTCTGATTTTGAAATTTGATGGGCATGGAGGATGAAAGAAGGACATTTATAGGCATTTAGTGGACGGTTACCGGAACAGAAAAGGAAAACCACAATCAATGACCGAAAACGTGTACGAAGCAGATTCGAGAAAATTGTGCTACAAATGGCTCGTTTAAAATTATAGATCAACCCTCGTTCGACACGTGTATTGTGCATTAAATTCCTGCATATCCAAGAGAGATTTCCTCCGTGGTAGTGGACTCCAGCCAGACAGGGTATGTAACCCAACAGGATATTAAATCCTACAAGCGAGCTACAGATCCTAACTCCAACCCCGAACTAGATACCGGTGTTCAAGTCAGGGGGGACTTCTGTTAACCACCAAAATTGGCTAAGGACAAAAGAAGAATTTTCCATCCAGGATCAAGGAGGAAAGGCTTTAGTGGGCAGCATCTAGCTACCTCTTGGAGAGAATACAAACCAGTATATCGGGGTACATATCTAGTTAAGCCAAAGCAAGGTTAGAAGCATGAAGACTCCAAAGTATCATAGGGAATAGAAATCGAGATCCTACAAACCACGTTACATTGTCCTAGTACACCGCTTCTACGTAAACGGAGTACCCCGTCACAGCATTAGCCGGTATCCCGTAACCTAGACGACCAAGGGATTAGTGAAAATCATGATCCAACAAGAGGAAGAGTGCCAAGATACCCTGACACCGCCTAAAACTAGTTCATAGAGTAGCAAAAATACCAGACAGGGATGCTACCAAGGTATGATTAGCACATCTAAAAGACTAGAATTAAAAGCCACAAAGCAGAATACTAAAACGCCAATGTTTTATCATTAAAGAGGTGGACTCAATTCCCGCCACTTAAAAGTTCCAATTGAAAGCAGAGTCTGCCAGAATCCTTCCAAGAAAGAATCACTTTATTCTAGGGATTAAAATTCATGCGACATTCTCTCTTCTAGCCAAGGAAAGTCCCATAATTGACGAAACCCTAGACCGAACTTATAGGAGTTCATGGCAAGAAACGGGACCTATATATATATATGACATTATACTCAACTATGAAAGGGGCATCTTTTTTATTCAAAAACCCTAAACCTACAATTTTCTTCTACTTATCGATTTGCACGAGATCTCCATCACCAATTATGTCAGACTTCGCCTATATTGATCTATGGAGAGTTATATTCTATATTGTATCCATACTACGTTAAGAAAAGCATTGTTTTCTCCCTTTTTATGATATAATACAGTCGTATATCCTTCGTTTTAACCATTATTGCACCAAGTTATTTTTATTGGAAATCATGGGTATCGAACTACATGATACACCTCCGACCATGGTTAATTCCGATCATAGTCCTTTAAAGTTGTTAATTGTAATTCCACCCCATTGGTAAATTTCGGTTAACAAAAAAGTTATAGTTTCATATTTTTCTAGTTGCAGAATGCAGAGCACAAAGCAGCTATTTTGCTTCTTTTTTGAATTCTTGTTTTCTTTTTTCATATTTTTGTCTTAGATCTTGTTTGAAGAATCCGATTTTGTATAATGATAATGTAATGTAGGTTGTAGAATAACCATGGAATTGTTGGCATTAAAAAAAATATTAGATTTACTTTTGTTCTGATAAATCCCAAATCGTGTGTAAGTTTGAATGAATTGGGTGCATTGGTTGAGATCAAGTTTCAATTTTTTGTTCTTGTTTTGATTTCTTTTTATCTTTTAAGTTATTATTGTTTATATAATTAAATATTAAATATTTACAAATTAATATATTTTGCGAGTTGGTGGGTGTGATCTGTGAACCCACGAACCAATATAAAACTCGTGGGTGAAACCTGTTCCCAAACCCTAACCCATTTATTTTTATGGGTTCATGGGTGGGCGTGGGTGAGGAAAATTTTCACGGGTGAGGGGTTATATTTTACAAAACTAGCCCGAACTAGACCCGTTGCCATCCCTAGTTTTGACTTTAGTGAAAACCACCAAAAACAAATTTGTTTGGTCATAATGCAAAGTTTCTGGTATTTGGTTAACTGATTTCAATGGGACGTCAATAATGCTTCATTTTCTTTTGTGTATATATATCCCGTCTAAAATTAATTTTCTTAAATTTTCTATATTTCGTCTATTTTTCCGATGCCTTCATAATTGAGATAAATAGTTCTAGTACTTGAAAATATTTCAAATTTTATTCATAGGTAGATTTCAATGAACTTATCATCCATAAAAAAATTCAGATCAAGATTTATTTAAATCGATGCGATTTCATGGTGGTCCTTACCGAAATTAAAATAAGGGATCCCTTATAAGAAATTCATATATATATATATAGATATATAGATATATATATTGAACACCTTTCAATACGCCATTCTTTTGATATATTGAACACCTTAGATGAAATTACGTGCAATTGAATGTTTTTCGATGAGATTTTTTATATGCATCTTAAGAAATTTAAAATATACATTTGGTAAAAATTTGGAAATTTTTTGTTTTTGATAATTATTTTTTCTTATATTTCCTTGTTTTTATATACTTTATCTTCAAAAAAGTCGGAAAAAATTAGTTCTTGTAACAGAAATTTTTTCAATTTTTTTTTCCACAAATGTATTTCAAGATTCAATATATTCCATTACATTTCATCAAAGGTATTTAAAGTATGCATTATAAAAAGTCATCATTAGAAAATTTCTCTATATATATATCAGTTATCGACACGAATTTTTTGTGTGGATAATTAATTTCCACCTATGGAAATCAGTGATCTCGTACAAAAAATTATTACAAGATCCCTGACTTGATAATTCCTCTATATATAAGACTGATCTATAGAAGTACACCAGTGGACCATGCACCTTTAAAAATTTATATGTGATCACAACTTTTTTGGCGTTATAACATAACACTCATATGCGCCCACATTAAAATTAAAATATTGCTTTTCATGATCACATATAAGTATATAAATTATATGCGATTACATTATATACATGCAATCACATTTTTTTCACATACAATCATATGCAACAATATTTCAGTGCACCATACACTGGTGTTCTAATATATATATATATATAGGCTCATTCTTGAGTGCAATGACACCATACAATTTTAAAAAATAGTATGTGATCACATATGATTACATGTGATCATAAATATTATGTTATCGCATATGAATTGCACGTGATCACACATTTAAATTATTGTGATCGCATGTTAGAACATACAATCACATATTAGCTGATATGGTTGCACCAAAGAAGACATGATCATAGTCAAAAAAATTTCATTGCTTCTTGTAACGTAGCACCCAAGGGCAGCCCTTTGGGTGCAACATTACATGATGCAATAAAAATTTTTTGACTGTGATCATGTCTTCTTTGGTATAACCATATCAGCTAATATGTGATTGTTTGTTCTAACATGCGATCACAATGATTTAATTGTGTGATCACGTACAATTCATATGTAATAACATTATATATATTTATGATCACATGTAATCATATGTGATCAAATACTATTTTTTAAAATTGTATGGTGTCCTTTTGCACTCAAGAATGAGCCTATATATATATATATATATAAATGGCCATTCTATAGTGCAACGTTGCACGATACAACGGTATGTGATCACATATAATTACATATGATCACACACACACAGACATATATATATATATATAAGTTATTGCATATGAATTGCATGTGATCACACTATTAAGTTATTGTGATCTCATGTAAAGGCATATGATCACATATTAGTTGATGTGATTATACCAAAAAAGACATGATCATAGTCAAATTATTTTGGGTTGCACCATACATCGTTGCACACAAGGGCATCATATATTTATATATATATATATATATGTTAGGATTATGCTCAATAGCAAGAGTGTAATGTTGTAATTAACAATCTTTTTCATATTAATAAAGTGAATTCTGGTTTAACAAATCGTATAGCATTTATAGTTTGTATTATAATTGTCAATGTAAATAATCATAAGGTCTAAAGACTATGGGAAAAGAAGAATTGTTCGTACATCTGGATATGTATGTGGTAGACACAATTCTTTAGTTAGTCTTGAATATTGTTCACAACTAAAGTTAAAGGTTGGGCACCTTTATCTTGTTAAAGTTGTAGAATTCTTTTGCTAGCATTTGAGTGGGATCAAATGAGATATGATGAGTCTAAAATCATCGGAGTGTCTTCGAGCAAAAGGATCTAGTGCACTGGGTGCATTGAACTGGATCACAATGAAAAGCTTTATCTAGAACCGTCAATAGATAATAGTCTTTTCATTATCAGGACAATCGGAGAGTCTATCTTAATCCTGAGATAAATGATGGACTTATGGTTGCAAGTGATATCATTTGAGTTATCAATGAGTACGATTATATCGCATAGTCTATCCTCGATAGTTTGGTGATATTCATTTGTTAATCGATAGAGGACTTCATTTATAGATATGGACATCGTGGCTCCATTTAATTAAATGAGAGTATAATATCATCATATGGATGTTTTGAGGTAATTGGATATTAAATCTCAACGTTGAGTTTTTAATAGTGTCTATTGAAAACATGGCTTCTGGACAAGTCAAAATATCCAAGTTCAAAACGTGGTCATATGAGTAAATATGGTAACTTGGAGAGTTATAGGCGGTCTATGAACTCTTGGCGATTACTGATATTAATCACGAGGATACACTATCTCCAATATGATTGTCTAGGGTATGAATGAGGAGCATCTTCCTTTTCTATCTTTATTTAAGAGTTCAGTTTTAGCTCTTTAGTGGAATGAGTTAAAATTAATGGATCGGACCTAAGTGAATCATTTGTTGATTGTGATTAGGTTATGTCTATTGAAGCTTAAATTTAGATGGCCCGCCAAGATCCCCAATCCACACGGACTTGCATGGATCACTTGATATATTCTACCGGACCAATTTAAGGGTCCATCTAGAATTGCATTTAATATATTAAGAATATAATTTGCACATTATTTAAGTAATAGGCTGCTCAATTATATTAATATATTAATGAAAGACATGTGGGCTTGTTTCTTTTAGTAAGAATGGGTCTGGTTCACATGTGGGCTTTTTTATTTAAAGTCCAATGGATTAAATGAAATAGGAAAATAATATTAGGCTCATCTTATATATAAGTAGGGCGGCTAGGTTAAGGTTTTGACCTAAAAATATTATTTTGTTTCATTTGTTTTAATTAAATAAGAATTAATTGATTTATTGATTAATTGTTTAATTAAAGAAACAAATCTTTCCTAAAAGTAAAAGACTTGTTTGATAAGTAAATAAATAAATTAGTATTATTTATTTAATCAAATAAGGAGTCTTTTTTTTTTTTATTTAGTCAAATAAAAGAATAAAATTAAAAGAGTTGGATTAGGGTTTGAAGTCTATAAAGTTAAAAAGAATTAGGGTTGAATTTCAGTCACCCTATATAAGTGACATGATGAAATTCGGCCAACCCTAATTAGATACTACATAGAATTCGGCAACCCTAAAGGAAAAAGAAGAAAAATTCGGCCAACCTATATATATGTTCTTATAGGGTTCGGCCACATCAATTAATTGGTGCTTGAGTTTTTATTTTCTTTCTTCTTCTTCTTAATTCTAAGAGAGTTTTTATTCTAGAGAGACAAAAAGGAGTGAAAAATTATTCTTTGATAGTATACAATTGCTTAAACATCAATAAGCTTGTGTATACGATATCGATCTAGGTTCACGCGAGTTTCGATCATAAGATTGTGAACTCAAAAGTGACCGGAATAATTTTGACATTCTTTTGATTGTTTTGTGACTAACAAAGAAAAGAAAGTATTTGTTTGGTCCATTCACAGGTTTGCAATTCAAAGGAAAGGGAGACCACGCTCCTAGGTGATCCACGTTCGTGCTCGGATTGAAGGTCTTGCGGATTACCATCGACGTAAGTCAATCGGATCACGCGACAAGAGGTAATTTACTTTTGTTGATATATATGCATGTTTATTGATTAAAAGGGTTTAAGGTTCATAAAGGAAAAATTTTAAAAGTCACTAAATCGTCTTTAGTATCGCTTCCGCTGCGTGTAACACTTTTATTTGTTTATTTTTCCCTACAATTGGTATCAGAGCCTAGGTTGAACCCTTTTAATTAATTAACGTATATATACATGGATCTATTTCTTTTTATTGTGATTATGCATGTTTAGAAAGAGATGGCACTCTAGGTATTCAAATATATAATTACATGTGATGTATGGATTTATATATATTTTATGTGGTTTGTTATTGCTCGATTTTGGCCCTAGATTTTCAATGTAATTTTTGTTTCGGAGTTGTAACAAGAAGGGTGGTCTATTATCGCCATAATTCCTTCTTGGTAGATTGCTAGGTTTTATTTTTTTTTATATATATGTGCAGTATTTTTTTAGGGTTATTGCAGTTTTTTTTTTATATTTATTTTTAGTATGTGCAGTTTTTGGTTTGTAAAAATACTGCAGTGAATAAAAAAAAAAAAAAAATTAATACTGCAGTATTTATTATATATATACTGCCGTAATATATTTAGGTCTTGGAGATTCGAAGACACGAAGCAAAACGAAGCAACCGGAACCAAGTACGAGCACCGTGCGCACCCTAGGAGTGGATTGGGCTGCACATGACAAGCCCAAACTTTGGTGGGCTGCGCATGGCAGCCTTGTGTGGCCTTATGGGCTGCGCAAGGCAGCCCCTTTGTGGGGTTGTGGGCTGCGCACGCCCATGGGAGAAGGCCGAAGGATGAGCGTATGGTTGATGGGCCACCTGAAGATCTTGTATTCCCGACAAATTGTAATTTACTTGTTTTTCTAGGATGGGCCAAAATTGTTGCTATTTAATTTATGCTTAAATATTACAATATTTGTTATTGTATGATAACATGACATATAGAATAGGAGTGCCACGCATATATCTCTTTTGGTATGAACATGCATTGAATGATTTAAGTATCTAAATTGGCATCTAGATAACTTGGTAAATCATTCTATGGGATTTAATCACACGCCTTAAATAATTGAGTGGGAGAAGGTGTTTTGGTAACACCTATGGCCTCCAAGGTTAGTTGAGCTTTATTATTTATTGGTAATCCCCCCAAGGGGCGTCCATGAATGGAATTTAGCAACATACTTCCTTACAAGGATAGACTAGACAATGGACTCAAACGAGATCTACTCCCCAAGGAGGGATTTTCGTGAGAGAAAATTGAGGGTCGATATCTTGGTAACACACTCAATGTAATTTTATTGATATCCTCCCAAGAGTTCTTGTCAGTAAAATTGCAAGGCTAAAATTGAAAACGCTGGTTGTTATGTTAACAATTAGGTGGGACCTAGTCTAACTAGTAAATGGTGCGAACTCCCAAAGGAGGCGTAACATTTATGGGTGTTAGATCACCGTTGAATTTTATGATTGAGTTATTTATTTAATTCAAGATAAATATTTAAAAGTGCTTTATCATGATTATTTACTTATATATGTTTTGTTTTATTCAGAAATCATGACCCCATCACTTATGAACATCCTGAAAGATAACACTTTAACTGGAGATAATTATGTCACATGGAAAAGGAAAATTGGGTTGTTACTGCAAAGTGAAAAACATAAGTTTGTTCTAACTACTCCTAAACCACCTGCTCCTAATAATGAATCTAGCATAATGTGCAAAGATGAGTATGAGCAGTGGAAGACTTCAGATGATATGGCAAAATGTTACATTATGGCCACTATCTCCGACGTGTTGCAACAGCAGCATGAAGGAATGGAGTCCGCTGCTGATATAATGATGTCTCTAGAGGAGATGTTTGCTATGAAGTCTAGGACGACTAAGAGAGAGGCAGTGACTGCTTTTATGAATCTTAGGATGAAACCTGGACAGGCTGTGAAAGATCACATAATGAAAGTCATAGCACATCTCAACATTGCTGAACTGCATGGCGCTGAGATAGATGGTGAGACAAAGATTGATATGGTTGTCAATTCATTGTCAGATTCCTTTGATCAGTTCAAATTGGACTACACTTTGAACAAAAAGGAATACACCTTACAAGGCCTGATGCAAGATGTTCAAAGTGCTGAAAAGATCCTTGTGAAAGGCAAAGGTCAAGAGATTCATATGGTTGGTAAAGTTGCTACTGTTAAGGCCCGTCAAAAGGTCAAGAAACAACAGAAGAAAAAGCAACTTGGGCCTATCAAGAAGGAGACCAAGAAAGTAACCAAGATCAAAGGGAAATGCTTCCTTTGTGGTGAAAAGGGACATTGGAAGAGAAATTGCCCAAAGTCCCAGAACAAGAAGGAAGAAGGTAATTTGAATTATCTAGAAACATGTTTTTTGGCTGATTCTACAGATTCTTGGATCATAGACTCAGGAGCCACTAATCATGTTTGTTATTCCTTGCAGGGGTTTCAAGAAAGGAGAAAGCTGAGTAAGAATGAAATCAATTTGCGCTTGGGCAACGGAACGTTAGTGTCTGCAAGTGCAGTGGGAGATATTAGAGTTTATTTGGATTCTATAAGGCATTTAGATTTAATAGACGTTTATTATGTACCTCAATTCAAGAGGAATTTAATTTCAGTTTCTTGTTTGAATAAATTTGGATATTCGGTTACTTTTAATAAAGTTTTTATTATTAGTAAGAATGACAAAATTATTTGCCAAGGTACATTGGAAAACGGTTTATACTTTTTGCATAGAAATATCTCTCACTCGTTAGACACAGAAATAACGGAACCTAATCATAAAAGAGTAAAATTATCAACAGATGAAACCTACCTTTGGCATTTACGCTTAGGTCATATTAACCTTAATAGGATTAAAAGATTGGTAAGTGACGGACCTTTAAGTGACTTAAAGGTTGATGATCTACCAACTTGTGAATCTTGTTTGGAAGGTAAAATGACCAAAAGGACGTTCTCTGCCAAAGGTGCAAGAGCCACTGAATGTTTAGGATTGATACACACTGATGTATGTGGACCTATGAGCATTCAAGCTAGAGGTGGATATGAGTACTTCATCACCTTCACGGATGATTACTCAAGATTTGGTTATGTGTATCTCATGAGACATAAGTCGGATGCTTTTGACATGTTCAAAGCATTCAAAGCTGAAGTGGAAAATCAGCTTGAGAAACACATAAAAATCTTGAGATCTGATCGTGGTGGAGAATATCTATCTGGTGAGTTTCAGCAATATCTTATTGATAATGGGATAGTTTCTCAGTTTTCTGCACCAGGTACACCTCAACAGAATGGGGTAGCAGAAAGGAGAAATAGAACTCTTTTGGATATGGTTAGGTCTATGTTGAGTTATTCAACGCTTCCTATTTCTTTTTGGGGATATGCTTTACAAACTGCTATATACATTCTAAACGATGTACCATCTAAGTCTGTTCCTAAAACACCGCATGAGTTGTGGACTGGGCGCAAGCCTAGTTTACAACACTTAAGGATATTTGGTTGTCCTGCGCATGTGTTAAAAGGAAAGACAGAAAAGATGGAGTCCCGTTCAGAAACATGTATATTTGTAGGGTATCCAAAAGAAACTAAAGGATATTATTTCTATAGTCCTTCAGATCTTAAAGTATTTGTTTCGACAAATGCTAAATTTCTGGAAAAGGACTATATGAATGATTTTGTGCCTAGAAGTAGAATTGTCCTGAATGAGATGTCAGGAGAAACAATTCCACGAGAGGCTGCACAACCTAACCCAATTGTAAGTTCCGATCCAACACAAGATCAATAACCTACCATTCCTCGTCGTAATGGGAGGGTTAGAACACAACCCGAAAGATACATCGGTCTGGGAGAATCAGTGGAGAATCTCTCGGACGACGATGATCCCTATACGTACAAGGAAGCTATGGAGGATGTTGATAGTCGCCATTGGCAAAAGGCAATGCAATCCGAGATTGAATCTATGTTCGATAACAAAGTCTGGTCCCTTGTAGACTTGCCTAAAGGGATAAAACCCATTGGGTGCAAGTGGGTATACAAGAGGAAAAGAGGTATGGATGGAAAGGTGGAAACCTTTAAAGCTAGATTGGTAGCTAAAGGGTATACACAGAAAGAAGGTATCGATTACGAGGAAACCTTCTCTCCTGTGGCCATGCTTAAATCCATTAGGATACTCTTATCCATTGCAGCATCTTTAGATTTAGAGATTTGGCAAATGGACGTCAAGACAGCTTTCCTAAATGGAAGTCTTGACGAAAGCATCTACATGATGCAACCAGAGGGATTCATTGAAAAGGGCCAAGTGGATAAGGTATGCAAGTTGCAGAAATCCATATATGGATTAAAGCAAGCATCCAGATCCTGGAACATAAGGTTTGATCAAGCTGTCAAAGGTTTTGGATTTATTCAGAATCCTGACGAACCTTGTGTATACAAAAGGATTAAAGGCGACAAGTTGGTTTTCCTGATTCTTTATGTTGATGATATACTACTCATTGGAAACGATGTAGGTGTATTCACATCAGTAAAAGAATGGTTAGCAAAACAATTTGATATGAAGGACTTAGGAGAAGCAAGTTTTATTCTAGGTATCCAAGTAATAAGGGATAGAAAGAATAGAACGATTGCATTATCCCAAGCTTCATACATAGACAAAATCTTGTCTAGGTTTTCCATGCAAGATTCCAAGAAAGGTATGTTACCTTTCAGACATGGAATCAAGCTTTCTAAGGAACAAGTTCCTAAGAATGAGCATGAAGAGCAATTCATGAGTAGAGTTCCATATGCCTCGGCAGTTGGAAGTCTCATGTATGCAATGCTCTGTACTAGACCAGATATTTGTTTTGCTGTTGGCATAGTTAGCAGGTTTCAATCGAAACCTGGACCTGATCACTGGACGGCAGTCAAGCATATTTTCAAGTATCTTAAGAGAACGAGAGATAATATGCTTGTATACTCTGGAGGGGATTTGGTTCCCGTTGGGTATACAGATTCTGATTTCCAATCAGATTCTGACTCCAGAAAATCCACATCAGGGGCTGTGTTTACTATTGGAGGAGGAGCAGTTATATGGAGGAGTATCAAGCAATCTTGTATTGCTGATTCCACCATGGAAGCTGAGTATGTTGCTGCATGCGAAGCTGCCAAAGAGGCTGTTTGGCTCCGCCAATTCTTGATTGACTTAGAAGTGGTTCCTAGTGCGAATAAGTAGATCACTATCTACTGTGACAACAGTGGAGCAGTGGCTAATTCGAAAGAACCAAGAAGTCACAAGAGAGGTAAACACATTGAAAGAAAGTATCATCTTTTAAGGGAGATTGTTCAAAGAGGTGACGTGACGATTACCAAAATCGCGTCAGCAGAAAATCTAGCGGATCCCTTCACAAAGGCTCTACCTCAGAAGAGTTTCGATGGGCATCTAGAGAATATGGGCTTGAGAGATATGACACATTTGCTATAGCGCAAGTGGGAGATTGTTAGGATTATGCTCAATAGCAAGAGTGTAATGTTGTAATTAACAATCTTTTTCATATTAATAAAGTGATTTCTGGTTTAACAAATCGTATAGCATTTATAGTTTGTATTATAATTGTCAAAGTAAATAATCATAAGGTCTAAAGACTATGGGAAAAGAAGAATTGTTCGTACATCTGGATATGTATGTGGTAGACACAATTCTTTAGTTAGTCTTGAATATTGTTCACAACTTAAGTTAAAGGTTGGGCACCTTTATCTTGTTAAAGTTGTAGAATTTTTTTGCTAGCATTTGAGTGGGATCAAATGAGATATGATGAGTCTAAAATCATCGGAGTGTCTTCGAGCAAAAGGATCTAGTGCACTGGGTGCATTGAACTGGATCACAATGAAAAGCTTTATCTAGAACCGTCAATAGATAATAGTCTTTTCATTATCAGGACAATCGGAGAGTCTATCTTAATCCTGAGATAAATGATGGACTTATGGTTGCAAGTGATATCATTTGAGTTATCAATGAGTACGATTATATCGCATAGTCTATCCTCGATAGTTTAGTGATATTCATTTGTTAATCGATAGAGGACTTCATTTATAGATATGGACATCGTGGCTCCATTTAATTAAATGAGAGTATAATATCATCATATGGATGTTTTGAGGTAATTGGATATTAAATCTCAACGTTGAGTTTTCAATAGTGTCTATTGAAAACATGGCTTCTGGACAAGTCAAAATATCCAAGTTCAAAACGTGGTCATATGAGTAAATATGGTAACTTGGAGAGTTATAGGCGGTCTATGAACTCTTGGCGATTACTGATATTAATCACGAGGATACACTATCTCCAATATGATTGTCTAGGGTATGAATGAGGAGCATCTTCCTTTTCTATCTTTATTTAAGAGTTCAGTTTTAGCTCTTTAGTGGAATGAGTTAAAATTAATGGATCGGACCTAAGTGAATCATTTGTTGATTGTGATTAGGTTATGTCTATTGAAGCTTAAATTTAGATGGCCCGCCAAGATCCCCAATCCACACGGACTTGCATGGATCATTTGATATATTCTACCGGACCAATTTAAGGGTCCATCTAGAATTGCATTTAATATATTAAGAATATAATTTGCACATTATTTAAGTAATAGGCTGCTCAATTATATTAATATATTAATGAAAGACATGTGGGCTTGTTTCTTTTAGTAAGAATGGGTCTGGTTCACATGTGGGCTTTTTTATTTAAAGTCCAATGGATTAAATGAAATAGGAAAATAATATTAGGTCCATCTTATATATAAGTGGGGCGGCTAGTTTAAGGTTTTAACCTAAAAATATTATTTTGTTTCATTTGTTTTAATTAAATAAGAATTAATTGATTTATTGATTAATTGTTTAATTAAAGAAACAAATCTTTCCTAAAAGTAAAAGACTTGTTTGATAAGTAAATAAATAAATTAGTATTATTTATTTAATCAAATAAGGAGTTTTTTTTTTTATTTAGTCAAATAAAAGAATAAAAATAAAAGAGTTGGATTAGAGTTTGAAGTCCATAAAGTTAAAAAGAATTAGGGTTGAATTTCAGTCACCCTATATAAGTGACATGATGAAATTCGGTCAACCCTAATTAGATACTACATAGAATTCGGCAACCCTAAAGGAAAAAGAAGAAAAATTCGGCCAACCTATATATATGTTCTTATAGGGTTCGGCCACATCAATTAATTGGTGCTTGAGTTTTTATTTTCTTTCTTCTTCTTCTTAATTCTAAGAGAGTTTTTATTCTAGAGAGACAAAAAGGAGTGAAAAATTATTCTTTGATAGTATACAATTGCTTAAACATCAATAAGCTTGTGTATACGATATCGATCTAGGTTCACGCGAGTTTCGATCATAAGATTGTGAACTCAAAAGTGACCGGAATAATTTTGACATTCTTTTGATTGTTTTGTGACTAACAAAGAAAAGAAAGTATTTGTTTGGTCCATTCACAGGTTTGCAATTCAAAGGAAAGGGAGACCACGCTCCTAGGTGATCCACGTTCGTGCTCGGATTGAAGGTCTTGCGGATTACCATCGACGTAAGTCAATCGGATCACGCGACAAGAGGTAATTTACTTTTGTTGATATATATGCATGTTTATTGATTAAAAGGGTTTAAGATTCATAAAGGAAAAATTTTAAAAGTCACTAAATCATCTTTAGTATCGCTTCCGTTGCGTGTAACACTTTTATTTGTTTATTTTTCCCTACACTATATATATACAGAAATGTTCAAGTCAGTGCGTACGGATATAACTTCATCAATGCACTGGATAAGGACCATTAGATTTATATACTTTGACTTAAAGTGTATGCACTTGTCAAAACTTTTCCATAATCAGTAGTCCACATGCATTGGTACTGATGTAGTTACATCAGTACGCACTGACCAGAATGAGACTATATATATATATATATATTGAATCTCTCATGAGGGATCTATTATTTTAATTTTGGTAAGGAGCATGATGAAAACACATCGATTTTAACGAATTTTAAACAGAATTTTTTATGGATGATCAGTTCATTGAAATCTACATATTTATGAAATTTGAGAATTTTCCGAGTATTAGAACTATTTATCCAAATTTGGTTATATACGAAGGCATTGGAAAATAGGCGAAATATAGGAAAATTCAAGAAAATTAGTTCTAGTATTCGAAAAATTCTCAAATTTCGTTCATGGGTAGATTTCAATGAACTCATCATCCACAAAAACATTTAGATCAAAATTCATTAAAATCGATGTTTTTTCATCAAGGTCCTTACTGAAATTAAAATTACCGAAATTAAAATAAGGGATCTCTTATGAAAAGCTCACTGTAAGGGATCTCTTATATATATTAACTTTCAAGTAAGGGATCCCTTATATAATACATATAATAATATAATATATATATAATAATAAAATAATATAAAATATATAATTATATATCATTAATATATTATATAATAATATATTATTTTTGGAAAAGAGCTAAGGGTATTTTTGTAATGGAGTTGAGGCATGTGAAGGTATTTATAGAATATAAATTTTAGTTTGGAATGGAATGACTTTCCATTGGTTTTTGGATGGAATGCCCATTCCACCAAAATGGTGGAATCCTCATTCCAATGGAATCACTATTCCATTGCATTTTAACAAACCAAACGAATAGAATGACTTTCTTTTCATTCCATTCCATCTAACCAAACATGACATATAGAAGAATCGTGACATCAATTGTAATAAGCACGATTTGGAATACAATTCTCACTACATGAGAAATATTTCTCAACATGCATCTTGCAATTTAATGAACAAATGTAACACTCAAATTACTAATTTATATGGGCAATTGGATTATTAACGTGTCTCTTAGTTTGAAACAAGAGGGTGCAAAATAAACAAACTTTTTTAAAATTAATCTTTTTTTTTTGAATTTTTTAAAAGTAAATGATTTAAAAGTAAATTTATTAAATTTAAAATTTTACTTATTCAATATCGGTTTGCCTAAAAACCTATATCTTACTGTAAAATAAATCCATATCGGGATTTTGTTTGGTGTTGAAAATAGGAATTTAAAAAATATATATTAAAGATAAATACCCTAATTATAAAACATTTATAATATATAATATAAGATACATATATATTATATATAATACATAATATAATATATGTAATTTATAATATATATATATTATATTATACAATATATATAATAATATATTTATAAAATATATATAATATATATAATAATATATTTATATAATATATATTTATATATTATACAAAATATAATAATATATATTATTTAATATAATAATATATAATATAATATATATTATTTATTTATATATATAATATATAATATATAATAAAAAATATATAAAAATAATATATTTATATAATATAAATATACATTATATATTATTCAATATAATAATATATAGAGTGAATCTCTTATAAGGGATCCCCTATTTTAATTTCGGTAAGGACCACT
Source organism: Acer negundo (assembly GCA_035582765.1). Taxonomy (NCBI): domain Eukaryota; kingdom Viridiplantae; phylum Streptophyta; class Magnoliopsida; order Sapindales; family Sapindaceae; genus Acer; species Acer negundo. The sequence goes on along the minus strand of CM069238.1, from coordinate 8,741,455 downwards.
ATGAAATCACATCAATTTGAATGAATTTTGATCTAAATTTTTGTGTGGAGGATAAGTTCATTGAAATCTACTTATGAATAAAATTTTTGAATTTTCCAAGCATTAAAACTATTTTTCCTGAATTTCGTATATTTCACCTATTTTTCCGATGCCTTCATATTTATACAAAATCGGTAAAAATATTTTAAGTACTTGAAATTTTTTTAAATTTTATTAATATGTAGATTTAAATGAATTTATCATCCACAAAAAAATTCAAATCAAAATTCATTCAAATCGATGTGATTTATGGGTGGTCCTTACCGAAATTAAAATAAGGGATCCCTTATGAAAGACTCACTCATAATATATAATATATAAATATATTACATTATATATTTCTATTATATAATATATATATTATATGTAATTATATAATATAATATATATTATATATAATAATATAATAATATAATAATATAATAATATATAAAAACTGTCTTTCTTGATAGTTTTTAACTGTCAAGAACTAAAAACTATCAAGAAAAACCATCTTTTTTGACAGTTTTTGAAAACCGTCAAGAAAAAACTATCAACAAAGGTGGTTTTTCTTATAGTGATTGTAATACTGCTATGTATATCAACTATAATAGTAGCCGAGAGCCCGAGATGATACGGTTTCAGTGATTCAAACCTAAAATATTACTAGACTGAATGAATATCACACTAGACTATGGTAATGTGGTTGAAAATAGATTTTTGTATTGAGTAATTGTACATTGCCCAAATGATGTGGCACCATTAAAATCTAATCATTTCAATCATTTCAATCTAATAGAAATTAATATAAATAAATCAATGATGCCGGGGCAAGGCGGGACCCATAGGGGCAATGGACCTCCCCCCCCCCCCCCCCCCCATTATTTTTATTATATAAATAAATTAATAATTTTTCCATAATTCCATTAACAACGAAAATAGAAACAAAATCAATTGATTTTAGAATTTTAATTTCCTATTATTTTATTCATTATTACCTCATTTAGTGTGTGTAAATTATATATTTATTATTATTTATTTAGATTTCACTAGAAGTTTAAAATAAACTAAGAAAATATTGAACTATTAAGCTGATATCAATTATCAAGTGTGAGATTTTATGTATGGGATCGTTGATTGCAATCGGTAGCTATCTAACAACTACATGTGTCTATTGAATAATCACTGGTAATAATCCAATAGCTACTTGTAGCAATCGACGATTCCGTAAAGAAAATTCTGCAATCGATAACTGCTGCATTTGGCTGGGAGTTTACGATTATCTTTATCAATGTTTTTTGTTAGGTTAATTTTATTATTATTATTTTGAACTATTACAATATTATGGGTGGGTGGGTGACATTAGGCTAGATATAAAACAACGGCACATTTTATTTATTTGTATTATTACCTTTAGCACATAACGAAACTATATTTTGTTGAAAAATATCAGGTGTGAGATTTGCATTGCGTGACCTAGAGTATTAGTTTCTGTGTTGGATTAGCCCCCCCAAAGCCAAAATTCTGGCTTCTCCCCTGCATTTAGACACCAAATTTGAATAAAGTAGCATTGCTTTTGTTTATACGGGCCATAGTGGCCAAACAAGCTAGCTTGTGTCCAATTCCTAGAGGTAAGGCATCAACAATTGATTAAAATGAGGGCTACTTAGATGATGGGTTCGAAAGTAATGAGGTACATTTAGCAATACGTAGTAGCCTAAAAAATTATAATTTGGAAAGCCTAGTAGGCTGATCAGCATAACATGAGATATTATAGAAGATTTCATATCAAGTCCACGGCAAATTGGGCTTCTAAAAAAAAAAAAAGAGATAAAAGTAAAGACACGGGAGAATCTAGCGGAGGTGGAGTAGTGAAAATCACTAGGGTTGCATTCGTTGTTATTTTTTTTTTTTCCTTCCAAACCTGGATAGTGCTGAAATTTTACTAAATGATTAATGACAACTGTTAGTAATGTGTTGAGTTATGTAGAACATGATTGATGATTTCACGTAATAATGTCTGATGAGTTATGAAAAATGACGAACTGCAATCCTAAACCCAAACAGGCAAACACACCACAAAATCACAACGAGATACAAATATTCTATACCTTAAACATGAAAATATAAATCAAATAGGGGGAGAAATCACCATTTTCTCTCTCTAAATGCTCAGTCTCTAGATATTTGTGTTTTCTCTCTCTAAGGGTATTCGGGTCATTACATATGTCACTTGGTTAATAACATTAAAAATTTTACATGTGTTTAAGAACAATTTCTCCTTTGTTGGAAGACAATTTTTGAATTTCACCCTTTAATTTCTAACAGAATTTATGACAAACATTAATCGCACAAGCACCCTTGAGTTTAGGCGAAATTGCACCTATATTCAACATTTTCCTTTCATTGCACAACCTCCCTTGGAAAATGTTGACCGTAGTTAGAGTTAACTGTTGAGGAAAGTTAGGGTGTGAAAATTCAAAATTCCCCTCAGATTAATATAGAGCTAACATGCCGTGACATTGGAAAATAACAATTTTATCCTAAATATTTTCTTAATTACAAAATGACCCCAACACCTCTCGGCGAAAAGAATTAGAGGAGGCCTGCAACCTCTTCCATGAAACTGAGGAGGCAAAGTTCATCACTCCTCCTCCATTTGAAAGGAGGAAACAAGTAAACAACATACGATAATTGACACTTACCTCCCTTGACATTAGGGTTTGATCGTTAAAAAATATTAAAAGACAAAAATACTTGTGATTTACTAAATTAAAAAAATAAATAAATAGAAAAAAAAATAGAAGAAAGATTGATCTCTACCGTTCATCTCATATGTGGGATATATGGGCGGTGGAGATCAAATTATTAAAAAAGAAAAATAAAAGGGTATAGTCTCGAATAGGATTTCCATCCATCTTTATCGATGGAGACAAGTCTCCATTGATGGATACTACTGCATCTCGATTTGGAGACTGTTGGGTCTCCATCACCGAGGATGGAGATCCCATAGATAGCTCTCCATCCTTGATGATAGAGACCCAACAGTCCCTATCAATGGAGATCCTGGTGGAGATCTAGATTGGATCTCCAACAATTTTTTATTTTTAGTTTTTTTTTTTTTAATTTTTTTTTTTTAAATGATGGATGAACCATTGTTTTCTTTTTTTCTTAAAATATATATTTTTAAAATTTGAACTTTTCTAATTTTATTTCAAAAAATTATAAAATTTTAATTAATATTATTTTTAACTTTTTTTTTTAATTCATCCCCATTTAAAATTTTTTATTCAATTTTTTTAAAATGCTTCAAATGACTAAAACACCTTTGGTTTTGACAGTCAAACTTGATCAACGATTAAATTTTACCAACTTTGATTAACAGCAGAAGATATGAGTGTCAATCGATATAGTTAGGGGTGGACGTTTAATGGATCGGTTCATTTTTTAATAGAACTGATAAAAAACCAAATATGTTCGGTTTTTGAAAAAGCAAACCGATCCAATAAATTTTTTAAAGTGAACCGAACCAAAACTGATCAAAGTGGACTGGTTTGGTTTAGTTCGGTTCAGTCGGTTTTGAACATATTCGGCCAAACTATTCTTCAAAAGAATATTACAACCCAGAACCTATTCATCATAATCAATCAAACCCAAGTTTATAAACACATTTTTAACCTCTTAATCACCAAAAAAAATGCAACACAAATATTCAAATATAATCCAATTATCACAAAATTATACTAAAGCGGTTATACCCGGTTGAAACAACTCCATTAATCAAGGTCTTTTAAAAATAAAAAATAATAATAAAAAAAAAATTCAAGCTTAAATGTAAAAAAAAAAATCAAAACTTTTAACTAAAAAGAGTGAAAAGAAGAGCTAAAATATAAAAACTCGTCAGTAGAAATACACAAATAGTAGTGATATCGTGTGTACGATAGCAAAAGTGCAGAACAAAGAAGTTTGGGTGAACAAGAACAACGGAATAAGATTACCTATGGTAGTAGGAACAACAGAGATGGTAGAAAACAATGGAGAAGACGAAGGAACAGAGAAAGAAACAGAGAGAGACAAGATGAGCCATGAGATGAAACAAAATGAAAAGTTTTGGATGAGATGAGCAGTTGCCAATGGAATTGGAAACAAAGACATACATAGAATAAAGGGGTTAAATAATTTTAGGTTTTTTTTTTTGGGTTGGACAATTCGGTTCGGGTTTTGGTTTGATAGCTTGAACCAAAAACAAAACCTAAACTTTCGATTTTCAAAAAAACAAACTGAACAAAACCAATAAAGCATACGCAATTGATGAAAAACCAATTGGATCGGTTCCGTTCATTGGATTTTTGCCCACCCCTAGATACAGTTGTTTCTAGGTGTAAAAGATCAAACTTTAGGGGAGTTTGGTGTAATTAGCTCATTTATAATTTTAGAAACATTTGGTATTCCTTTGGTTTTTCATTAGTGTAAAAGAACACTTTTAGCCTTACTCCACCCCTGGACTGTTAAATTGGCCGTTAGTTGAACCGTTGCTCAATATTTTTCGGGAAGATTTGTGCAATTAAAGGAAAAGTTGAATATGTGTGCAAGTTAGATTAAAATCAGTGGTGTTTGTGCAATTAATTTTTATAAAAATCACATGCCTTCGTGATTGACCGACTGATTTCGGTGGACATGCTAGACAAATTTTAGTTACTATAAGAGACTTATATCTAAAAGACAAAGCTATATTTGGACACATATATTTGAGCATTTATTTATAGTTTGAAAACCATTTGATCATCCATGACATTTGAGGAACACAAACAACTTCGCAATCTCCAAATATTTTTTGCCTTTATTTATTGAATTTACTTTCAAAATAACTAATATTAGAAAAAAAAAAAAAAATTCTTGTCGTAAAAAATGTATAAAAAATAACAAATATAATAGATTCTTGGGAATTAAACTAGATAAAAATTTGGGAGAATTTCAGAAATAACCCACCAGAATATTGAAAAATTGTTTACGACAACGAACAAAGTTTTGAATGTTTGTGATCATATCAGAGTTGCAATTACCCATATGCCCTTATATAAACATCACCCCTTCTCAGTTCTTTCCCATTTGGTCTAACTTGAAGAGAGAGAAACCCACCTAGATAGAAAGAGAAACACCGACGTAGGCAGAGAAAGCTTTGCTAGACGTTGCTATACTCTAGTAATTATGATTTCATTTTTTTGTTTGACAAATTATTTAGTTTTGGAACAAATGACAATTTCACGTTTGGGGTGAAATAAAATCTTATAATACGGTTATTATTGATCAAAATTTAGTTTATGGTTCAAATTTTCGTATAATTCATGTGATGCGATTATTTTAAATAATATCACAATGGTTTTTGTAACACACGTCTATCTATTTTTATAAATATTACAACAATGGTTCAAATTGTACACCTTCACAATTCGTAACAAGGAATTTATATAAGAACCATTGTTTGTAATCATCATGATGCAAACAAAATAAGTTAGATAAGCTGCGAAAAGTAGGAAAGGCCTAAAGGTAATTAATTTGGTAGCTACAGCAATGGAGATTATAAATTAAAGTGTGTTTAATTATGTGAACTCCCATTGAGCGTGGAAATCAAAACCAATATTTGCTGACCAGAGAATTTGCTAGTGATGTGTAATGCACTCCTTTTGGGTTTGATCATCTTGATTTTCTTCATCATTTCTTACACTTTTCACCATATCCTCTTCTTTGTTCTTCCCCCACAACACACTATACAGACCAACCACCAGCAATACAGCCCCACCAACACTGCAAATTAAAATGGACCCTTGTCAATTCTCATATATATATAATGGGTTTCCATAGTACATAATATTATAATGAAGTCAACAAAACAGACGGTCTAGACTTGCTAGAAGAGAAGGGATAGATATTTATGGACCTTCCCCAGTAAAGGGTTTCTTTCCAGAGAAATGCTGAGAAGATTGCTGTTATGATGAGAGCAAATGGTGTGAATATTGAAGTGAAAACTGGCCCTTTTTTCTCAATTGCCCAAACTTGTAGCCAATAAGTAATACCAGTCACAATCACACCCTGCATGTTTCACTAAATAAGTTTTAAGAAAACAAGACTCAGCTCATATATATATTTTCACATGGGTTAATTAGGATCAAACTACCCTAAATTAAATTAGAGCACTTTCACAATTTATATTATTGCATCTGAAATTGTCATTTAAAAAAAAAATTAATACACATTTATATATACTTGATGCAATCATGTAATAATTAAACTATGTCATTTAATTAGCAATGTACAACTTGTGTTAAATAAGTAGGCTACTCCTCGTCTCCAATGAATTATATGTCAGAGCTAATTATTATAGTATATTAACATAATCTTTGTGTACATCAAATATTTATCAATAGGATTCTCTTCATGTCCATATTGAGGGCACGTACGTACGTATTAATATGTGTTCTTAGAGTATATATTAACACAAATATATTGATATGGTGATTGGTTGAGCATATTTGTAAAACATATGTATGTATACAAGATGCTTTCATTACTGATGTGATTTGGAGCAATATATAGAAGCGCATGATGTTTTCACCAACAAAGGATCATAAAAAAATATTGTTCTCTCTCTATATATACACTTTATATTGGAATTTCATAACTAATTTTGGGCCAAAAAATCTCCTACAGGTCAAGTTTGGTCATGGTACAAATATTGTTTTGTGCCTTTGTGGTGTTGATTTGTTAGTCTGATAGAGCAATAAAGGTAACACATTGTCCACTGCAACAGAAGAAGCCAAGCTAGCTACGACGCACTTTAGTTAAATCCACTCACTTTAATTAAATCAACTTTAATAAAGCCATTTCATTTATGTGTTGTTATCCTTACAGAATTGCAGTGAAGCTTTAGTGATTTTAAAAGCTTTGAAGAGAAATGTCGTTTTTATGGATTAAGACGAGTTTTTATTGATACTACTAGTCACTGGCATAGAAATGTGTTTCGGTAGAGTTCACTCCTTTAATTAAGGGGTGACTTCAACCCCTTAAGTTGGCTCTATATATTTAAATTTGTTTTTTGAAAAATACAAGATATTTAACTTTTAAATCTCAACATAATTTATTATCCATTGAGTAATTTGTTTTACAATAATAATTACAAAGTAAAACACCAAAATAATAATAAAAAATTATTAAGGGAGCCATTTAAGGGAGTATCATTGGAAACATACTGTTTTAATAGCCCCTTACAACAACATCCACCCTTATTTAAGGGGGTCTCCAAGGGAGACTGTTGGAAATGCTCTAATAAGCTATTTTTTCAAAACACAATTTATATAAAAAAAAAAAAATTACATAAACTTTCACCAAATGAAAGATATTGTTATTTTAAATATAGGTTGCCCTTAGGCGCAACGTTACATGATGCAACGAAATGTTTTTGACTGTGATCGTATCTTATTTGGTACAACTACATCAGCTAATATGTGATTGTATGTTCTAACATGCGATCACAATAATTTAATTGTGTGATCACGAACAATTCATATACGATAACATTATATATATTTATGATCACATGTAATCATACGTGATCACATGCTATTTTTTAAAATTGTATGATGTTATGTTGCATTCAGGAATGAGTGTTTAAATATAAATACATGCATCTATGTTCTAACCTAGTAGGGGAACATAATAAGCTTAACTCTCAAAGTTTAAGTTCTATTTTGAAAACAAAAAGTAAAGAATTCCACACGGTTTTTTTCACGTATAATTCCAATAAGTACCACTGTTGTTATTATTATTTTTTTTTTATCTTTTCCTTTTTTACTTTATAAATGCATCAAATTTAGAAGTGTATAAATATATAATTTTTTTTTTTAATAGATGCTGGATTCCATAAACTAATTCTAATGTTGAAAATTACATAAATACTAGAGATATAAAAATGGATGAAACTTACACAGTAGACTATAGATAGAAGGTGAAAATCCCAACCAAGCTTCCAAGCCGATGGATTTCTCTCGGCAGCTACAGCCCAAAATGCTGATTGTATGCAACTGAAGAAGCACTGTAGAGAGGTGAGACGTATTTTCTTTGGATATTCCTTAATAATGGGACCCTTTATAACCACACAAAAAAAAAAAAAAAAAAAATTAATAATTAATGAAAGAGAGATAATATATATATATATATATATATATATGTAATTTAGATGACAGATGAACATAGAAAAAATAAATAAATAAAAAAAATAGGTAAAAGCAAAAAGAACCTGTAAAATGAGCCACAAAGACCAAGCTGTGTTGGCTGCGAGCATGATGAGAGCACCTTTTATCCAATCCTCAAAGGGGCAAACCTTTATTGATGAGTCTGTGATTTGCTTTTGATTGTACCAGTTCATGAAGTTCATAGGAGGGCCCTTCAAAAAAGCAAACACCAGAGCCCCAGAAACACCTGTAATTGAACCCATCACCTTTGCAATTCCATGCACATGTTTCATGGAAACACTCTCCATCCTGAAAATTATAAAAATTGTCTAATTAACTGTCTTTAAAATTTATTTAGGCTGTATATAATTTTCAACGATAAATCATTTAATTTGTGTTGGATTACCTTAATAAACCAGCCATGACAAAGGTAATGGCAGGAATTAGGTTGGTGGTGGCAGCAGCAAATGTGGCTGTGGTATAGTTGATTGCAACGTAGTAGAGATTTAAACTTAAGGTGAGCCTGAAAATGGTTGTACATATTATTATCTGGGAATTAAATCAGTTATTGATTTTGAGAATCAAATTGATCAAAACAAGTTCATACCCAAAAAGGGAAATCAAGAAGATCTTGCAGAGCAAGTAGTATGATAAAGGGGAGGTCTTCTTGCTGCAAATTACAAGTTCATGAATCATGACAGATATATATTTAAGTGAGAATAATTGACACTTGAGTATATGTAATGTGTAATCATAGTAAGTAATTAACCTTTCAAGGAAGAAAGCAAATGGAGCTAAGGCAAGAGAAGCAAAAGCTTGGCGGTAGACGACAAACACGAAAGAGTTCATTCCTCTGGCAACAGCTGCCTTGGAGAACAAGGCCATGCCTGCATAAACAAACTGGACCAGAAGCATTGCAATGTAAGGCTTATAGCTCTCCACTACCGCTCCAACATAGCAAAGTAAGGTCTTCATCATGTTGCACTATCTTTTTCGCCTATTGTGGGATTTTTAGATTGAGAACCACTTCAATATATATAGAAGCAAAGCACTCACTCAGCATTTGTCCTTGGAACAACTTTTTCCCATGCTTACTTGTCTGTTACTATCAGTCCATTAGTATTGAAAATTAAATTGGATTTTTTTTTTTTCATAAAAAAAGTAAAAAGGGTACTTTAATACCACCTCCCAATGTGGCTTAGGTGATGAATGACACTCATTCAACATGACAATGTCTAAGGTTTGAGTCACTGCCACCGGTGCATGTAGTGTTTGTGTGTGTATATATATATATATATATATTTATATATAAGTGTAGTGAAATTTATCAAGATACAAATAAATAGGTAAAATAAAAGCAAAGCAGAAAAAAAGAAATTTATGTGATTTAGAGTAAAGCCTACATCCACGAACGGAGATGAAAAGAAATTCACTATGATCAATGACGATTACAAAAGAGTGTCTCAGAATCACTCACAAAACCAAAAACCATAATATACCGAAAGAACTCCTTGATAGCTCAAAAGAGACTTCTACTCTAGAAGATCATAAACCACATATTTATAATATGGGTAGAGAGAAAATAAGAATCTATATAAAATAAAAATCTATATCAAATAAGGTTACTGATCACTAATTTAAGCCACATATTAACAAATCTTCACCTTGGCTTAAATTCATACCATTGTTTACTGAGTAGAATTTTAGCTCGTCATCTCCTCCAACAAACCACTTACGGTAACTCACAAATTGCAAACACAAATCAAGTCTAAATAGTTCTTGAACTTAGGCACAAGAATAGGCCTGGTTAACATATTAGTTGGATTTTTCTGCTATAGCAATTTTCTTGACTGTAATTTCTTCATGAGATACAATCTCCCAAATAAAGTGACATCTAATATCAATATGTTTGGTCCTCTCATGATACATAAGATTTTTCTTCAAATGTATCGCACTCGAGCTATCACAAAATATAACTTTTTAATTCTATTGTAAACCCAGATTACAAACCAAATCCCTAAGCCAAATAGCTTCTTTCATTGTTTCAATTGCTGCCATATACTTTGCCTCTGTAGTTGACAAAGCAATTGTACACTGTAAAGTAGCCCTCAAACTAATGGCACAACCCGAAAGTGTGAATGAATAACCTGCCAAAGATCGCCTTTTATCTAAATCACTAGCATAATCAGAATCCACATAACCAATAGTTTTATTAGTTGTATTATTATTTCCAAATACCAAACCCAAATCTACAGTACCTTTCAAATATATATATATAACATTTTATTGCTTCCCAATGAATTTTTCCTAGAGAACCCACACTATAACAGATTGGGTTTTTTACTGCGCGCAAAGAACGCCGTAAATGACTATTAATAACATTTGAAAAATGCCGTAATTGTACCCCTTTTACTGCGCTGTAAATATGTTTTAAAAAAAAATTGTATTTATGACCTTGCTACCATCCACCCACGCCCACCCGCCAACATTTTACTGCTTCCCAATGAATTTTTCCTAGAGAACCCACACTATAACAGATTGGGTTTTTCACTGCGCGCAAAGAACGTCGTAAATGACTATTAATAACATTTGAAAAATGTCGTAATTGTACCCCTTTTACTGCGCCGTAAATATGTTGAACGCCGTAAATGACTATTAATAACATTTGAAAAATGCCGTAATTGTACCCCTTTTACTGCGCCGTAAATATGTTTTAAAAAAAAATTGTATTTACGACCTTGCAACCATCCACCCACGCCCACCCGCCATGCATGATCCACAACCCACCCACACCCACCACCCTACAGCCACCCACCCACGCCCACTCGCCATGCATGACCCACCCACGCCAACGCACAATTAAATGGTGTTCTCTCATGGAGTGTTGAACCCAGCACTCATGAGTGAACCAAGCCATGCGTTATCCAAATTGCTGCTGCTTTGATTGTGCTACTAAAAACATAATTTTTATATATAACCTCTACTTGTTATTAAATTTTTATTGATTAATTTTCAATCAAAGTTTTATTTTTAGATCGATTCCACTAATTTAAATTTTGTTTTTATATGATAAACAAATCGATACTAAAAAACATTTATTATAACATTTAATTAAACTATTTTGTTAAAATCATACATTGTCATATCAAAGGGTCAATCGTTAATTGTACTCGGAATTAGACATGACCCTGGTTCCGGTTTTCGATTCAGAACCAACGGTTTCGGTTTCGGTTCCGACAGTTTGGTTTTTTATTTTTATTTTTAAATAATAGAAAACCTCTCAAGACTAATAGTTATTGATCATTATGAAGAACTTATTAGGAAAAAACAAAATTCATCATTATAGAGAACCACTTTGGATGAACAAAATGATCCATATATTGCATCATTTTGGGAAAGACATGCAATAGGTAAGCCATAAATAATTCCTTTTTACGGCGTTCCTCAAATGCACGCCGTCTTTGAGAAATTATGTGTCACCATTACGACTTGCACACTGAATGCAGTAAACAGTCATTTACTTGTTTCTGAAAAATGTAGACATGCATGAGTTGATGTCTTACAAGAATCTCAAATAAGACACGCAATAGGCAAGCTATAAATAATCTTTTTTTTACGGCGTTCGTCAAATGCGCGTCGTCTTTGAGAAATTATGTATCACTATTACAACTTGCACTGAATGCCGTAAATAGTCATTCACTTGTTTCTGAAAAATATATATACAGCATGAGTAGTATGTCTTAAAAGACTTTTAAATAAGACACGTAATAGGTTAGCCGTAAATAATTCTTTTTTACGGCGTTATTTAAATGCATGTCGTAAATGATCTCTTTTTTACGGTGTTCCTCAAATGCACGCCGTAAATAATCTCTTTTTTATGGTGTTCCTCATATGCACACCGTAAATAATCTCGTTTTTACGGCGTTCTTCAAATGCGCGCCATCTTTGAGAAATTATGCATCACAATTACGACGTGCATTTGTGTGCACGTCGTGAATGATAACATTTACGACTCACTTTTTATGTGCGCCGTAAAACTCAAGCCGTACAAGACCCAATCTGCTGTAGTGCCATAAATCTACTAACCACACTAACATGTGAAATATTAGGACGAGTGCAAACCATAGCATACATCATACTCCCAACGATGATGAAAATTTAAAATTTGCAGCCAATATATTAGTCACATGTTTAAAAATTTTCATATCTAAGTGTTCAAAATTTTTTTCTATATTATTTTTCTACGACATAAATAACTTGCCCGTTTTTTTATCCCTGTGAATTTCCATACCCTAAATTTCTTCGCAGCACCTAAATCTTTCATCTCAAATTCACCCATAAGCTGAGATTTCAATTTATTAATCTCACTTTTATTTTTCGTAACAATTAGAATGTCATCAACATACAATAGTAAATAAATAAAAGAACCATCTGAGGGTTTTCTGTTGAAAATACCTACAAGGTTATACTAAACAACCTAGAGGGGGGAGGGGGTGAAGTGGTTGACACACTAGTTTTAAAAATTCTTTCGTGATTTATGTCAAAACCTTGGTGAACATACATTTAACCTTTTAACATGATTGTAATGAGAATACAATTAACATATGTATGCTCAATTCACCATCCTTAGTCTACACAACATATAACAAGAGACAATGTATTTTATATACAAGTATATGCAATGAAGATCAAATTCCACAAGTTGTACTTTGAGTATTACAATGTAAGTACACTAAGTAAACTTTACAACTTGATATAGAATATTACAAGATACAATGTTCAAACACTTACAACATACAAGAGACAAGTGTTGATTCAACCAATAATGTGTGCATTTCTTTCTTAACGAATAGCTTGTTTACAAGGATGTGAGGAAATGAAGATCTTAAACAAGTTATATTAATCATGTTAGGATTATGCTCAATAGCAAGAGTGTAATGTTGTAATTAACAATCTTTTTCATATTAATAAAGTGATTTCTGGTTTAACAAATCGTATAGCATTTATAGTTTGTATTATAATTGTCAAAGTAAATAATCATAAGGTCTAAAGACTATGGGAAAAGAAGAATTGTTCGTACATCTGGATATGTATGTGGTAGACACAATTCTTTAGTTAGTCTTGAATATTGTTCACAACTTAAGTTAAAGGTTGGGCACCTTTATCTTGTTAAAGTTGTAGAATTCTTTTGCTAGCATTTGAGTGGGATCAAATGAGATATGATGAGTCTAAAATCATCGGAGTGTCTTCGAGCAAAAGGATCTAGTGCACTGGGTGCATTGAACTGGATCACAATGAAAAGCTTTATCTAGAACCGTCAATAGATAATAGTCTTTTCATTATCAGGACAATCGGAGAGTCTATCTTAATCCTGAGATAAATGATGGACTTATGGTTGCAAGTGATATCATTTGAGTTATCAATGAGTACGATTATATCGCATAGTCTATCCTCGATAGTTTGGTGATATTCATTTGTTAATCGATAGAGGACTTCATTTATAGATATGGACATCGTGGCTCCATTTAATTAAATGAGAGTATAATATCATCATATGGATGTTTTGAGGTAATTGGATATTAAATCTCAACGTTGAGTTTTCAATAGTGTCTATTGAAAACATGGCTTCTGGACAAGTCAAAATATCCAAGTTCAAAACGTGGTCATATGAGTAAATATGGTAACTTGGAGAGTTATAGGCGGTCTATGAACTCTTGGCGATTACTGATATTAATCACGAGGATACACTATCTCCAATATGATTGTCTAGGGTATGAATGAGGAGCATCTTCCTTTTCTATCTTTATTTAAGAGTTCAGTTTTAGCTCTTTAGTGGAATGAGTTAAAATTAATGGATCGGACCTAAGTGAATCATTTGTTGATTGTGATTAGGTTATGTCTATTGAAGCTTAAATTTAGATGGCCCGCCAAGATCCCCAATCCACACGGACTTGCATGGATCACTTGATATATTCTACCGGACCAATTTAAGGGTCCATCTAGAATTGCATTTAATATATTAAGAATATAATTTGCACATTATTTAAGTAATGGGCTGCTCAATTATATTAATATATTAATGAAAGACATGTGGGCTTGTTTCTTTTAGTAAGAATGGGTCTGGTTCACATGTGGGCTTTTTTATTTAAAGTCCAATGGATTAAATGAAATAGGAAAATAATATTAGGCCCATCTTATATATAAGTGGGGCGGCTAGGTTAAGGTTTTGACCTAAAAATATTATTTTGTTTCATTTGTTTTAATTAAATAAGAATTAATTGATTTATTGATTAATTGTTTAATTAAAGAAACAAATCTTTCCTAAAAGTAAAAGACTTGTTTGATAAGTAAATAAATAAATTAGTATTATTTATTTAATCAAATAAGGAGTTTTTTTTTTTTAGTCAAATAAAAGAATAAAAATAAAAGAGTTGGATTAGGGTTTGAAGTCTATAAAGTTAAAAAGAATTAGGGTTGAATTTCAGTCACCCTATATAAGTGACATGATGAAATTCGGCCAACCCTAATTAGATACTACATAGAATTCGGCAACCCTAAAGGAAAAAGAAGAAAAATTCGGTCAACCTATATATATGTTCTTATAGGGTTCGGCCACATCAATGAATTGGTGCTTGAGTTTTTATTTTCTTTCTTCTTCTTCTTAATTATAAGAGAGTTTTTATTCTAGAGAGACAAAAAGGAGTGAAAAATTATTCTTTGATAGTATACAATTGCTTAAACATCAATAAGCTTGTGTATACGATATCGATCTAGGTTCACGCGAGTTTCGATCATAAGATTGTGAACTCAAAAGTGACCGGAATAATTTTGACATTCTTTTGATTGTTTTGTGACTAACAAAGAAAAGAAAGTATTTGTTTGGTCCATTCACAGGTTTGCAATTCAAAGGAAAGGGAGACCACGCTCCTAGGTGATCCACGTTCGTGCTCGGATTGAAGGTCTTGCGGATTACCATCGACGTAAGTCAATCGGATCACGCGACAAGAGGTAATTTACTTTTGTTGATATATATGCATGTTTATTGATTATAAGGGTTTAAGGTTCGTAAAGGAAAAATTTTAAAAGTCACTAAATCGTCTTTAGTATCGCTTCCGCTGCGTGTAACACTTTTATTTGTTTATTTTTCCCTACAATTGGTATCAGAGCCTAGGTTGAACCCTTTTAATTAATTAACGTATATATACGTGGATCTATTTCTTTTTATTGTGATTATGCATGTTTAGAAAGAGATGGCACTCTAGGTATTCAAATATATAATTACATGTGATGTATGGATTTATATATATTTTATGTGGTTTGTTATTGCTCGATTTTGGCCCTAGATTTTCAATGTAATTTTTGTTTCGGAGTTGTAACAAGAAGGGTGGTCTATTATCGCCATAATTCCTTCTTGGTAGATTGCTAGGTTTTATTTTTTTTTATATATATGTGCAGTATTTTTTTAGGGTTACTGCAGTTTTTTTTTATTTATTTTTAGTATGTGCAGTTTTTGGTTTGTAAAAATACTGCAGTGAATAAAAAAAAAAAAAAATTAATACTGCAGTATTTATTATATATATACTGCCGTAATATATTTAGGTCTTGGAGATTCGAAGACACGAAGCAAAACGAAGCAACCGGAACCAAGTACGAGCACCGTGCGCACCCTAGGAGTGGATTGGGCTGCACATGACAAGCCCAAACTTTGGTGGGCTGCGCATGGCAGCCTTGTGTGGCCTTATGGGCTGCGCAAGGCAGCCCCTTTGTGGGGTTGTGGGCTGCGCACGCCCATGGGAGAAGGCCGAAGGATGAGCGTATGGTTGATGGGCCACCTGAAGATCTTGTATTCCTGACAAATTGTAATTTACTTGTTTTTCTAGGATGGGCCAAAATTGTTGCTATTTAATTTATGCTTAAATATTACAATATTTGTTATTGTATGATAACATGACATATAGAATAGTAGTGCCACGCATATATCTCTTTTGGTATGAACATGCATTGAATGATTTAGGTATCTAAATTGGCATCTAGATAACTCGGTAAATCATTCTATGGGATTTAATCACACGCCTTAAATAATTGAGTGGGAGAAGGTGTTTCGGTAACACCTATGGCCTCCAAGGTTAGTTGAGCATTATTATTTATTGGTAATCCCCCCAAGGGGCGTCCATGAGTGGAATTTAGCAACATACTTCCTTACAAGGATAGACTAGACAATGGACTCAAACGAGATCTACTCCCCAAGGAGGGATTTTCGTGAGAGAAAATTGAGGGTCGATATCTTGGTAACACACTCAATGTAATTTTATTGATATCCTCCCAAGAGTTCTTGTCAGTAAAATTGCAAGGCTAAAATTGAAAACGCTGGTTGTTATGTTAACAATTAGGTGGGACCTAGTCTAACTAGTAAATGGTGCGAACTCCCAAAGGAGGCGTAACATTTATGGGTGTTAGATCACCGTTGAATTTTATGATTGAGTTATTTATTTAATTCAAGATAAATATTTAAAAGTGCTTTATCATGATTATTTACTTATATATGTTTTGTTTTATTCAGAAATCATGACCCCATCACTTATGAACATCCTGAAAGATAACACTTTAACTGGAGATAATTATGTCACATGAAAAAGGAAAATTGGGTTGTTACTGCAAAGTGAAAAACATAAGTTTGTTATAACTACTCCTAAACCACCTGCTCCTAATAATGAATCTAGCATAATGTGTAGAGATGAGTATGAGCAGTGGAAGACTTCAGATGATATGGCAAAATGTTACATTATGGCCACTATCTCCGACGTGTTGCAACAGCAGCATGAAGGAATGGAGTCCGCTGCTGATATAATGATGTCTCTAGAGGAGATGTTTGCTATGAAGTCTAGGACGACTAAGAGAGAGGCAGTGACTGCTTTTATGAATCTTAGGATGAAACCTGGACAGGCTGTGAAAGATCACATGATGAAAGTCATAGCACATCTCAACATTGCTGAACTGCATGGCGCTGAGATAGATGGTGAGACAAAGATTGATATGGTTGTCAATTCATTGTCAGATTCCTTTGATCAGTTCAAATTGGACTACACTTTGAACAAAAAGGAATACACCTTACAAGGCCTGATGCAAGATGTTCAAAGTGCTGAAAAGATCCTTGTGAAAGGCAAAGGTCAAGAGATTCATATGGTTGGTAAAGTTGCTACTGTTAAGGCCCGTCAAAAGGTCAAGAAACAACAGAAGAAAAAGCAACTTGGGCCTATCAAGAAGGAGACCAAGAAAGTAACCAAGATCAAAGGGAAATGCTTCCTTTGTGGTGAAAAGGGACATTGGAAGAGAAATTGCCCAAAGTCCCAGAACAAGAAGGAAGAAGGTAATTTGAATTATCTAGAAACATGTTTTTTGGCTGATTCTACAGATTCTTGGATCATAGACTCAGGAGCCACTAATCATGTTTGTTATTCCTTGCAGGGGTTTCAAGAAAGGAGAAAGCTGAGTAAGAATGAAATCAATTTGCGCTTGGGCAACGGAACGTTAGTGTCTGCAAGTGCAGTGGGAGATATTAGAGTTTATTTGGATTCTAGAAGGCATTTAGATTTAATAGACGTTTATTATGTACCTCAATTCAAGAGGAATTTAATTTCAGTTTCTCGTTCGAATAAATTTGGATATTCGGTTACTTTTAATAAAGTTTTTATTATTAGTAAGAATGACAAAATTATTTGCCAAGGTACATTGGAAAACGGTCTATACTTTTTGCATAGAAATATCTCTCACTCGTTAGACACAGAAATAACGGAACCTAATCATAAAAGAGTAAAATTATCAACAGATGAAACCTACCTTTGGCATTTACGCTTAGGTCATAAAGGAAAAATTTTAAAAGTCACTAAATCGTCTTTAGTATCGCTTCCGCTGCGTGTAACACTTTTATTTGTTTATTTTTCCCTACAAATCATACATAAAAGCATAAAGAGATAGAGATAGGGACATTTGACACATTGATTTTTACATGGTAAACCTCTGAAGAGGAAACGTCCACGGGTTGAATCCACAACCACCAACAAAACAATCCATTATAACGAAAAGGACTTACACACTCAAGGCTATGAATAAATGATATCCACCCTAAGCTATCAACTCCTAATCTACCCTCAAGGCCTAGTTACTTTCTATCCAAGATGTGTCCAACACCTCTAGAAAGTAACTTCCTATCCAAGGCTCTCTAGCCTCTAGGAAGATTTCCTTGCTTAGCTATCTAGATCACAAATGATCCTAGTCAAGCTTCCCTAGCTCAACCATCCGGAGTACCAAACTCCTAGCTAAGACTTTTGCTTAGTTATCCAGATCCTCTTTATCCTAAATAAGACTTTGTGCTTGGCTATCCGAAACACTTTCCTAGCTAAGTCTTGTTGCTCAAATTAAGGCTTCACTCACCTTCACTTACCTTAACAAGAGACTTCAACCTTTCCACAAGGCAATGATCTAAGTGATGCAAATGGAGCAATCGCAAGCAACATAAGACATATGATCAATATGAACTATGGAAACTAGAATTAGACAATGAGCACACAATGTATGATATTCTAGTTTAACAATCCAAGTGATGCAATCATACAAGATGATGCATGACCAAATGAAATATATGGATCAAGTACAAATCAGGTAGACATAGACTTAATCATGTGAGCACACAAGTCAAATATTGTCTAGTCATAAAACATGACTTGAAACCTAGAGCATGTGAAACATCTAACACATGCGATTCTTAGTTTCATTCACAAAGCTAACACTTGAATAAATCATATACATGAAGCACATATTCAAGATATTAGAAACATATACCATAAATGCTGGAATCACAAAATATGATCAATGAATATTCTAGCAAGTATTTAGAACAAGGATATAATGAATAATCAATTAAATCCTAGTTAGTTCTAAACACAAAATCAAATGTGCTAATCTTAGATTTATTCAAATAAAGGATCCAAGCACATGCTAAGGTTATTAATCATAAAATGAGTCAATCAAATCACAAATAACCTTAGATATCAAACTAATCACAATACAACTCTCAAACATGTGAAAAACTAGAATTATAGAAACTAGCTAGTTCACATTTGTCTCTAATTAGACTTGATTAAGTTTGATTATGAAGCTATCTTTCTTAATAGCATTCACCATACATACACATACATATAGAAGAAGAAAACCCAAGGTAATTGAAGATCATAAAAGATGAAATCACAAAGTTTAGTTCAATACCTAGGAATCCTGTGCAGTTTCGATTTTGAGGGTAGAACTGTCACAAAACTCAATCAAACAGTTGCAAAACTTTTTGGAGAAGGTAGGGGACTTGAATACAAAGATTCTCCAACTTGAATCACTCAATTCGAAGTCCAAATGAGAAAGTTATGGTATTTGGAAGTTGGAAAAATTGGAGAGAAAATTCTGCACTCTATCTTTTTCAAATTTTCTTCTTAGAATAAAATGGGAGGGAATGAAGAATATTTAAAAGAATCCAAGAGATTAAAAAAATGAGCCAATCAAGGGCTGCCATGTCACCTTCAAATGTGGCCAGCGTGTGGCACACGTGGGCAAAGAGCAGCCTTGGCCGTGTGTCACACGTGGCACACCAAGGTTGGCCTTTGGCTAATCTTGCTCCTCTCAAGTACCTCTCGTGTACCTCTCACATTTTTTGGCCGTATTCCGGCCTCCGAACTCCGATTTCAAATCCGCTTTTAGATTACGAATCGTGACTCCCTCACGCACAAAGAAGACTATAAAAATTTGCAAAAAGGTTCAGAATTCATCTCGGAAAACGATGATGAAAACAACTCAACGAATGAGAATGTAAAGTAGCATAGTTACATCATTTGGACTCGAAACCTAATGAATGAGTAACCGAAATGATCGGGACTCAATAAGAAATCATATGAGATCATGTTCAAGTCCAAAATGCAATAAACACAATTTCACACAAGTATGTCATATCTAAGCGATAGTGATAAAACATGCAATTCTACAATGTTTGTCTATATGAGACCAATGCATGAGCATACTTAAATGTGTATGAATGTGTTATTGACAAGTTGAAGATTCACGCCGTTAGTAAACCGTCCATCAAAACTATTTGTAAAACCCTCACAAGCCCTAATTAGCTTTCAATACAAAAGTGTAGTGGTAAGTGGGGTGTCGTCCACAGGGACACGGGACTAGCAAAAACTAGCTAATGCTAGAGTAGCATTCATGTAATTAATAATAAGTAAATGAGGATGTTGTAAAATGTGACTTAAAACAATAATAAATCTAAACTAACAATGCAACCTAGATAAAGGGGAAATGGAGTGAAGGATATATAGATGATTGAAACTAAGGAGTTAACGGATTCGAAAGTAAATATTGGGCAATGCAACAAACTCGTAAATAAGCACGTATATTCAAAGGTAACCAACCTAGGATGTATAGAGTCGATTATTTATCCCCATCAAGTGATCAACCTAGGATGTATAGTGAGGACCACCTATTAGGGACTAATCCGTTGTGAACGACCAACCTAGGATGTATAGTGTTGGTTGTTCATACAGAGTCAGGAAATGAAATCCATCTACCTATCAGAGATTCAACCGATTACAGATTAGCCAACCTAGGATGTATAGTGATAGAAACCTGTTCGAGGTTAGATTGAGACCGTGGTTTAAGAATCAGAGTTCATGATATTCCGTCTATTCATTTGAGCAAGGTACAACTAAACATCATGTATATCTAGATGCAATACTTATACATAAACCAAAGAGAACTTGCCAAGATCATGTATCTCAACAAACAATCAATGAAAACCATTAAAGAGCAAGAATAGAACAATGAAAGGTAGATATGAATATATATATATATATATATATATATATAGAACCAAGTTTATGTACAAGCCCAATATTTAACTAACTACTCCATCAACCCCTTAGAGGGGATTTAGCTACTCATTACAACCAAGAAAACAAGAGAAAGGAAAGAGGAAGAATCTTTGGAGATCATCTCATTCCTTGAAGTTGCTTCAATCTCCTATCTTCCTTGAAGTTGAGTAGAGAATGTATGTGAGAGTGTTTCTAGATCTAGGTTATCTTTTAAACTAAGTTAAAGCTCCCTAAAATGAATCTATAACATTGTATTTATGCTACATACAAAAATAAGTCACTTAAACTTCAAAATGAGATCTGGCGCACGTGGAGTGCGGGTGAATTACCCGCACTTTACCCGCACTATGATGATCAGGTGCAGATTCAGCTCTCTGGATTGTGTTACAGTGTGGGTGGAGTGCGGTTGAATGACCCGCACTTTAACGTTAGGTGTGTTTCCCACTTCTTTGCTTCAGCTCAGAGTGCGGGTGGAGTGCGGTTGAATCACCAGCACTTGACCCGCACTTTAGTGTCAGGTATGAAATCTGCTTCTCTAGAATTGGCAACAGTGCGGGTGGAGCGCGGTTGGATGACCCGCACTGTACCCGCACTTTAACTCTTCTTCAAACATTAGGTCTCGGGGTTGGTAGAAGTGCGGTTTGAGTGCGGTTGCGACCCGCATTGGACCTACACTATAAGGCTACTGATGATCCTTTGCCTTTCCTTTTGCCACATTTCTACCGGAATCACTGTAACATGCTTCCAAACCCATCAATGCACCATTTCCTACAATTACTCATATAACAACCATTAGAGACGCCAAAATACATGAAAACGGAACAAAGTATAGGGAAATGAGGGCCTACATATACAACATATTTGGCACGATCAGTTATACCAAATGTTGCACAACGATGTAGGGACACACATGAATAAATTGTGTGTGTGTGCGCTTACGCCTTGCAGGAGGAAGAAGAAACTTGATACCTTAGCATCCAAGTACGCGATTTTCCTCTTGAAGACAATATTTGCATAAGACGTCGCTTTTAACCTTTGAAGCTTCTTTTCACCAAGAACCACCTAAGCAACACCTATTACAAATATAGAGAGTTTTGCAATGGAATCAAGCCAATACAAATCAAGAACCTTACATCTGTGATACACACAATGTCATAATCACTTCGTGAGTAACCATAACAAACCATAAAAGTATCAAACCGCTTGTACCATTGTCGAAGAGACTGCTTCAAACAATATAATGATTTCTTCAACAAACAAACATGATCATCTTTTTCTTGAACAATAAACCCCTCCGGTTGATGCATAAAAATTTGTTCCCTAAGCTCACCATGAAGAAAAAATATTTTTACACCAAGCTATTCTAAATCCATATCAAACATTATAACCGTGGCAATTAAACAGCAAGCGAATAAAGCTATGTTTTACCACTGGTGAAATACTTCATTAAAGTCTACACCCTTTTTTTTCTGTAGCCCTTTGCAACTAAATGTTCTTTGAATCTAGCAGCATCAACCCCTAAGATTCCTTCTTTTTTTTTTCTTAAAGACCCATTTGCAGCCAATAATCTTCTAGTCCTTAGGTGGTTTCACCAATTCCCAAGTCTGATTCTTGTAAAGAGATTCAATTTTTTTCACTCATTGCAACATCCTGTTGAGAAGATTCAGTACCACTGAAAGCTTTACAATAAGTGGAGGGTTCCATAATTTCAATTGTTTCTACAAGATTTAATACAAAAGAAACTAAATCTGCATATCCATACCGTTGAGGTGGCCTAATTTGTCTTATTTTCACTTAATGTGGCTATATTGTATTACTACATTTCTTTTTCTATATTACCAATAGAGTCATGCATATCACCTTAAGTTGACTGAACAAAAGTTTCTTCTTGCACTTTATTGAAAGTTTCAACTTCAAGCCCCACCTGCTTATTGACACCATGATTTATATCTTCAACTAATTTTTTTTTTCTCATACATCATGGCAAATTCATCAAATTTGACATCTCTGCAAATTATAAAAATTTTCTAACCGGTTCAACACACCACAAACGATAGCTTTTCACTTTAGTCTCAAATCTTAAGAATACACATGAAAATACATAAAGTGTGTCTAATACAACCTTGGGAGGGGGGGGGGGGGGTGAATGGGTTGCTAATTGATTAATTACTAACTTTTTTGATTGGTCAATATTAGTCACAAATCACCCAAGCAAATTAAAAAAAATAATCAATCAAAGAAAATAAAGTGCGAAAAGATAAATGACACTTAGATTTGATTTACATGAGAAAATCCCAACAAGATAAAAACTCACGGGCTATCCATCTAGCCACTCTAGTATTCAAATCCACTATATTTAATGATGCTTACAACCTTGGTTGACCTATAGTCACACCATTCTCGGAACATAACTCACAACAACTACCCGCAGACCTTTTATAGTTATTCTAGACCTTGCTTGTGCACTGCACTCCTGTAGTCACAAGTCTTGACACTCAATGAAGGGATAAACAACCTAAGTGAATATATAACAATATTCTAATATGCAAATAATGCTAGGCAACACTAAATGTTTTTCTAGAGATTTATGATGACAATCAAACAATCCTGGATATCAATATATCTATATGAATGTTCATAAACACCTAACTAGATAAAGATATGAAAATCTAAAACCTAGTCATCAAACAAATCCCAATCAACACATGTTGTCACAAAATATAATAAAACAATAACTTTGCAAACATGAAATGCAATCAATGAGATATCTTGGTAGATAGGGTACTATATGATGAGAGTAAGGAATCTAACTTACCAAGTCAAGATGTAATAAAGACCCATGCCTAATTAAAGCTTGACGATGCTTGAATGCATGAGGGTTTAGGATTTGGAGAGTTAAAAATCCAATCTTGGAACCCTCTCTCTCAATGGAACTCTAAGAGATATTTAGGGTTTTGTATTTAGGAGTTTTAAAGAAGCCAAAGAGAGAAGATGATGTATTTATATGATCCAAAATCGAGTAGTTATGAAATTCCCAAAATGCCTAGAAAACGGGCAAATTAGCTATCGTGGGCCGCCAAACACACGAACCGCTGATTTCACTAGAATCATTTGGTGGTTCAAATTCAAATCCCCCAACCGTCGAACATCAACTGCTGAATCCATCAAAGGAGATCAATGGTTCAAATCGGTGGTTCCTAACTGCCGAATCAACTGGAGGAAATCGACGGTTCAAACAGTGACCCCCAATTGCAAAACACCAATCGTTGGATTCCATCATTCATGGAAAATCAAGAGAAGAAGGTGCATTCTTAAGCAGTTGATCACCGCACAAAAGAAGTACACAATTGTTCATGCACGGATGTTTCCAATAACACGAACGAAAATCAATTACACCAAAATTACACAAAAATTTTCTCTATATTATTTTCAATAAGAACTTTTCACTACTTGAATCTAGAAAAAACAACATTTTTCTTTTTCAAGAAATACACCCAAACACGCTTGAAAAAATCAGCAATAAATGTCAAAATATACCTAGAACAACTTTTTAACTCAACAAGAACAGGACCCCAAAGATCTGAATGGATGTAATCCAATGTGCCTTTTGTCCTATGAGTAGCTGTAGTGAACTTAACTCTGCATTGTTTCCTAGAAACACAATGCCCACAAAATTCAAGTTTGCTTGTTTTCTAACTATCTAAAAAAATCTCATTTACTCAAAATAGTCATGATAACCTCACTCATATGCCATAAACGCATATGCCACAAACGAATAATATCTGAATCTAGATCTGAAAAAGATGAAACAGTTGCAGCACCAATAAACTGTGGTTACTTAAAGTACATAAACGCCATTAGACAATTTTCCTTTTATCACAACAAGTGCACTATTACTAACTCTTAAAACTCCACCTTCAGATGAATAATACTTATAACCTTGAGAATCAATTGTACCTAAAGAGATAAGAATTTTTTTTTTCAAATTTGTTACATGGTAAACTACAGACGGAGTTCTAAAAATACCATTAAACATATTAATCCGAATTGTGCCAATACCAACAACCTTGCAGGACATATTATTCCCTATTAAAACAACACCACCATCAATAGATTGATAAGTAGTAAACCACTCCCTATTGCGACACATATGGTATGAACAACCCGAATCAAGAATTCAATCGTTATCTAAACAACTATAAGCAACTGATAAAACAGTACTGATATAACTAGAATAATCTTCTACAACATTAGCATCACCATAATCAAAGGATTTATTAGATGTATCCCTTTTTTCTTTGAGTTTTGGACAATCAATTTTCTAGTGCCCTTCTTTTTTGCAATAATTACAACTACCTTTTCTACTTCTAGACTTAGATTTAGAATTGTTTCTTATACCATCAGAAGATATTTTTGTCTTTGCCTTTAGCCATCGAACCATTAGCTTGATTTTAATTCGTGTTTTCAGACATTTTTTCATCAATTCTTTCAAATTCAAAGATGATTTTACATCTTTCATACTTAGTGTATCCCATCCATACATCATAGAATCAACACAATGTTCATATGAGGAAGGCAACAAATATAATAAAATAAAGGTTAAATCTACATCATCATATTTAAAGTCAATATTTTTCAAATCCATAACACTTCTATTAAATTCATCAACATGGTCTTGAACAGACTTACCTTCTGACAAACAAATATCGTGAAGTCGCTGCCTTAAATAAAGTCTGTTGGAAAGGGATTTGGTCATATATTAGCTTTCTAGCTTCATCCACAATGATTCTGCAATTTTCTCATCAGACACCTCATACAACACCATATCAGACTATGACAATAAAATTGCATTGAGTGCTTTCTCCATAATATCATCTTTTTCTTCTCCCGGCATGTTTTTTGGCAACTTCTTCCTCCCTTTCAGTGCTTTGGCCAACCCTTGTTGAGTTAACGAGGCTCACATCTTCACTTGCCAAATGCCAAAATTATTTCTTCTTTTGAATTTCTCGATCTCAAATTTTTCCCACATCGCAAAGTATTTTTTTTTTTGACAGATACACAACCCAAAAGATTTGACTAGAGGTGTCAAACGGGCAGGACCTATGCCGCTCGACCAATCTAAAAATTGTCCATAAGGGGTTGTGGGCTGGGAAAAGCCCGTCCCTTAACATTGAGGGCCGAGCTAGAGGCCCGACCCACATATATACATTTATGAGCTCTATCCAGCCTAAGGCCCAAGCCCATCTGAGACCCGGGCGGCTACAAGCCTTGCGGGGTTGTCTTGTAAAAATAAATTATTTTAGAACACAAAAATAAACTCTATATTTGAAAGGAATAATATACTGACGGAATTCAAAAGTCAAATAAATAAAATCACTCATCAAAATAAATAAATCACTATTATTTTTTAGTTAAGAAATATAATACAAACTTCATAAAATAAATTACATGAATATTGTATAAACCATAAATATGGGGAGAATTGAATCACTGTAGCTTCAATACATGGTAGACTTGAATACATGACATTTACTCTAATTACTTCAATTAAATGACCGTTTTTTTAATTTTTTTTTAAATTTTTTTACTTTTACACACATTTTATACACAATACCAAACAAATTTATTTTAGACATTTTATTATTTCTAGTAGTGAACACCAACCAAGTTTAATTCATAATGTTACATTTTTTTTAATTGAATAATAATTTCCTCATTTAGTTTCTGAATATTTAGTAATAAATAACTTATTAGAAAATGGGTGTAGAGAAAATATTTTTTGGATGGGAATATTCACCCTATCTAGTGGGCTTGGTGGACTTTAAACTATAAGCTTGGCCGTCAGGACCGACAAGCCTTAAATATATGTCAAAGCTTGCCATCTCAACCGGGCGTGGGCCAAGCCCTGGCCCTCAATGTGATGGGCCAGTCTGGGTGGGCTTGTGGAAACGGGTAAAGCTCGCAAAGAGTATGGGCTGGCTCGATCTGTTTCACACCTGTAGATTTAGCAGTTAATCTAACACAATCCAAAAGATTCAACAGTTAAATAAACCAAACGCTTGGCACTGGATCCCAAAGAGCTAATTCAAGAACCTATGGCTCTAATACCAGTTTGTTGTGAAAATTGTCAAGACATAAAATAAAAGCAAAGCGGAACAAGAGAGATTTACGTGGTTCAGTGTAAAGCCTACATCCACGGGTGGAGATGAAAAGAAATTCACTTTGATCAATGGAGATTACAAAGAAGTGTCTTAGAATCACTTACAAAACCCAAAACCCTATTACACCCAAAGAACTCTCAGATGGCTCAATAAAGACTTCTACTTTAAAAGATCCTATAATCACATATTTAAAATATAGGTAGAGAAAATATAGGAATCTACATTAAATAGGGTTATTGACTAATTTAAGCCACATTATAACAATAAGTAACTTAATAATAAAAGAGAGAAATATAAGGGGGTGAAGAGAACGAAAACCAGTAAAACTAGTTAATTGAAAAAGAAGCACAAACCAAAATAGATTGAATTGTACATCAACTTAATTAGAGGAGCTTGAAATTTCTTCCCTTACTCAATTGAGACTTGGTACTTATCATAAATAAAATCTTAAAAGTCGGTTTCATTTTATTTTTCGAATTCTTTTTTTTTTTCACCATAGGAGTCTAACTATCTTCCTTTAACAAATAATCAATTTGTTTTTGTAGGATGGGATCCACCTACCATAAGTTGAATTTGAAGCATTAATATCTTGGTTTTCCACAAAGTTGATAACTTCGCCTTTTAGAACCTACCAGATTTCAAAGATTTGAGTGGCCTGAAATTTCATCATTTTTAATTGGTTTATTTCGTTGACAAACCACATTTTGGGGTTATTTTATTTTATTTTTATGTAAGGGTACTTTAGGGATCATTGATCGTGATCAAGCAATTGGATTTCAAGCCCTTAAGCACAAGAGCTCATTGAAGGTATATCACTTGTGCTTAACTCTTAATTGAAGAGAATAGTTGCACACACACACACACACACACACACACACACACACACACTTCACTTGTATGCATATGTGTTCATTGCTTTTTATGCACATTCTCTTCCCACTTCACACTTGCACAACTTGCATATAGACTAGGTGTGACTTGTTTCTTTGAAAAAAAGATCTTATCTCTTTGCCAGGATCTATACCGCTGTGGGTACCGCCGCTCGAGCCCTTGCCTGGACTGCGGTGCATGTCAGGTGTATCCTCTGATAAGTTTCACTGTGCATACTGCAGTAGGTGGACCTTGCCTCTAGAGCAGTTCTTCATAGTAAAAGTTTCTAGAGGCCACACGTTGTGTGTACCGTGGTGCTGACACCCTGTCTGTACCGTGCCACACATAGCAGTCGTGACAACTTTTAGTTTTCCAATTGCAAAACGACGTCACTTCACTTTGGGTCTTTTATATATATGTCCTCATTTTAAACTCATGGAAACGCAACATCTTAAATGATTTTAAACTCCATTTTGTTGAGAGGAAAAATAGGGTCCTTCAAAAGATAGCTTAAGTGATGTTGCTTAGCAACAATGTCCCTAGGAACCTATAGGTTGAAGCTGTCAATACGACTTGCTATATAAGAAATAGAGTCTTCCTAATGCCTGGTACTAGGCAAACCTCCTATGAGATATGGAAGGGTAAAAAGCCAAATGTTAGCTACTTCCACTCTTTTGGAAGCAAATGCTACATTCGTAATGACTGTGATCAACTTGGCAAGTTTGATGCCAAGAGTGATGAGGGAATTTTCATCTGCTATGCCTTAAATAGTAGAGCCTATAAAGTATTCAATTTGAAGACTCGAAGTCTCATGGAATCATCTAATGTTGTCATATATAACTATAGGCGTAAGACTACTGACCATAAGGAGAAGGTTGATGATTCTCCTTTGGAGAAGGTTGGTGAGACTTCAAGTGATGTGAAGTCAAACCATGATGAAGAAGACATTCAACCTCTTGATAGAGTTCTTTCCTTGGACTCTAAAGAATCCACTTCATGGGCTAGACATCTTCATAACAAAGATGATATTATTGGAGATGTCAATGACGGTGTTAAGACTAGGCGTCAAATAACTAATCAATTAAGCTATACTTGTTACACCTCTCATATTGAGCCCAAAAAAGTTGATGAAGCCTTGAATGACAAGTTTTGGGTTCTTGCCATGCAAGAAGAGCTAAACCAATTTGAAAGAAATGAGGTTTGGACCTTAGTTCATAGACCTAAGAACACAAATGTCGTAGGCACTAAATGAGTGTATAGGAACAAATCTAATGAAAAATTGTGCTAAACAAAGCTAGGCTTGTTACACAAGGGTACTCTCAAATTGAGGGTATTGACTTTGAGGAAACTTTTACTCTCGTTACCCGTTTTGAGTCCATAAGGCTTCTCTTATCCATATTTGTGTACAGAAGTTCAAATTGAACCAAATAGATGTAAAGAGTGCCTTCATCAATGGCTTCTTGCAAGAGGAAGTGTTTGTTGAGCAACACAAGGGGTTTGTAGATCCATTCCACCCTAACCATGTCTATCACCTCAGGAACGCTCTATATGGGTTGAAACAAGCACTAAGGGCTTGGTATGAGTGCCTTACTCAATTCCTTGTTGACAATGACTACACAAGGGGTAGCATTGACAAGACATTGTTCATCAAAAGAAACAAAGATAAGCTATTCATAGCTCAAATCTATGTTGATGACATTGTATTTGGCTTTTCTAACAAATCCAAAGTCTAACAATTTGTTGATGTCATGTCTCATGAATTTTAGATGAGTTTGGTTGGTGAGCTTAATTACTGCCTAGGCTTGCAAATTAAGCAATTGCATGATGGGATTTTCATAATCCAAGCTAAATATGCAAAGAACCTAGTGAAGAAGTTTGGCCTTGAGAATGCCAAACATTGTGACACACTCATGAGTACCACTTTGAAGCTTAGCAAGAATGCTGGTGGTAAAAGTGCTGAACAAAGTCTTTATCGTGGCATGATTGGAAGCTTACTTTACTTGACCGCAAGTAAGCCCAATATAACCTTTATTGTGGGTGTGTGTGCTAGGTACCAAACGAATCCTAAGGAGTCCCATCTCTCTTTCATAAAGAGAATCATTTGATATATGAATGGTATTGGGGTTTTTCCCCTAAAGCTTGTAATTTGTAAATGTGAATTGAGCATAAATAAAAAAATAGTTTATTCACTCATATTGTCTCATATATTTATATATAACATGTGTACTTAATATCCAAGATTGCCGGATGTAATTTCAAACCGAGTATATGAATGTCATATACAGATGGATTCAGTTTGAAATGAGCAATCTAAAGAGTTCGTAGATAGCAAATAAAGTTGGGTACTTTATTTGTGGTTAATCAATAGTTGTGGTCCATTCCATAATGTATGGTGATATATCCTGGATCATTCATATGGTGATATGAAAATGGAGACACCTTGTATGATGTGATCATATAGGACTAGGCCAAGATATATATGAATCTCTTAATAAGATCCGTTATATGATGAGATTCATATATATCGACAAAAGATGGTTATATATGGGTGATCTTAATCCTGAGTGTCTTATCGACCCCTTTAGGTTAGATCGTGGTTTTTGATATACCATGGGTGAGATCAAAGTTATATTCCTGGTCAATATGCTTCGTATGTTGGATCACGGTTTGGCTTGTGGCCAGGAAGGTTTGTACAGAATAGAAGAATCCACTCCTTTTTACGAGAAGTAGATAGTAGTTCTCTAAAGGGTATAACGGACAATATGACCCATCTCTAATTATGAACTACTTGTGGATGACCATACCATATGTAATAGCTATGTCGATGGACACCGAATGTTATTGGTTTGTGTAAAAACATCTACAGTTGAGAGAGTACAGCTTCATGTTTTTAATGGAATAACACCAAAGTTAACAATCATGAAATATTAATTAAAGAGTTTAATTAATTATTTCTAACCATTATTGAAGCTCAAAATATTATGGGTTCAATGGGTCCCCTTGCTAGCCTGATTAATTAAGTTAACAAGGGTCATAGTTAATTAATTGGACTGTCCAATTAATTGTGTTACAAAAGTGACACGTGTCTATTTGGGAATTAATTTGTTAACCACCAAAATTGGCAAAGGACCAAAGAAGAATTTTCCTCCCGGATGCAAGGAAGAAACACATGTCAAGATACCATTCTACAACACCTAGAAAGAAGAATTACTGGATCAAATTTGGATACTTACCTCCTCCCTCAGATTCAGCCAACAAAGCCCTGCAATCCTGGTAACCACTAAGTAGCCCGATGTGGAGTTCTACTTAGAATCCTGTCCAGAGCTCGGCAAGGTACCCCGATATTGCACCAGATAGGTATCCCACTACTAAGATCAACAAGATACCCCTCCATCACATCAGCAGGGTACCCCACTGTCTCATTATGCAAGCATCCAGATACTACATCAGCTAAGTATCTCATTTCTACATCCAATCGGGTACCCCTCTACAAGAACATCTGATATCAGGATACCCCGTCGACCAAGCAGCTAGAAAGGAAAGCATAAAATTAGCAAGAGGCGAGGTACACAGGAACCCAAATACCTTATTGGCTCCCCTCGACAGATAAGTCTTGAAGCTCAAAAGCAAGGGGGCTGAAACGCAGTCGTTCAACATTCCCGATAAGAAGGTAGACTCCTTCCCGCCATCTAAGAATTTCATTTGAAAAAGGAGTCCATTTTTACTAGAATCTTCTTCAAAAAGAATCACCTGATTCGGATAATAAAAGCTCCTACAAAGTTGTTTCCTAGAAGAAAAGAATATCCGGGGACCGCCAAAACCCTAGACCGAAATTGTAGGAGTGCATGGCAAGCAACGAACCTATATATACGATGCTATATTCACCAAGAGGGGGGGAGGGAAAATTTGCCTCCTAAAACCCTACGCTACCATTCACCCTACACTGACATTCAGTTCCACTTATCGACAGGCACGAGCACGCCATCTCCATCATCCAACTAAACCTTGAATACCGTCACATATCGCCATAGATATAATTTTATTAGTTGTATCATCAATAAAATCGCATCTATTAATCTTTTCTGGTGTGAGTTTTTTAACCTTTGTTTGACAGGAATCTTGGTATCGAACTACGTGATACCCCTCCGACCGGGATCAACCTCGATCTTGGTCCTTAAAGTTGTTATTTGGAGATTCACCCCAGTGATAATTTTCCATTAACATAATTGAATAATGAGATTATTTAATTAATGAATATTAATGATTATGTTAATTAAATAATTAGATTATTTAATTATGTAATTAATCATTAGATGGAGGGTGTTGATTGATATTAATTTTAAACGAAGATAAGATAATTTGATTATTTTATTTTCATTAAATTAAGTATTTAAATTTGAATTTAAAAGAGTTTGAATTCAAATCAAATCAAATAAATTAATATCTTTAAAAGATGTCAGATATCTTAAAAGATTTGATTGATTAGTTTATTTAAAAAATATATATATTATATATGTTATTTTATAAAACCTAATTGAGCCTAATTTTATCAGATACAAAATTAATGCAAGAAGAAAAGAGAATCAGGTGTTGCGGCCAACAAGAAACAAAAGAAAGAAATTTTTTTATTTTTTTATTTTTATTTTTATTTTATAGGAAAAAAAAGCTTTCTTCTTGGGTGGCTGAACCTAAGATATACAAAAAGCAAGAGTTTTTTTTTTTTTTTGTTCTTTTTAAACCTCTATAAGGATTCTCATATTTTGATTGGTTTATTTCGTGGACAAGCCACATATTCGGGTTTGTTGTAAAGGGTAGCTTTAGTTTTTGAGGATCATGTTCAAAGGCCCCTTCAAGACCTCAAGGGATAAGCACGCCAAAGAGGTATATCTCTTGTGCTTAGTTTTTCATTAAAAAGATTTAGTTGCACACACTCACTTGCCTTGATTGCATACATGTTCATTGCTAATGTGCATTCTCTTCACTTCCACACTTGCACTTCTTTGTTGTATTTTGTGTGTGTGGTTGTCTATTTAAATCCTCCATGCTCTTCCTTGTTGAACTTGTTTGATGGAAGTTGTCTTCCAAGAGGATTCAGGAAAAAAGGGCTGCATTTTTGACCAGGTAAAAAATGCGCCCTAGTTCTGCGTTCGGTGACCACAGGATAAGGTGCAGAAATCAAAGTGTCAAAACACCTGACACTTCTGCGCCCTTGGGTTCTATGGTTAAGGGCCGTATAACAAGGGCAAAGAAAAAGGACCAGAGCATCAGGTCTATTTTTGCACCCTCAATTCTGCGGGTCGTGGCCGCAGAACAAGGCGTATAATTTTCTAGTAAGATTGGGGCAATTTTGTCTTTTCACTCTAACTTTTATGGCCCTCTATAAATACACCACTTTCTCATAGTCTAAGTGTGACTCTTTAATCATCAAGAACCCTAAGCTTAAAAAAGAGACCTTTGAGAGAGAAAGCAATCAAGATTGCTCATTTAATCACTCAAACCCATTTTCATATACATCAAATATCATCTAAGTATTTTCTAGCATAGTTAGGATGCTTACTTGCATGGGTCTTGCTCAACGCCCATTCATTGGTATGTTCTTCACTATTATCATACATAATTAGTGTTTTATTTATCAAGTCATCTCTTATATTATTTGTATGCTCTTAGAATACATTCTAGATACAAAATAGAGATTGTTGTGTTGACATGATTGAGTGTTGTATTTTGATAGCTTAATAGGATTTCAATATCTATGTTTAGCTAAGCTTTACAACATGTCATTTAGCTATTAATATCTAGGATTGTATTAATTGTTATATTCATCATCCTAGATAAGCATCTGAGGTTACCTAGCTTTATTGCTCTTTGAATATCATCATGTATTCACATAGGCTTTTTATCTGTTCATTGAGAACTAAGACTTGTGTTGTGATCGGGATTAGGTTGCTTAAATCACAAGCAATTGGACTAGGTCCACTTTTAAAGGCCTACGGGTAGTGGTGACTAGATATTGGCCGGGATTAGGCCGTCAAACTGGGATTAGTTTGTATACGCTATCGCAATTAGTGCATTTGAGATTCGAGTGTGACGTACTTACTAGCCCTTGGTTATTCTCGTGAGGGTTTCCACGTAAAAATCAAGCGTTCTTTAATTTTCGCACTTATGTGCTTGATTTGTTAATTTGACTAGTTCGGGTTATTTTTGTAAATACTGACTAATCGCAAATTGGGAAATAACGATTAAAATATATTCACCGCCTCTAGATTAATATTAGATACACATCGTTAATTTGTTTCAATTGGTATCTGAGCAAGTTCCTAGATATACTTATATGATTCTAGCTCATTTTGGTGTGTGTTGCATTTTGTGTGATTTTTGATTAGTCATACATTTTGCATTAATCTCATTTGCATTCATCAAAACACTATGAGTGATTTTGGGATGAGCAAAGAGGGAGCGTCGAGCGTGAGGTCATTGGTGCTCATCGGCGTAAACTACTCCTCATGGAAGGGGAAGATAGAGGCGTACTTGTGCCAAATCCATGATAAGGCATGGATGGCTGTTGAAGACGGTTATGTGCCACCGAAGAATACTTTTACGGATGGAGGAGAGGAGGTTCTCAAGCCCAAGGCATAGTGGATTCCTTAAGAGTTTGTTGATTCCATATGGAACAACAAAGCTATACATGCCATCCGATGTGCGGTGGACAAAAATCAGTATAAACTGATTCAAATTACTAGGATTGCCAAAGAGGCATGGGACATCTTAGAGACCGCACATGAAAAAACTGAGGTGGTTAAAGAGTGCAAGCTCCAAGTCCTCCAAACTCAGTTTGAGACCATTAGGATAGAGGAAGGTGAGTGGTTCAATGACTTCCAAGTGAGGCTAATGGACATTGTGAACCAAAGTCACGAACTTGGTGATCCTTAATCGGATAGAAGGATCAAGCAAAATATCATGCGATCACTTCCCGAGAGGTTCGAGTCCAAGGTAACGGCTTTAGAAGAAAATAGCAAGTACAAAGATATGAAGCTGAGCGAAATCATTGGAAGAATTCTTGCCTTTGAGTCAAGAAAGGAGACTACCACATCACGTCCTAAGAAAAAGAATCTAGCCTTGAAGACCTCCAAGGTACTCGGTCGAAGACATGGTTTTGGTGCTAAGAAGATTCAAGAAGTTCATCAAGTTCGAGAAGAAGGGCTTTGGATCAAAAGCCCAACACTTGAAGAAAAATGGTTTTTTTAACAAGTTTAGGCCTAGGCAAGAAGATACCGAAAGGAAAGAGGTCCAATGCTATGAATGTGGTGGCATAGGTCACTTCACCCCTGAATGTGCTGATCACATGGACAAGAAAAAGGGAAAGGCAATGGTCACCACTTAGAGTGGTAGTAGTGATGACTCCGGTGAGGGAGATAAGTCTTCAAGTGATGAAGACCTTGCCATAAACTACACGGCATTTGGTGCCACTCATGTAGAAGTTGAAGTTGATGGCAATGATGACTTGACTAGTGATCCTATAGAAGAGATAGATGAAGAAGTAGCTCTAGAGGTGATTGTTGTAGGTACTCATTGGGATATGTCTCATACATCTGTTGGGAAAAAATACCAAAGAAGTACACGCAGCGGAAGCGATACTAAAAATTAAATTTAGTGGCTTTTAAAAAATTTTCCTTTATGAACCTTAAACCCTTTAATTAATTAAACATACATATACAATAACAAAAAGTAGAATACCTTTTGTCGCGTGATCCGATTGACTTACGACGATGGTAATCCGCAAGATCTTCAATCCTAGCACGAACGTCGATCACCTAGGAGTGTGGTCTCCTTTTTCTTTGAATTGCAAACCTGTGAATGGACAAAACAAACTTTTCTTTTCTTTCTTAGTCACAAAAACAATCAAAAGAATGACTAAGATTATTCCGGTCACTTTTGAGTTCTCAATCTAATGATCGAAACTCACGTGAACCTAGATCGATATCGTATACAAAAGCTTATTGATGAATAAGCAAATAGTATACTATCAAAGAATAATCTAACACTCCTTTTTGTTTTAGTAGAATAAAAAGCTTTCTATGAAATGAGAAGAAGAAGAAATTTGTATCATGAACCCATATCCTTGTGGCCGAATTCTATACTTGTCAATATATAGGTGGCTTAAGTTTGCTTTTTCTTTTCTATTATTATTAGGGTTGCCGAAATCCTAACCTAGAAATAACTAGGGTTGCCGAAATCACATGCCCACCATAGGCTTATGTTGCACCCTAATTTCCATCTAGTTTTTAAGACATCAAACCCTAATCCAACTCATAGATTTTTTATTCTTTTATTTTGACTAAACAAAAAAGACTTCTTATTTGATTAAATAAATAAAACTAATTATTTATTTCCTTATCAAACAAGTCTTTTAATTTTACTTTTAGGAAATATATTTCCTGATTAGAAAAGATTTGTTTTTTTAATTAAACAATTAATTAATAAATAAATTAATTCTTATTTAATTAAAACAATGAAACAAAATAATATATTAGGTTAAACTAACTCTTGCCGCCCCACTTAGAATAAATGGGCCAAAATATTATTTTCTTATTTCATTTAATCCATTGGACTTTAAATAAAAAGCCCACATGTGAACCAGACCCATTCTTACTAAAAGAAATAAGCCCACATGTCTTTCATTAATATATTAATATAATTGAGCAGCTCATTACTAAAATAATGTGCAAATTATATTCTTAATATATTAAATGCAATTCTAGATGGTGTAGGGAAAAATAATAAATAAAAGTGGTAAACGCAGCGGAAGCGATACTAAAAACGATTTAGTGACTTTTAAAATTTTTCCTTTATGAACCTTAAACCCTTTTAATCAATAAACATGCATATATGTGAACAAAAGTAAATTACCTTTTGTCGCGTGATCCGATTGACTTACGTCGATGGTAATCCGCAAGATCTTCAATCCGAGCACGAACGTGGATCACCTAGGAGCGTGGTCTCCCTTTTCTTTAAATTGCAAAACTGTGAATGGACCAAACAAAAAACTTTCTTTTCTTTGTTAGTCACAAAACAATCAAAAGAATGTCAAAAATTATTCCGGTCACTTTTGAGTTCTCAATCTAATGATCGAAACTCGCGTGAACCTAGATCGATATCGTATACTCAAGCTTATTGATGATTAAGCAATAGTATACTATCAAAGAATAATTTCACACTCTCTTTTGTCTTTTTAGAATAAAAACTCTCTCTTGGAATTAAGAAGAAGAAGAAAGAAATAAAAAACTCAAGTACAATGGATTGTGGTGGCCGAACCCTATAAGAACACATATATAGGTTGGCCGAATTTTTTCTTCTTTTTCCTTTAGGGTTGCCGAATTCTATGTAGTCTAAGATTAGGGTTGGCCGAATTCTATAATGTCACTTATATAGGTTGACTTAAATTCAACCCTAATTCTTTTCAACTTAATAGACTTCAAACCCTAATCGAACTCCTTGATTTTTTTTTTTTTTTACTAAATAAAAAGACTCCTTATTTGATTAAATAAATAAAACTAATTTATTTATTTCCTTGTCAAACAAGTGTTTTACTTTTAGGAAAGATTTGTTTCTTTAATTGAACAATTAATCAATAAATTAATTAATTCTTATTTAATTAAAACAAATGAAACAAAATAATATTTTAGGTTAACATTTTAACCTTACCACCCCACTTGATTAAGATTGGGCCTAACACTATTTTCTTATTTCATTTAATCCATTGGACTTTAAATAAAAAGCCCACATGTGAACCAGACCCATTCTTACTAAAAGAAACAAGCCCACATGTCTTTCATTAATATAATTGAGCAGCCCATTACTTAAATAATGTGCAAATTATATTCTTAATATATTAAATGCAATTCTAGATAGACCCTTAAATTGGTCCGGTAGAATATATCAAGTGATCCATGCAAGTCCGTGTGGATTGGGGATCTTGGCGGGCCATCTAAATTTAAGCTTCAATAGACATAACCTAATCACAATAAACAAATGATTCACTTGGGTCCGATCCATTAATTTTAACTCATTCCACTAAAAAGCTAAAACTGAACTCTTAAATAAAGATAGAAAAGGAAGATGCTCCTCATTCATACCCTAGACAATCATATTGGAGATAGTGTATCCTCGTGATTAATATCAGTAATCGCCAAGAGTTCATAGACCGCCTACAACTCTCCAAGTTACCATATTTACTCATATGACCACGTTTTGAACTTGGATATTTTGACTTGTCCAGAAGCCATGTTTTCAATAGACACTATCGAAAACTCAACGTTGAGATTTAATATCCAATTACCTCAAAACATCCATATGATGATATTATACTCTCATTTAATTAAATGGAGCCACGATGTCCATATCTATAAATGAAGTCCTCTATCGATTAACAAATGAATATCACCAAACTATCGAGGATAGACTATACGATATAATCGTACTCATTGATAACTCAAATGATATCACTTGCAACCATAAGTCCATCATTTATCTCAGGATTAAGATAGACTCTCCGATTGTCCTGATAATGAAAAGACTATTATCTATTGACGGTTCTAGATAAAGCTTTTCATTGTGATCCAGTTCAATGCACCCAGTGCACTAGATCCTTTTGCTCGAAGACACTCCGATGATTTTAGACTCATCATATCTCATTTGATCCCACTCAAATGCTAGCAAAAGAATTCTACAACTTTAACAAGATAAAGGTGCCCAACCTTTAACTTAAGTTGTGAACATTATTCAAGACTAACTAAAGAATTGTATCTACCACATACATATCCAGATGTACGAACAATTCTTCTTTTCCCATAGTCTTTAGACCTTATGATTATTTACTTTGACAATTATAATATAAACTATAAATGCTATACGATTAGTTAAACCAGAAATCTCTTTATTAATATGAAAAAGATTGTTAATTACAACTTTACACTCTTGCTATTGAGCATAATCCTAACAGATGGACCCTTAAATTGGTCCGGTAGAATATATCAAGTGATCCATGCAAGTCCGTGTGGATTGGGGATCTTGGCAGGCCATCTAAATTTAAGCTTCAATAGACATAACCTAATCACAATCAACAAATGATTCACTTAGGTCCGATCCATTAATTTTAACTCATTCCACTAAAGAGCTAAAACTGAACTCTTAAATAAAGATAGAAAAGGAAGATGCTCCTCATTCATATCCTAGACAATCATATTGGAGATAGTGTATCCTCGTGATTAATATCAGTAATCGCCAAGAGTTCATAGACCGCCTATAACTCTCCAAGTTACCATATTTACTCATATGACCACGTTTTGAACTTGGATATTTTGACTTGTCCAGAAGCCATGTTTTCAATAGACACTATCGAAAACTCAACGTTGAGATTTAATATCCAATTACCTCAAAACATCCATATGATGATATTATACTCTCATTTAATTAAATGGAGCCACGATGTCCATATCTATAAATTAAGTCCTCTATCGATTAACAAATGAATATCACCAAACTATCGAGGATAGACTATACGATATAATCGTACTCATTGATAACTCAAATGATATCACTTGCAACCATAAGTCCATCATTTATCTCAGGATTAAGATAGACCCTCCGATTGTCCTGATAATGAAAAGACTATTATCTATTGACGGTTCTAGATAAAGCTTTTCATTGTGATCCAGTTCAATGCACCCAGTGCACTAGATCCTTTTGCTCGAAGACACTCCGATGATTTTAGACTCATCATATCTCATTTGATCCCACTCAAATGCTAGCAAAAGAATTCTACAACTTTAACAAGATAAAGGTACCCAACATTTAACTTAAGTTGTGAACATTATTCAAGACTAACTAAAGAATTGTGTCTACCACATACATATCCAGATGTAC
Organism: Acer negundo; assembly: GCA_035582765.1. Classification (NCBI taxonomy): domain Eukaryota; kingdom Viridiplantae; phylum Streptophyta; class Magnoliopsida; order Sapindales; family Sapindaceae; genus Acer; species Acer negundo. Next base: position 8,701,345 of record CM069238.1, on the reverse strand, counting down.
GAACAATTCTTCTTTTCCCATAGTCTTTAGACCTTATGATTATTTACTTTGACAATTATAATATAAACTATAAATGCTATACGATTTGTTAAACCATAAATCTCTTTATTAATATGAAAAAGATTGTTAATTACAACATTACACTCTTGCTATTGAGCATAATCCTAACAGATGGACCCTTAAATTGGTCCGGTAGAATATATCAAGTGATCCATGCAAGTCCGTGTGGATTGGGGATCTTGGTAGGCCATCTAAATTTAAGCTTCAATAGACATAACCTAATCACAATCAACAAATGATTCACTTAGGTCCGATCCATTAATTTTAACTCATTCCACTAAAGAGCTAAAACTGAACTCTTAAATAAAGATAGAAAAGGAAGATGCTCCTCATTCATACCCTAGACAATCATATTGGAGATAGTGTATCCTCGTGATTAATATCAGTAATCGCCAAGAGTTCATAGACCGCCTATAACTCTCCAAGTTACCATATTTACTCATATGACCACGTTTTGAACTTGGATATTTTGACTTGTCCAGAAGCCATGTTTTCAATAGACACTATTGAAAACTCAACGTTGAGATTTAATATCCAATTACCTCAAAACATCCATATGATGATATTATACTCTCATTTAATTAAATGGAGCCACGATGTCCATATCTATAAATGAAGTCCTCTATCGATTAACAAATGAATATCACCAAACTATCGAGGATAGACTATGCGATATAATCGTACTCATTGATAACTCAAATGATATCACTTGCAACCATAAGTCCATCATTTATCTCAGGATTAAGATAGACTCTCCGATTGTCCTGATAATGAAAAGACTTTTATCTACTGACGGTTATAGATAAAGTATTTCATTGTGATCCAGTTCAATGCACCCAGTGCACTAGATCCTTTTGCTCGAAGACACTCCAATGATTTTAGACTCATCATATCTCATTTGATCCCACTCAAATGCTAGCAAAAGAATTCTACAACTTTAACAAGATAAAGGTGCCCAACCTTTAACTTAAGTTTTGAACATTATTCAAGACTAACTAAAGAATTGTGTCTACCACATACATATCCAGATGTACGAACAATTCGTTTTTTCCCATAGTCTTTAGACCTTATGATTATTTACTTTGACAATTATAATAATAAACTATAAATGCTATACGATTTGTTAAACCAGAAATCACTTTATTAATATGAAAAAGATTGTCAATTACAACATTACACTCTTGCTATTGATCATAATTCTAACAACATCATCAAGAGACCAATTTGATGATCTTGATGAAGAAGATGACTCCATTTGTAAGATGGAGAATATAGGAGATGACTCAAAAGTTGAGAATTTGTCATTTAATTCCACAAATGGAAATGTGGAGAGTAGGGATCATGAAGACTACTTGTTAATCGCCAAAATTGGCGAATGACCAAAGAAGAATTTTCCACCCAGATACATGGAAGAGACACATGCAAAGATATCATCTAGCTACTACTAGAAAGAAGAACGCTGGATCAAATCTGGATACCTACCTCCTCTTTTAAATCAAGCCAACAAGCCTAGCAATCTCAATAACCACTAAGTATCCCGACGCGGAGTTCTACTCAGAATCCTATCACATAGCTCAGTGGGGTACCCCGCTACTGCATCAAACAGGTATCCCGCTACTATATCAACCGGATACCCCGCTCCTATATCAGCAGGGTACCCCGCTGCTGCACCAGACAGGCATCCATATACTACATCAGCTAAGTATCCCGCTTCTACACCCAGCCAGGTACCCCGTTGCAAGAACAGCTGATATCAGGATACCTAGTCGACCAAGCCCCTAACAAGGAAAGCATAAAACTAGTAAGAGGCGGGGTACAGGAGAACCTAAATACCTCTTGGGATCCTCTCGCCAGATAACCATAAGAAACACTCATAGAATTACAAATCCATATGTTTAGACAGAAAAGTCTTGAAGATCCAAAGCAAGGGGCTTGAAACGTCGTCGTTCAAGTCCCGATAAAAAGGTAGACTCCTTCTCGCCACTTAAGAATTCCATTCGAATAAGGAGTCCACTTTTATTAGAATCCTCTCCAAAAGGAATCACTTGATTCGGATAATTAAAGCTCCTACAAGATCGCCTCCTAGAAAGAAATAAAGTCCTGTGATTGCGAAAACCCTAGATCGAAAGTATAGGAGTGCCTGGCAAGCAATGACCTATATATACGACACTAAATTCACCAAGAAGGGGATCAGAAGTTGGCCTCCCCAAACCCTACACTGATTTTCAGTTCTACTAATCGACAAGCACGAGCATACCATCTCCATGACCTAACAGAAACCTAATGTATCGTTACGTAGCCATCGCCCTAATTTCATTAGTTGTATGCATATTTTCATCAATAAGATCGCACCTGTTAATCTTTTCTTGTATGATTTTTATTTTGCTTTGACAAAAATTTTGTTGGTATCGAACCACGTGATACCCCTTCGATTGGGATCTATCTCGATCTTGGTCCGTAAAGTTGTTATTTGGAGATTTTTCCCAGTAATAATTTTCCATTAACACTTTTCGCGCCGTCTGTAAGAAATCTGTTCCCAACATTTATAAAGAAGTTGTCTTAGTTCTACCCGGCAAAGTAGAAAGATGAGACTACGATCCTCTCAGGCCCATTCGACTCCATCGAGACCCTTGTCACTTGTTTCAACCGGAAGAGCTCAAAGATGGGGTAGAGGATCCAGGAATGACAATCCGACACCAATACCTCCTCTAGTCACAGCCACAGGCCCCTTGCCTTAGGATCCGATTGGGCAGGAGATCAATCGGGATATTCTAGAGCAACAAGCTGCTGCCTACGTAGAAGCCATCCTACTCAGAATGATAGCGTAGAAGCCATCCGACTCAGAATGATAGCTCACGGAATCCCCTTTGAAGCAACCGGGATCATAGGAGACATTGGCCTAAGTATCTGGGTACTAGTGTTTGACCGACTAGGTCCATCTCCACCAACCCCGGTCCGTCAGGTTAATCTCAGACCCCGACTGGTGAAATCTATGATTGAGATTCCACCAAGGAAAGTCCAACCCCTGGCAAGGCCAAGGGGAGAGAAGAAAGATCTATAGCCAGACTTAGAAGGAAGAGCCAGATCCTGAAGAAGCCCCAAAAGTAGGCACCAGAAAGCCAAGCAGAAGAAAGTGGTTGTTGATTCAGAGACCTCGGATGAAGATGGGTCGGTGGCCCGATCTGGAAATGCTAAATCTCAACATCTGGAAGATCAGATGGCTAAAATGGCCAAGGAGTTGGAGGAGTTAAAGAAGGGAAAGCATTAGGGAATCTGGAAGAACCCCCTAGGTGAGATGAATACACCATTCTCCAAAAGGATTAGGGAGGCAGGGCTACCCCCCAAATTCAAGATGCCTTCCGAAAAGTATTCTAAAACAGAGGATCCTATCAGTCATCTGGAAAGCTTTATCCACTAGATGGAAGTCTAGAATTCAACACGGTCAGCCATGTGAAGGATGTTCCCCTCGACATTGACTGACTGTGCTAAAACATGGTTCAGGAAATTGCCACCAGGTAGTGTTGATTCTTTTTCTAAACTCACTACAGCTTTCTGTGCACATTTTCAGGGAGTCAAGCCTCATCCCTAGGACCCTATCTTGCTTTAGTATGTGATCCAGGAGCAGGGTGAAACATTGAGGTCTTATGTGGAGAAATTCCATAAGGAAGTGATCCAGATGGGAGTATTCGACGAAAAAGAAACCTTGCTTAATTCCCGAAGAAACTTATGGGCGAGCAGACTATTCCACTCTTTTGCTAAGTATCCACCAGAAACTTACCAGGAAGCCTACAATCAAGCTTTAGAATAAGTAGACATAGAAGAGCAACTTCAGATCAAGGTTGAACATGACGAAGCCTGACTGGCCCCGCGTCCTAAGAAGAAGGCTCCAAAGCCCATACCAGTCAAGAGATTCTAGAATCAGTCCCCAAACATGTCAAGCTATATGCAGCCTCCTATTCCCAGAGTGGTCCCACTGAAAGAAGTTGCTCGGGTAGCAAGGGAAGAAGATGGATATAATCACTACACCCCCCTCAATACTTCAAGAGAAACCATTTACCTCACCATCAGGGACAAAGGCCTGCTCAGGAAGCCGGGTCCCATGAAAGTCCCAACTAATAGGAGGAACCAGTACAAGTATTGCAATTTCCACGAGGATGTCGGACACAACACTTTAGAATGCTACAGCCTTCGCAATCAGATCGAAGGATTGGTAAGGGGAGGCCTACTGACAAAATTTCTACAGCAGGTATAAGATAGCATCAAGGAAGGGAAACAGGTACAAAACGAGATACGGGAGGTGGCGGAAAGAAGGAGGGATGGAGAGAAGGATCTGATGCAAGGATCTATCTCGATCTTGGTCCTTAAAGTTGTTATTTGGAGATTTTTCCTAGTGATAATTTTCCATTAACACTAATGGAAAAAGTTTGAAAGCTATAAGGTAAAGAATGAAAAGGAGATTCAAAATTTCAAGGAAGAAAACCTTGAGCTTTCAACACTAATGGACCACTAGAGTGAAGAAGTGGTGAGATACATGAAGGATGAAGATAAGTTAAATGATGAGTTAGCTATATCTAAGAGGAATGAAGAAGGGTTGAAGATGGAGATTGAAGATGGAGATTGAAGATGCTAGAAAGTTTTAGAAGGTGGATGGCTAAAATGGCCTCTAGCACTGAAAAACTCAACCATAAGTTGAATGTTGGAAAAAACCCTGATGACAATAGTGGTCTTGGTTTAATAATGACTTGGAGATTCCCACTCCTAGCAAGACCATGTTTGTCAAGAACTTAGGTAAGAAAGAAGCTTCACCGGTGCACACTCCTAGGAAGAAGATTGATCTAGGACAATGTTCAAGAAGTGCACAAGTGAAGGTAGCTCCAAGGAGACAACCTCAAGCTCAACCTATAAGAGTTCCTCACACTAACTTCCCTCAACCTTAAATCCATCAAAGGAAGAGACCAATCATGCAAGCTCAACCGAGGAAGCAACAAAGTCTTGGCCAACAACAAAGAAGGAGAGATCCTATCCAACAACCAAGACAATAACAAAGACATGGGAAGGCTCATATGCATGCACAAAGACGTGGTATGATTTCTAACTTCATCCCTACATGTCATTATTATGGTATTGATGGTCCAATTATACCAAATTGCTTTCATTACATCAAAATGTGTATAGTTAAAAGCATGATTGAAAAGAAAAGGGCTAAAGCTAGAATGCATGTTCATAGGAAGGATAAAATTCATTTAAATGATCCTATGATATCTAGAACTCTTGAACCTTTAACCAATTGGATTGAAACTTTGTCACCTAAGCGGAAAAAAAATAATAAACCCGCTTGCTATGAGACTAACAAGTCTCACATTGGTTCAACTAAGTCCAATGGACTTGGGAGGTCTTTAAGACCTCATACCGTTCATTGAAGTGGTATGGATTTTGACTCCATATGGGGAACTCAAGCAAAGAGAGCTATTGCATACTTGTTACATGCAAAAAATATGAAAATTTTTATGCTTCTTTCTTTAATTGCTTGAGTATCATGATTGCATATATGTTCATATGTTTTTACTTCAATAAGTGTGAACCATGCTTTGAATGTAATCCTATGTCATATTTATGTTCAAACATGCATTTTTAGGCTAGGAGATTTACATAGGAAGTACGGTTTGAATGAACTATAGTTATCTCCATGACATGATGATTCTTAATTGACATGCTAAAAATTAATAGCATGAATTTCTTTTAACATGCTAATGCAAAATGAAAAAGCATGAATTAATGATTGCATATTCTTAAATGCAAAACAACGTGTGAAAAAGCAAATGAGACTCAAATGAAAATCAATTGTCTCTCTTTCTTTATTTGTTGAACATGGTTACTATAATACGGGAAATATTCTCGGAAAAATCGAATAGAGTGCAAAGTCGCTCATGACATGTTTAGCTTATAAAGTTGGATATAGTTGCTCTCAAATTAAACTCAATGAAATCTCTATATCCTTTCTTCTCTCATGACAAATGGTGAAATTGGTTTGACTTTTATTGGAAACCTTTGTTATTTGCTTTGCCGAATACCATTGTATTTTGAACTTGAATGCTACATGTCTTGTATGCAAATCGTCTTTTAATTCACACGTTTTCATAAAATAAATCTCCTTGTTTCTCTCCAATTGATTGAGTTGCATAAAGTGGCTTATATGATTATACAAATATCATGTATGCTAATATCTCTCTTTGCCTTAAGTGACTCGATTGGGGACTACTCATTTGTCCATATCATGCCAAAAAGGGGGAGTAGAATGGTGGTAAGGAGAGTTTCTAATTGTAGTAGCAATTGTGCATATTGGGGAGACTATATATTGAGGGGGAGTAACCCATTGAGGGGGAGCATTGCATTACACACATACTTTGCATGATATTGTGCTTAAATTCTTAAATGCAAATGCTTATTTTATTTTCACTTGATCATCTCAAATACACTTACATTGGAAAGTGTAATTTTTTTTTGAAGGGTTGATAGTTCTACAAGAGATTGACGACTTGAAGTTTTTTATCTTTTAATATCTCTTTGTAATGTAGAATCTCCCGTAGCTTCAATTATGTTGTGAGGATCAATGTGAGTGGTGGTTTTGTCACGAAATAGCCAAATGGGGAGATTGCAAGGATTTCCATATTTTGATTGGCTTATTTCGTGGACAAACCACATATTGGGGTTTGTTGTAAGGGTAGCTTTAGTGTTTGAGGATCAAGCTTAAAGGCTCCTTCAAGACCTCAAGGGATAAGCACGGCAAAGGTATATCTCTAGTGCTTAATTTTTCAGTAAAAAGATTTAATTGTACACACTCACTTGCCATGATTGCATACATGTTCATTGCTATTGTGCATTCTCTTCACTTCCACACTTGCACTTCTTTGTTATATTTTATATGCGTGGTTGTCTATTTAAATCCTCAATGCTCTTCCTTGTTGAGCTTGTTTGATGGAAATTGTCTTCCAAGAGGATTTAGGAAAAAGGGGTTGCATTTTTGACCAGGTAAAAAATGAGCCCTAGTTCTGCGGCCGGTGACCACAGAACAGGGCGCAGAAATCAAAGTGTCAAAACACCTAACACTTCTGCGCCCTTGGGTTTTACGGTTAGAGGTCGCATAGCAAGGGCGCAGAAAAAGGACCAGAGCATCAGGTCTATTTCTACGCCCTCAATTCTGTGGGTCGTGGCCACAGAACAGGGCGTATAATTTCCTGTTAGATTGGGGCAATTTTATCTTTTCACTCTAACTTTTATGGCCCTCTATAAATACACCACTTTCTCATAGTCTAAGTGTGACTCTTTGATCATCAAGAACCCTAAGCTTAAAAGAGAGACCTTTGAGAGAGAAAGCAATCAAGATTTCTCATTTAATCATTCAAACCCATTTTCATATGCATCAAATATCATCTAAGCATTTTCTAGCATAGTTAGGATGCTTACTTGCATGGGTCTTGCTCAACACACATCCCTTGGTATGTTCTTCACTATTATCATACATAATTAGTGTTTTATTTATCAAGGCATCTCTTATATTATTTGTATGCTTTTAGAATATATTCTAGATACAAAATAGAAATTGTTGTGTTAACATGATTGAGTGTTGTATTTTGATAGCTTCATAGGATTTCAATATCTATGTTTAGCTAAGCTTTATGACATGTCATTTAGCTATTGATATCTAGGATTATATTAATTGTTATATTCATCATCCTTGATAAGCATCTAAGGTTACCTAGCTTTATTTGCTCTTTGAATATCATCATAAATTCACACAGGTTTTTTATCTCTTCATTGAGAACTAAGACTTGTGTTGTGACCGGGATTAGGTTGCTTAAATCACAAGCAATTGGACTAGGTCCACTTTTAAAGGTCTGCGGGTAGTGGTAGCGGGATATTGGCCAGGATTAAGCCATCAAACCAGGATTAGGTTGTATACGCTATCGCAATTAGTGGATTTGAGGTTCGAGTGTGGCGTACTTACTAGCTCATGGTTTTTCCTGTGAGGGTTTCCACGTAAAAATCAAGTGTTCTTTAATTTCCGCACTTATATGTTTGATTTGTTAATTTGACTAGTTTGGGGTATTTTTGTAAATATTGACTAATCACGAAAATTGGGTAATAATGATTAAAATCTATTCACCCCCCCTCTAGATTAATATTAGATACACACCGTTAATTTGTTTCAACCTCCATTCAAGTTCCCAAGTACCATGACGTGCCCACACGCCTTTACCAATCCCGAGTGATAGCTAAGAAGATCTTGTAGTTCAAATCAGGAAGCAGATCGAACAGAAGAAGGAGCCTACAAACGTTGGTATGAATTAGTTTCATCTTTTTCTTATTGTATTTTGATTATTATTGTACAAATGGGTTAGTTTATGATTGCTTAAAAAAATTTTAAATCTTTCCGCTACGCAATCTGTAACCCTAGGTTCCTACAAATGGTACATACAACTATGGGATATGGTATTCTTTTGACACTAATCTAAGTCTTGTTGGATTTAGTTATGCCGATGGGGCGGGAAATTGTGGTTATAGGAAGAGCATATCAGGTGGTTGCTTCTTCCTAAGGAACAATTTGATCTCTTTGTTTTGCAAGAAGCAAAATTCAATTTCCCTATCTGAAATTCCCTTAAGAAATATAGTGTAATATATACCTAGAAGAGGAGGTGGGGGTGAATAGTTATAAACCCAAATTCTTCCAAATTCATTTTTCTCAAAACACAACAATGGTACGCACGCTTGGTGTGTCTAACAAATGAAATGTTTTAATCAACACAAGCGGAAATCAATACACAATTGAAGTTATCAATACAAGATATGGAAGATAATAAAATGTAAAGTGAAACTTAACACATGTATTTTTACGTGGTAAACCACCTAAGAGGAAACGTCCATGGGTTGATACCACAACCACCGGTAAGCAAATTCACTATGACGAAAAGGAGAAACACACTCAAGGTAATCAACACATGATATACTCCCTAAGCTATCAACTCCTAGTCTACCCTCGGGCCTAGTGAATCACCTAGCCTACTTCCTATCTAAGATGTGTCCTACACCTCTAGGAAGCAACTTCCTATCCAAGACACTCATGTCTCTAAGAAGCTTTCATGCTTGTATATCCAGATTCCTTTGATCCTAGACAAGACTTCTCGCTTAGTTATCTGAATCCCCTTGATCCTAACTAAGACTTCACATTTGACTATCCGAACCACATGTCCTAGCCAAGTTTTCTTGCTCTTAACAAAGCTTCATTCACTTTGAAAGAGATTTCAACCTTTTGCAAGGCAAAATGATCTAAGTGATGCAAATGATGCAAACACAATCAAAAAGAGAAAGTTGATAACATAAACTCTATGAACATGCGAGAGATACCTAGAATATGCTTTCAACACACAATCACAAAGTTATCTAGAAATCCAAGCATGTGAATCAATAAGAACTAGATTAGCATAATCAAAAATCACACTCAAAAATCCTAGTTCTTAGATCATGAAATTAAACCTAGAAATGATCATGAAGAACATCATACAAGTCATTTCTAGAATCAATTTCAAGTTAATCAAGTTTAGCTAAAAGATATTAAAAAATGATCACAAAGCTAAAACTCAATAATCAATCGATCAAACAAACCTAGAATGCGAATTAACATCATCCTTAACACATTTAAAATATCAAAGAAGAAGATTCAATAAGATGATCACAAGAGAAAGTGAGAAGAAAATGTTTCACCTACAAATGATGAACCACGTACTAAAATCTGTTTTCTGCTCAAAATAACGACATCATTTGGTTATGAAAATACTTGGGGTTTTTTCCTCTCTTCAAGATAAATATTTTTGGCTTTTAAATCACTTGATTCGGAGTTCAAATGAGAGAGCTATGATCAAAATAAGAAATCAAAAACTTGAAGAAATTTTCTGCTCTTTATTTTTCAATTTTTTTCTTCACACAAATTTGGAGGGAAGGAGGAAGATATTTAAAAGAGAGAAGGAGGGAGATTTGGTGGCCAACCAAAAGCGACCACATTACCATCCATGTGTGAGGCTCATGAGCCTCATGGGGTAGAGGGATGCCTAGGTTGTGATTCTCACACGCCCCTCATGGGCTCCCTCACAAAATGGCCTTTGGCCATTTCAAGTCTCTCTTGCGCTCCTCTCGTGTTCTTCAGCCGTATTTAGACATTTGAACTCCGAATTCGAATCTGTTTTCAGATTATGAACCGTGACTCTCTCATGTACAAGGATGACTATAAAAATTTGTAAATTGGTTATGAATTTGACTCGATACATGATGATGAAAACAGCACAACGTATGAGAAAGTAAAGTAGCATAGCTTCCTAGTTTTGACTCGAAACCTAATGAGTGAGTTACTGAAATGATTGGAACTTAATAAGGAATCAAATGAGATCATGTTCAAGTCTAGAATCAATAAAACAAAAACAAATAAATACAAAGTCACACAAGTATGCTATTTCCTTTAGATAGTCATAGAACATGCAATTTCACAGTGTTTGTCATTATTAGATCAATGCATGTGCATATTTCAATAACTGTGTGAATGTGTTATACCAAATGTAGCACAATTATGAAGGGACACAAATGTATGAATTGTGTGTGTGTGCATTATGCCTTGCAAGAGAAAGAAGTGTCTTGATACCTTAGCATCCAAGTATGCGTTTTTTCTCTTGAAGATGATATTTGCATGAGAAGTTGCTTTTCTCCTTTGAAGCCTTTTTTCACCAAGAACCACCTAAGCAACTAACCATTACAAATAAAGAGAGTTTTGCAATGGAATCAAGAAAACACAAATCTAAATCCTAACACTACCCACGACCGAAATCGAATACATAGTTATCAGGAGTGGATGCACACAACTCCTATGGATGAAGCAAATGCTTATGGTCTATGGCTTCGATCATGGTGCTTTAACCCTTTATTATGATAATTTGAGTGTTATTAGTATTTCTAAGAATCTTGTACAACATTATAGAACTAAGCACATTAACATTAGTCATCACTTTATTAGGGAGCTAGTTGAGAACAAATGCATTGCAAGTGAGCATGTTGGCACAAATGATCAACTAGTGGATTTATTTACCAAGCCTTTAGATGCTACTAGGTTTAAAGCATTTAGTAGATCTATTGGGATTTGCCTCATGCATTGACGTGGTTTGGTAATTGACCCCATATGGGGAGCTCAAGTAAATAGAGTAATCTTGTATACTTGTCACATGCAAAAAATTTGATAAACATTATGCTTCTTCTTTAATTTTGAGTGTCTTGGTTGCACATATGCTTATATGGTATTTTCCTCAATAAGTGTGAACCATTGCTTTGTTTGTAATCTGTTAGATCGATAAATGTTGATATTTGAGACCCCTAATCCCTATGTTTTATGTTATGTTCTTGAGTACAATTGAATGTTTTATTGTGTTTGTTGAGTTTGTGTAGAAGATAGCTCTTGGAGTGAGGTTGATGACAAAAAAGGTGATTTTTAGTGAGGTTTGGAGAAATGCTTCTGTAGTGCATCCAACTTGTGAAGACCATATCTCCCTCCTCAGATCGAACCAAGATGAGATCTAAGTGTTTTTGGAAATCTCTGGAAGTCTAGTTTTCGGCGCACTTTACGGTTCATCGATCTGAGTTTTCTAGAGGAAGTTATGGCCGATTTAGTGACAGAAGGTCAGAGCTGGAAAGTCCTACCGCGGGCTAGACCGCTGGGATTGCACATTGCCTGGGTAGTGGTCTGGGCAGCGGTAAACATCAAAAAGACACCATTTTCTGGACCGTTGTGCATGCGGAGTGGTCCGGGCAGCGGTCCATAGCAGATGAGCACCGTGGGGTAGACCGTTGGGCATGCACATTGCCTAGGCAGCGGTAATTACATATTTTTGGAAGATTTCCATTCCGAATTAGGCTAGATTCATCCCAAAGCTTCCCATATCAAATTCTAATGACTTTAAGAGATCAAAATATGTTTGGGAAACCTCCTAAACACAAATTAGGAAAGGATTTTCATTCCTTGTTTAATTCTACTTTCCTACTTGATGGGTCTCCAACATCAAAGCAATTTGGGAATTTACAAGAGGTATCACCTATAAATATCAAGAGCCTTCTCAAGAGATGGGTTGGTAGAATTTAGCACTCAAGATTGAAGACTGAAGATCTTTCATAGTTTTATTTTCTCTCTTCTTCTACCTTTATTTAGTTTTAATGTCTTTAATTATTTTCATAGTTATGATGTGTAACTAAACTTCTCATAGTTAGTGCTAACTTGAAGCCCTAAACATGATTTCGATTTCATAGATATTATTTTAATGGAGTATTAGTTTTCTTACCTGATGAATTCAATTTCCCCATTAGAATTGTCTTTCTTTTATTATGTTTCTTTGATTGATCACCTTAGGAGCATGATTTTAGGATTTATGTTGCAAGGATACAAGCCGGACACCATACGGATCTATCCTTGGTTGTAACAATTAATTGAAATAAAGTCCAATTAAGGGAAATTGTTTTGTAAATCATCTAGAATAAATACCATAGTTTAGGGTTCACGTGATATTCATATTCTCTTTGTTCTTAATGGATTCCTATTATTAAATCTAGTAAATGCCCATGCTAGGTTATAATTTGGAATACACGTATTTATGTAGATGCCATGCAACTTACATACTAACTAAGAGAGAATCTATACGACTCGAGTGGGATGCCAACACCTTGTTGTGAATATCTTCATTATGTTTGATATCTTTAAACTCCATTATTGTTTGTGAATCGGATGAATGTTTAGTGGTGGATAGGGAGCTCTAGCTAGCTTCTCCTTATTGATTTTTTTTCTAAATATATTTTTTGCTGCACTTTTTATTTTAGTTTAATCCAAATTCTTAGTTTTTGATAACCAATTCAAAACCCCCTCCATTCGTGTGTGTGAGTTGTGTTTTATTCAAGTTGTTTGAGAGTCTTAGAGTGTCTTAATTTAGTATTTTCAAATTCATAACTTCTATAGGTAATTCATTCTTCGTGGGAATGACCCTTGCTTACCTATTGTGCTATCGTTTATGATTTGTGCACTTGCAAGGTTTTATAATATTTTGTTTGCTCTTTTGCAGCCAACAAGGAGATTTATTTTGGAAGTACTCTTTGAATGACCAATAATTAATCTCCAAGACAAGATGATTCTTTCTAATGACATGCTTAATTTGAAAATAGTGAAATGTTGATTGCTTAATCTTGAATGCAAAATATGTGTGAAAAAGCAATATTGAGACTCAAACCAATAAGGATCTTGTATCCATTCAAAGTATTTTAAAATCCAACAGTCTTTCTTTCTTTATTAGTTGAACATTACCCAGAAAAATCAAATAAGGTGCAAAAGTCACTCCTGCCTTGTTTTGCTTATAAAGTTGGATATAGTTGCTCCTTAAATTGAATTGCATAAAATCTATATCCTTGCTTTTCTCATGACAAAGGGTGAAATTGGTTTGAATTCTATTTGAAACCTTTGTTGTTTGCTTTGCCAAATACTATTGTTTTGAACTTGAATGTAACATGTCTTGCATGCAAAGCATCTTTGTCACATATTTTTTCTCAAAATAAATCTCCTTGCATCTCTCCTAATTAATTGAGTTGTATAAATTTCTTGTATATGTCTATGCAAATGTCTTGTATGCTACTATCTCTCTTCGCTATTTGTGACCCAATTGGGAATACTCCTTTGCCTATCTTATGACAAAAAGGGCGAGTAGTGTGTGTAATGAAGATAGTGTGCATGTTGGGGAGATTGCTTATTGAGAGGGAGTAACCCATTTAAGGGGAGCATTGTATTACACTTCACATGATGTTGCTAATATTTTATTTCAATGCAAATGCTTGTATGTTCTCTTTTTTCTTTCTTCACTTGATCACCTCACATACACTTGTTTTGGAAAATGCAGTTATCTTGTTTTCTATGGATGTTCATTCTACATGAGATGGAAAGCTTGAAGATCTAGTGTTAAGTATCTCTTTGTAATGTAGAAGAACTATTGTTGACCTTAAGTTTTTTTGTTTTATGAGATTTAATTGTGAGTGGTGGTTTTGTCACAAAATAGCCAAATAGGGAGATTGAAAGGTCCTCATTTTTGATTGGCTTATTTCATTGAAAAACCACATTTTGGGTTTTCTTATTTTTTTGTAAGGGTAGTTTAGGGCTTCATTGATCGAGATCAAGTAATTGGAATTCAAGCCCTTAAGCACAGAGCTCATTGATGGTATATTACTTGTGCTTAACTCTTAATTGAAGGAATAGTTGCACACACACAATTCTCTTGTATGCATGTGTGTTCATTGCTTTTTATGCACATTCTCTTCACACTTCACACTTCACACTTGCACAACTTGCATATAGATTAGGTGTGACTTGTTGCTTTGAAAAAAGATCTTATCTCTTTGCCACGGTCTGTACCACTATGGGTATCGCCGCCCGTGCCCTTGGCCTTGCCCTTGCCTGGACTGCGGTGTTTGTCAGGTGTAACTTTTGATAAGTTTTACCATGCATACCGTGGTGGGTGCACCTTGCCTCTGGAGCGGTTCCCTACCATGATAGTTTCCAAAGGCCACATGTTGTGTGTACCATGGTGCAGACACCTTGTCTGTACCATGGTGCAGACACTAGTCATGATGACTTTTAGTTTTCCAAGTGAAAAATGACGTCACTTCACTTTGGGTCTTCTATATATATGTTGGTTTCTCTTCTTGGTAGACCTATAGCTTAGAAATAAACTCCTTTGAGAAGCTTAAGAGTGTCTTGCAAGAAAAGCACCTAAGAACCCATTTTTATTTTCCCAAACCCATTTTCATATGCATCAAATATCATCTAGAATCATCTAGCTTCATCTAGGATGTGTTCTTACATGGATTTTCTTCAATACACATGACTTGGTAAGTAGAACACCATTTTCATCTATTCTAGTGTTCTTACTTAGCAAGATAGCTCATTTATGACTTGTTAGCATCTAGATTAAGTGTTTATCTACATGTTGAGGTTTTGTGTTGATTGATTGGGTTGTTGTATTGTGATAGTTGTTGCATATAGGATTGTTTTTATCCTCTATAGCTAAGTGTTTATGCGACATGTAAGAACATGATTTTTAGGATTATTTGACATTTTCATTCAAGAATAGTTAAGCTTAAATGTGTTGACCTAGCATTTATGCATCTTTTATTCACTTAGGTTGTTTTCTCTTCTTTAAGTGTTAAGTCTTGTGGCTTGGTTCGTGCGCAAGCAAGTGGGTCTCGAATCACTACAAAGGCCCGCTGGGTAGAGAAGAAGGGTTAGTGACCAAGCATGGTTTACTGAAGGTCAACCTAGATTGTAAACTTTCAATCAAGTAGTGGATCTGATGACCATGTATGACTAGCACAATAGCTCGTGAGTTTTTTCCAGTTGTAAGTTTGTAAGTTCCTCATTTTTTATTGGCTTATTTCAGTGACAAACCATAATCACGGTTTGATATGTAAGGGTAGCATAGGCATTTAATTGTTGGTGATCAAGCTCAACAAAGACCCTCTCAAGACTTCAAGATGATAAGCACCTCAAAGGTAAATCACATGTGCTTAAATTATATTGAAGAGAATAGTTGCACACACACCCCTCTCACATATGCATGTGTGTTCATTGCTTTATATGTACATTCTATTCACACTTCACACTTGCACATCTTGCATATAGACTAAGTGTGAATTGTGTCTTCGAAAAGAGAAATTTTCTCTTTATTGCAGTTGTAAGTTCCTCAAGTTTGATTGGTTTATTTCGGTGACAAACCACAAATGGCATTTGATGGTTGGTGCTTTGCACAACCAAGGCCCTCTCAAGAACTCAAGAGATCAAGCACTTGAAAGGTAAATCTCTAACTGCTTACTTGCTTTGAAGAGATGTAGTTGCATACACTCACAAAACTTGCATAATTCTTATTTTTGTATGTTGTGTGTCTTTATTATGTGTGCTTTAATGTTCATTAATCTCTCTTCTTGCATGTTTAATTTGATTGCATCATGTGTGTTAAATGCCATGTCATTAATGCACCATGATTTTATAAGGGTGCTGTAAAACCGCCCTACAACCGCCCTACGAATAGCGGTTAGAGCAAATTGCTCTTGACCGCTCTACGGTCACTCTTCGTAGAGCGGTGCCACTGGTGGATTTTTTAATCACCTGTAAACTACCCTACAACCGCCCTACATAGAGCGGTTGTAAAGCGGTTCTCAAAATCGAAAGAGCAACCGTCCCTTGTTCGCCTGATTTCTGCTCTACGCGTAGAGCGGTGATGAAGAACTTGTTCTTCTTTTCCCAAGGGAATCGCCTTACAACCACCTTACATAGAGCGGGTAAGGCAGTCAAGGCATATTTTTGAAAACTTATCAAAATGATGTCACTTCATTTTAACACCTTATATATATGCCTCCTTTGTTTTATGTCAGTTTCAAGAGTTCCAAAAAACATATTTTTCACTTAGAAAATATTTCAAGAGAAAAATACACAAGAACTCACCTTTAAACACTCAAAGCTTTTCCTTTGTGCATCAAAGATCATTTTGCATCATCTATGAGCATATAGGATGCATCCATGCATGGTTTTGCAACATCATAACTTGCTTGGTAAGGTTTTCACTATTATCTTACATAATTAGTGTCTTTCTTAACAAACCATCTCTTTTATCATTTGTATGCTCATAGAATATATTATAGATACAAAATAGAGATTGATTATGGTGTATTGATTGAGTGTTGTATTTTGATAGCTTTATAGGATTGCCTATTCTATGTTTAGCTAAGCTTTATGACATGTCATTTAGCTCTTGATATCTAGGAATGAATTAATTGTCATATTCTCATTCTAGATAAGAATCTAAGGTTCCCTAGCCTTGTTTGTTCCTTGAATATCATCATATATTCACATAGGATATATTATCTCTTCGGAGAATATAAGTCTTGTGTAATTGATCGGGATTAGGTCACTACACCGGGATCAGGTGGTCACTCAAGCAAATTGGACTAGGTTCACTTTCAAAGGCATGCGGGTAGTGGTAGCAGGATATTGGCTAGGATTAGGCCATCAAACTGGGATTAGGTTATATACGCTATTGCAATTAGTAGATTCAAGGTTCGTGTGTGGCCCATAAAACAGCCCGTGGTTTTTCCCAGTGGTTGGGTTTCCACGTATACTTCAAGTGTTGTTTATATTTCCACATCATATTACACTTGTTGTTTATTTTGACTAGTTGGGGTATTTTCGTGAATATTGACTAATCTCAAAAATCGGTAATAATCGCTTAAAATCTATTCACCACCCCTCTAGATTAATATTGAACACACCATAATTTGTTTCAGCAGCCTGTACCACTTCTGGTACACTTGCATGGGCAGCAGTCCTTGACAGGTGCAACACCTGATGCTTATGCACAATGTATACCACCGTGGGTGCACTTACCTCTGGAGCGGTCCCCACATCGGTAGTTTCCAACTCCTACACAGTTGGCATACCACAACACAGACACCCTGTCCGTACCAAGATACGCACATCGATTATAACAGGGTTTGGTTTTTAAAAATGACCAAAACGTTGTAGCTTTTAAATGACCTCATATATAATTGCCACTTTGTCTCTAGGTCAGTTCACTTGAGTTCAAAATCATATTTTTAACTTAGAAAATCATCCAAGAGAGAAAATCATCCAAGAACGCACCTTTGATCACTCAAAATCATTTCCATGTGCATATATCATCATTAAGCATCATCTAGGATCATCTAGGATGTGTTCATGCATGGGTTTTCTTCAACACACATGACTTGGTAAGTTGAACACTATCTTTATCCATTTTAGTGTCTTACTTAGCAAAAAATCTCATTTGTTACTTGTATGCATCTAGAACATATTCTATATACAAGATTGAGATTATTGTGTTGATTGATTTACTGTTTTATTGTGATAGCTATTGTATCTAGGGTTGCTTTATCTTAAATCACTAAGTTTACAAATGATATGTAGACATATGATATCTAGGATTGATTTGATTGTCATCATTTAATCTCTAGATAAACATTTAGTATAGCCTAGCATTAATTGCATTTTGAATATCATGATATTGACATAAGTTGTTGATCTCTTCTTTGTGAAGTGAAGTGTTGTGACTAATTTGCTTAGTGTGCAAGCAAGTAGGTCTAGAATTGCTATTAAAGGCCCGTTGGGCAGAGTGGAAGGGTTAGTGACCATGCATGGTTTAACGTGTGTTCAACATAGGTTGTAAACTTTCATTCAAGTAGTGGATTTGAGGACTGTATGTGGCTAGCATAGTAGCCCGTGAGTTTTTCCCTGTTGAGGGTTTCTCACGTAAATCAATCAACGAGCAATTTATGGTTTTCTGCACTTAGATTAAGTTGATTGAATTTTTTGACTAGATTGGGGTTTTTATTGAATATTGACTAATCATGAAAAATCAGTAATTAACTTCATTAAAACTTATTCACCCCCATCTAAGTATATTTAGACACACCGATATTTGTTTCAATTGGTATCAGAGCATGTTTCAAGACATATTTAGAAGATTCGTGCTTTTGGTGTGTTTTTGCATTTTGTGTGTTTTTGATTGATACATACATTTGCATTCATCTCATTCAAATATAGACATTGTACTATGAGTGGAAACAGTGGTGGAAATGAGGGTGCTTCAAGCACAAGACCTCCCTTGCTCACCGGGATAAATTATGCCTCTTGGAAAGGCAAGATGAAGTCGTATATTTGCCAAATCCATGATCATGCTTGGTTGGTGGTTGAAGATTACTACGCTCCACCAACAATGACTCATATGGGTGAATGAGAGGATGTTCTTAAGGTGAAAGGAAAATGGAATGCTAAAAAGTTCGAGGCATCCAAATGGAATAGAAAGGCGATGCACACCATCCTATGTGCTATGGACGAGAATCAATACAAATTGATTCAAAACACTAGGATCACTAAGGAGGTGTGGGACATCCTAGAGATGGCACATGAGGGAACCAAAATCGTTAAGGACTCTAACCTTCAAGTCCTTCAAACTCAATTTGAGACTCTTAAAATGGAGGAGAACGAGTGCTTCAACAACTTCGAGATTAAGTTGATGGACATAGTCAACCAAAGTTATCAACTCGGTGACCCTTACTCAAATAGAAGGATCAAGAAAAAGGTTTTGACATCGTTTCTAGAAAGATTTGAGCTCAAGGCAACGGCTTTAAAGGACAATAGTGATTACAAGAATATGAAGCCGAGTGTGGTGATTGGAAGGCTTCTAGCCTATAAGTATAGGAAAGGGTCCTACCTCCACACCTCCTAAGAAGCAAAAAAGAATTGCTTTGAAGACCTCTAAAGTTGAGAAGAAGGATAATGATGACTCGGATGAAGACAACGCCTTGTTGATGAGAAGGTTTAAAAAGTTCGTCAAGTTCAAGAAAAAAATTTTTAAATATAAAGGCCAAGACTTTAAGAAAAAAGCTCCCTTCAAGAAGTTTGAGTCAAGGCAAAAGAAGAATGAACGAAACGGGATCCAATGGTTTGAGTGTGGTGGAATAGGACACATCTCTCCCGATTGTGGAAATTTGAAGAACACGAATAAGGGAAAGGTGATAGCCGCCACTTGGAGTAGAAGTGATGACTCAGATGGATCTTCGGATGATAAAAATCTAATGGCTCACTTCATAGCCTTTGCTTCCTGCCACAAGAGCAAATATGTTAGTGAAGAAAAGGAAAATGAATCAAGTGATGATGGCTCTTCAACTCACTCAACAAATAGAAATGTGGAGAGAATGGATCTTCAAGACTACATCACTAAGTTTGAAAGCTCAAGGATGAAGAACAAAAGGGAAATTTGAAGGTTGAAGGAAGAAAACCTTGAGCTATCAACAAAAGTGACCCACTTAAGTGAGGAGATAGTGGGATCTAAGGAGCTTGAAGATAAGCTAAGAGAAGAGATAGTCTTAGTTAAGAAGAATGAAGTTATAAAAAAAATGGAGCTTGAAGATGCTAAAGAATTAATGGCTAAGATTGTCTCTAGCACGGAAAAACTTGACCACATGATAAATGTTTGAAAAAATCCAAGTGACAAGATAGGTCTTGGCTTTAAAGATGACAAGGAGATCTCCACTCCTATCATATCCGTGTTTGTCAAGAGCTTGAGTAACAAAGAAGCTTCACCTTTACCATATCCTAGGAAGAAGATTGATCTAGGATAGTGCTCAAGTGAAGGTGGCACTAAGAAGTCAAGCTCAAGCTCAACTTATAAGAGTTCCTTAAGCTAACTTTCCTCAACACATGGCTCACTAAGGAAAGAGACCAAACATGCATGCTCAACCAAGGAAGCAAGCTAGACCGGTTCAACAATGAAGAAGGAATGAATCGACTCAACCACAACAACATGGAAAGCTCCAATGCATACATAAGGACATGGTATGATTCCTCACTTTACTCCCATTTTATCATTTTTGTGGTATTGATGGTCATATTAGAGAAAATTGCTTTAATTACATTAAAATGCATACAGTTGAGAGCATGATTGAAAAGAAAAATGCTAGAGCCAAGTTGCATGTTACTAGGAAGAATATAACCCATACACATGATCCTAGGACATCTAGAACCCATGTACCATTGACCACTAGGATGGAAAATGTTTCACCTAGGTGGATTAGAAAAGATGAATATTTTTGCTATGTTGTTCAAATTGCCTTGAAGGCAAATTCTTCTAATTCTTGGTACCTAGATAGTGGGTGCTCTAGGTATATGATGGGAAACAACAGTGAAACAAATTGAGGTGTGCCTAATATTAATCTAGAAGGGGGAGGGGGGGTGAATAGATTTTATCCGATTTTACCTAATTTTCGTTATAAGTCAAATTGACAAAAATACCCCTAACTAGGCACAATAATATATCAAGTGTATAAAGTGCGGAATTGTAAATGACACAAGATATTTACATGGAAACCCTTACTGGAAAAACCACGGGCTAGTAAGTGCGCCACACTCGAACCTCGATTCCACTAAATGTGATAACGATTAAAACCTAATCCCGGTCAATAATCACACAAATACCTAATCCCAGTATGAGTGAACCTAGTTCAATTGCTTGTGATTTAAGCTACCTAATTCCGGTAGAAACACAAGACTTACTTCTCAATGAAGAGATAATAAAACCTAAGTGAATATATGATGATATCCAAAGTGCAAATAAAGCTAGGTAACCTTAGATGCTTATCTAGGATGATGAATAACAATTAATGCAATCCTAGATATGAATAGCTAAATGACATGTCAAAAAGCTTAGCTAAACATAGATTATGAAAACCTAGATAGCTATCACAATACAACACTTAATCAATTCATTACAAATAATCTCAATCTTGTATTTAGCATATGATCTAAAAACATACAAGTGAATAAAGAGATGACTTGTTAAGAAAGATACTAAAATTAGATGAAGTTAGTCAGAATCTTACCAAGCAAGTTGTGATGATGCAAAACCATCATGAATGCATTCTATGTGGTCATAGATGATGCAATATGAATTTTGAAGCAAAAAGGATTAGCTTTAAGTGTTTAAAGATGAGTTCTTGAGTATTTTTCTTGCTTTGAAAAATATACTAAGTATGAAATTTGATTATGAACTCTCTAGTGTGACCTAAAGTCATAGAGGCATATACAGGGTGTCAAAGTCAAAGTGTTGAATTTTGATAAATGACCCAAAAATTGCCTTGGGTGCTGTACAAGTCGTTGTACGTAGAGCGACCTGCACAGCGCCTACCTGGGAAAATGATGAACATTCTTCATTGGCGTTGTTCGTAGAGTGCTTGTGAACAGCGCCACAACTCTGTTCTCTCGAGCAAAACATAGGCGCTGTACGTACAACGCTTTGAACAGCTCCCATATAGCACCTTCAATAAATTGCATAAAAATGCATCAGGTATAATGCATTTAAGAACTCATTTCAACCAAGTCTCAGTTGGGCAATGTACGTATAGCACCCTGTAGAGCGATCATACATCGCTTACACTGAATTTTGCATCCTAAATACCTAAATGACATGGCATTCTAGTCCTAAGATGCAATCAACAAGAATATGCATGAAGAGATGTAAATGATCATGAATGAGCACATATAGAAAATACACACAACATACAAGAATATGAATTATGCATGTGTTGTGAGTGTGTGCAACTAATCTCTTCAATTGCAAGTAAGCATATAGAGTTTTATCTTTGGTGCTTATTAACTTGAGGTCTTGAAAAAGGCCTTTGAGCTTTAACCTCAATCACCTAAACTACCCTTACAATTCAAACCCCAATTGTGGTTTGTCGCCGAAATAAGCCAATCACAATATGGGAATCCTTACAATCTCCCCCTTTGGCTATTTCATGACAAAACCACCTCTCAAATTGATTCCTAACATCAAAATAGAAACTACGGGACTACAATGATTTTCTACATTACAAAGAGATGTTACAAAGATAAAACTTCAAGTCTTCAATTTCTTGTAGAACAACAAAATCTTCAAAACAAAGTTTCTCCACTTTCCAATCCAAGTAAATATGAGATTAATCATGTGAGAACAAAAACAAACATTTGCATATAAGAATTTAAGTACAACATTATGCAATGTATGTGAAATGCAATGCTCCCCCTCAAAAGGTTACTCCCCCTCAATGTGTATTCTCCCCAACATGTATAGCACAATAAGCATACTCCTCTTACCACCATACTACTCCCCCTTTTTGTCATGAGATAGAAAAATGAGTAATCCCCAAACGGGTTACTTAAAGTAAAGAGAGATAGAAACATAGATATCATTTGCATAATCATATAAGGCATTTTATGCAACTCAATTAAAAGGAGAGATATAAGGAGATTTATTTTCATAGAAAATGTGTGATTAGAAATGCTTTGCATGCAAGACATATTGCATTCATGTACAACAATCAATCGTATTTGGCAAAGCTAATGACAAAAGTTTCAGGAATTCAATCCAATTTCACCATTTGTCATAAATTAAAGCAAGGATATAGAGAATTTATTGAATTCCATTTTAGAGCACTATATCCAACTTTATAAGTGAAACATGTCATGAGCAACTTTGTACCCTATTTGATTTTCACAGATAAGATATCCATATGATAGTAAACATGTTCAACCAATAAATAAAGATAGACATTTGGATTTTAGAATCCTTAGAACGGATACAAGATCCCTTATTCATTTTGACTCTCATAAGCTTTTCACACATTGTTTTGCATTTAAGAATTGCAATCATCAATTCATGCTATTTCATTTGAGCATGTCATTAAGAATTTCATGCTTTTCAAATTTATAAGCATGTCATTAAGAATCATCATGTCATGGAGATTATTATAGGTCATTCAATAAGTACTTCCTATGTATATCTCCTAGTCCAAAAATGCATGTTTGAACATAAATAAGACATGGATTGCATTCAAAGCATGGTTTACACTTATTGAGATAAAATCATATATACATATGTGAAACCAAGATACTCAAACGATTAATAAAGAAGCATAAAAGTTTTCAAAATTTTGCATTCAACAAACATGCAATTGCTTTCTTTGCTCGAGTTCCCCAATTAGGGTCAATCACCGAAACTCATCACTCCACAAGACATAAGTCCGCTAAGTGTTTTAAATCGAGTAGCATCCAAGGGTTTAGTAAATAAGTCCACTAGTCTATCATTAGTGCCTACATGTTCAAGCACTATGCATTTATTTTCAACAAGCTTTCTAATGAAGTGGTGACGGATGTCAATATGCTTAGTCCTAGAGTTTTGTACCGGATTCTTGGAAATATTAATAGCACTCATATTATCACAAAAGAGAGTGAGTGTACCTTGGTTGAATCCGCAATCAACTATCATTTGCTTCATCCATAGGATTGTGTGCATCCACTCCCTGCGGCTATGTACTCGGCCTTGACAGTGGACAAGGAAATTGAGTTTTGCTTCTTACAAAACCAGGACACCAAGTTGTTGCCTAGAAATAAGCAACCGCTCGATGTGCTTTTCCTATCATCGTAATTTCCTACCCAATCTGCATCACTAAAGCCAACTAAACTAGCATTAGTGTCAAAAGAGTACCAAATCCCATAAGTGGATGTCTCATTCACAAAGCAAATGATTCTCTTAACAGAAGAGAGATGAGACTCCTTAGGATCTACTTGGTACCTAGCACACATACCCACACTAAAAGAGATATCGAGCTTACTTGAGATCAAATAAAGTAAGCGACCAATCATGCCACAATATACAGTTTGTTCCACACTCTTTCCACTAGCATCCTTGCTAAGCTTTAAAGTAATACTCATGGGTGTATTACAATGTTTGGCATTTTCAAGACCAAACTTCTTTACTATGTCTGTAAGGACCTCTTTTTTTGTGATTGGCTTATTTCATGACATACCACATTGGGGATGATTGTGTAATGGGTAGTTTAGGTCTTTTTGATGATTATCAAGGGAAGCTTCCAAGTATCCCGGTGACTTCAAGACCAAGAGCTCCAAAAGGTATATCACTTGACCTTGATTCTTGAAGAGATTAGGTGCACACACACACTTGCATGCATCTTTATCTATTGTACATTTGTTACCATGCATGTGTGTTTCATTGATTCGTGCATCTATGTCATATAGCACACACACACACACTTTCATTGCATTTATATGATTGCATTTGTGTTTCTCTTAATTGTGTGATTATGTGCTTTATCATGACACTCATGCATTTTCATATATTTCATATCTTTTGTGTGTCACAGGCTTGGTGAATATTCATGATGTTATCCATTCCCATGCATGTTATTTGTTCACAACCACACTTGCACTTGATGTTAGTCTCAAATGTGGTGTAATTCGTTTTCGTTTATGTGATCGGAAACGTCCGTGCTTGCACGATGGTGTGCATATCTTAGCACGATAGTTTACCACTTGAGAAGGTCTCATCTTCTCTTGGATAAGTGTTAGATTCGGTTTGGTGATTTGGAGTAAAGTGTCTAGTTTCAAAAGATTGGATTTCAATGATTTAATGTTTTTTCAAAACTGACCTTTGTATGGTGTTGTGACCATAAATTTTTATAAAAAAATATTAAAATTGAGTTTTGTAAAATTATGGACAAACTAGACAACCATACCTTTCCAACGGTATATTATTCGTAATATTTCATGACCGTTTGTATTAGTTTTGAAATCTTCAAAGTGATCACTAAAATAGAGCATCACAGCTGTTATCCGAATCTAACTTTTGGTCACTTAAATGACCACATATTTTTCTACAGACATTGAAATGTCATTTTATAAATTGGAGTAAAAAGTAGACATCCATTCCTTTCCAACAGTATATCATACAAAAGGTTTCAATGTCGTTTGGTCATGGTTTGGGGCGCTTGAATCTTAAGCAGAAGTTGAGCGCTGGTTGTCATGCACAAATCACCAGCGCAACTTGGACAGTAGGTCTGTACTGGTCGACCAGTGCCAAACCAGTGCAATTGATGGGATTTGGGCTGTTCTTTTCCAAAACGATGTGGTTTCATCTTGCCCTAGTATATATGCATTCTCTTCTTCTTTTGGTTGACTAAGGACTCCAAAAATCATATTTTTGAGAGAGGAAGAGTTCCCCTAAAGAGAGAAGCTCCAAGAAGTGTTTTTCAACTCTCCAAACCCAAAACCCATGTGGATCTAACATGTTTCATGCATCAATCTTCCATGGGTCTTCATCATTCTTTACTTGGTAAGTAAGAACAATCATTTCATCTTTGTTTATTGTTCTTAAAGTCCAAGAGTTCAATTTTATTGCATATGATTTGTAGAAATCTTTTATTAAATGCATTTATCGATGAATGATGACATGATTGGGTTTGTATTGTGATAGCTAGCATTTAGGACCATTTTGCCCTCTAGTTAAGTCTATATGTTTTGCATTTAGAATTTGTTGATTAGGACTCATTGATTGCACATTTAGTGTCCTTGCCATGCTTATTGACAACTTGTGTTGATTGGCCTTTTGATTGACAAATTCTTGATGCATTAGTTAATTGCATGTTTTAAGGTCTTGCCTTGATTAATTGACAACTTGTGTTGAAATGGATTTGTTTGTTGACAATTAGGTTGTTAGAAATCTCTACAACTAATTGACACCTCATGTATGTACATGTAGGTGATAACTAGGATATTGATTTGTATTATAACATCTAGTTAAGCATTTAGTGTAGCCTAGCATTTTTACATTTGAATATCATCACATATTCACATAGTTTGTTTATTCTCTTCATAGAGTCAAAGTCTTGTGGCTTCTAGGTGAAGTTTCACAAGTATTGTACTAGCTCCTCTATAAAAGGTCTGAGGGTAGATTAGGAGGTGTTCACTTGAGAGTGTAACCTTCTCTTCATATAGAGGTTGTCTAGGGTTGGTCTAGGTTCACTATAAAAGGTCTACGGGTAGTAGTGGTGGGTTAGTAACCAAGAATGGTTGAGGTCAACCTAGGTTATAAACATTATTACATCTAGTGGACTTGAGGATCGAGTGTGGCTAGCTTAATAGCTCGTGGTTTTTCTTTGTTCAAGGTTTCCACTTAAAAATCAAGTGATCTTTAATTTCCGCATTTTACACTTGATTTATTTTATTATGTGTTGGGGTTTTTATATGCTAATATCGACTAATCGAAAAATTTGTAATAATCAATTAACAACCCATTCACCCCTCTCCCCTCTAGGTTGTTTTAGACGCACGTAATTATATTTTAAAATTGATATCAGGGCGGGTTCCTAAACATACTTAGGTGATCCTTGCTCTTGCATGTGTGTCTTGCTTTTATATGTTTTGATTGCTTAATTCATTTGAATACATTCACCCAAACACTATGAGTGAATTTAGGACTAGCAAAGAGGGAGCATCGAGCATGAGGCCACAATTGCTCAAGGGTGACAATTATTCCTCATGGAAGGGGAAGATGGAGTCATATCTATCAGCGATAGATGATAGGGTGTTGACGGTGATTGAGGATGGATATATACCTCCCACCGTGACCAGCAGAGATGGAAGCATTGTGCCTAAGCCCAAGGCTCAATGGAGTACCGAAGAGTTTGGAGCTTCAAAGTGGAATAACAAGGCTATGCATTCCTTGCTTTGTTAAATGGATGAGAATCAATATAAACTCATCCAAACCACCAAAAATGCACATGAAGCTTGGAAAATCTTGGAGACGGCATATGAGGGAACCGAAATGGTGAAAGACTCCAAGCTCCAAGTGCTCTAAACTTTATTTGAGACTATTAGGATGGAAGAGTCTGAGTGCTTCAATGATTTCCAAGTGAAGTTAATGGACATCGTCAATCAAAGCCATCAACTAAGTGACCCATACTCGGATAGGAGGATCAAACAGAAGATCATAAGGTCACTACCTCTTAGATTTGAATCCAAAGTGATGGCATTAGAAGAGAATAGTGACTTCAAGAATTTGAAGCTGAGTGAAGTGATTGGATGGCTCTAAGCCTATGAGTCTAGGAAGGCTTCTACAATATCTCCTCCTAAGAAGCAAAAGGAAATAACCTTGAAGACCTCCAAAATTGAAAAGGAGGATGATGACTCGGATGAAGACGTGGCTCAAATGGTGAAGAAATTCAAGAAGTTCTTGAGACTACAAAAGGATGTCTCCAAGAACATTGAGCCAAGCCAAGAGAAGTCTTCAAGAGAAGGCATTCAATGCTTTGAATATGGAGGATATGGGCATATCTCCAAAGTTTGTGGTAACTTAAAGAACAAGAGAAATGGAAAGGAGATGGCCACCTCTTCATGTGATAGTAAGAGTGTTGAAGACTCTTCGAGTGATGAAGAGCTTGCAAATTACTACACGGCATTTGGAGCCTCTCATGTAGATTTTGGAGAAGAAGGCAAAAATGCCATTATTTAAGACCTTAAAGAATGAGTAGATGAAAGGGTAGCTAGAAGCGTGTTTGATATAGCTACACAAAGGGAAGTTGACTCAATAAGTGAGAGGCAATGTGATAAGAGTTGCACTTACTCATGTGAAGATGATAACTCTTACTTGGAGAGTTTTTCCAATAATTAAAGAATGAGTTATGAGGACTTTATGACATTCGTTCATGAATCCTTGAAGAAGAAGAAAAAGAAGGAGTTTTCTGGGTTGAAAGAAGATAACCTTCAACTAAGAGAAAAAGTGATTCTCTTAGATGAGAAAGTTAAACTTATCAAAGAAAATGAGAACAAGTTGAAAAAAGAGCTTAAAGAAGCAAGGATTTCACTTGCTAAATTCACTTCGGGCACGGAGAAGCTCAACATTATGCTAAGTTGTAGGAAGATGCCTAGTGACAAGAGAGGCCTAGGGTTTGTTAATGTGGAAGTCACACCTTCATCCAACAAGATAACTTTTTTGAAGGAATTTGTTCCTAGGTTGCCTCCTCAATCTTCTTACCACAAGAAAACTCTTGAAGTGGGTGAATCTTCTAAGAGTGCCACTTTAAAGATTGTTAAGAACAAAGAGATGAGACATTTACAAGATTTGAAGAAGGCTAAGATTAAGCAACCCGAAGCTCAAGGCAAAATCTTAGCTTCACCTCCTCAACACCTAAGGAGGAAGATTGATCTTGGAGAGTCATCCAAGAATGGCCAAATGAAGATGCCAATAAAGGGTAAAGCTCAATCTCAACATTCAAAAGCTAAACACCCAAGCTTTGCATAACCAAAGAGGCACATTCAACCGGCTTAACCACCTCAACATGCTAGACCACAAATGTGCCACAAATCGGCTCAAGCTCCAAAGAGAAACAAACCGATGCACCATCAAAGACAACCTCATCAACATGGCAATGCCTCAATGAGATCACAACGCAATGGTATAAATTCTTACTTTGTACCTTCTTGTCATTTTTGTGGTGTGATTGGTCACTTAAGACCAAATTGCTTTGATTACATCAAGAGGTGTAGGTTAGAAAGCATGAAAGAAAAACGGTTGAAAAGGAGGGCAAGTTTGAATAAACCTAGGGATCTTAGAAACATGTCTATGACCATAAGAGATGATAAAGCAGAACCTAGGTGGGTTAAAAAGAATGAACCCGCTTGCCATTGTGCCAATGTGATACCCGTAGATGCTACTAGGTCCAATGGACTTGGCAAGTCTATAGGGGCACATGCCTCCTATTGACTTGGTTGGAATTGACCCTATGAGGGGAGCTCAAGCAAAAAGAGCAAACTTGCATAATTTGCCAGATGCAAAAAATTGATTAAAATTATGCTCCTTTGGTAATTGCTTGAGATTGTTGGTTGCACATATATGCTTATAAGTTTTCTTTTTCTTAATAAGTGTGCTCCATTGTTTGTTTGCAATCCATGTCATATTTATGCTCAAACATGCATTTTTGGACTAGGAGAATTATATGGGAAAGTACATGTGAATGACCCATAATTTGTCTCCATAACATAAGAATTTTATGACATGCTTAAAATGATATGCATGAAATAATTTTGATTGCTTATATACAAAATATGTATGAAAAGCAAATGAGAAGACTAAATTCAATAAGGATCTAGTATCCATTCAATCAATAAGGATTTTATATCCAAATTAGTCTTCTCTCTCTTCTTAAAGGTGTGAACAAGGCTACTATCATATGGATGTTTCATCCGGAAAAATCGAATAGGATCCTTGAATCCATCTCTTGGTTTGCCTTTATGGATTGATATAGTTGCTCTTAACTCAAAAATATCTTTTGAAAAACTATATCTTGCTTGTTTATGACAAAAGGGTACAAATTTGTTTGAATTCTCTTGGAAACCCTTTTGATGTTTGCTTTGATAAATACCATTGATTTTGGACTTGAATGCAACATTTATTGCATGTAAAGAATCTTTGTCACACATTTTCTTTATATTAAAACTCCTTGAATGTCTCTCAATTACTTGAGTTGCATAAAATTGGCGTATATGATTATGCACATGTCTTTTGTGCTAATAGCTCTCTTTGTTAATGCAACCCAATAGGGGGAGCTCCTTTGCCTATCCCATGACAAAAAGGGGGAGAAGTCTTGAGAGATATAGGGGGAGCATTATGTATGCTTTAAGGGAGAAGCCATGAGAGAGAGTAACCTTTTAGGGGGAGCATTGCACATGCATTTCTTTTTTTTGCTTTTTAAGTGCAATGCTTATTATTATTTGTTCACCTCACTTGCACTTGTTATTGGAAAGTACTTTCTTGCTATTGTATGTAGGTATAATGATCTACGAAGAGATTGAAGACCTTAGGTATCTCTTTTTGTAACGTAGAATGGACAATAGCTTTATTTTTGTGAGGATTATTTTGTGAGTGGTATTTTGTCCTGAAATAGCCAAAGGGGGAGACTGTAAGGATCTCTTTTTTGTGATTGACTTATTTTATGACATACCACATTGGGGATGATTGTGTAATGGGTAGCTTAGGTCTTTTTGATGATTATCACGGCAAGCTTCCAAGCATCCCGATGACTTCAAGATCAAGAGCTTCAAAAGGTATATCACTTGACATTGATTCTTGAAGAGATTAGGTGCACACACACACTTGCATGCATCTTTATCTATTATACATTTGTTACCATGCATGTGTGTTTCATTGATTTGTGCATCTATGTCATTTAGCGCACACACACTTTCATTGAATTTATATGATTGCATTTGTGTTTCTCTTAATTATGTGCTTATGTGCATTATCATAACACATATGCTTTTTCATATATTGCATATCTTTTGTTGTCACATGCTTGGTGAATGTTATCCATTCTCATGCATGTTATTTATTCACAACCACACTTGCACTTCATGTTAGTCTCAAATGTGGTGTAATTCGTTTCCGTTTGTGAGATAGGAAACGTTCGCGCTTGCACGATGGTGTGAAAATCTTAGCGCGATGGTTGACCACTTGAGAAGGTCCCATCTTCTCTTGGATAAGTGTTAGATTTGATTTGGTGATTTGGAGTAAAGTGTCTAGTTTCAAAAGATTGGATTTCAATGATTTAAATGTTTTTCAAAATTGACCTTTGTATGGTCTTGTGACCATAACTTTTAAATTGAGTTTTGTAAAATTTTGGACAAACTAGACGCCAATACCTTTCCAATGGTATATTATTCATAAAATTTCATGACCGTTTGGATTTGTTTTGAAATCCCTAAAGTGACCACTAAAACAGAGCATCACAGCTGTTATTCAAATCTGACCTTTGGTTACTCAAATAACTATAACTTTTTCTACAGACATTGAAATGTCATTTCATGAATTGGAGTAGAAAGTAGACATCCATACCTTTCCAACAGTATATCATACAAATGGTTTCGATGTCGTTTGGTCATGGTTTGGGGTGCTTGAATCTCAAGCAGAAGCTGAGCACTGGTCGTCATACGTAGATTACCAGTGCAACTTGGACATTAGGTCTGTGCTAGTCATGTGCCGGTCTACCAACGCTAGACCAGCGTAACTTGGGCATTAGGTCTGCGTTGGTTGTGCGCCGGTCGACCATCGCAATTGACGGGATTTGGGCTGTTCTTTTCCAAAACGACGTGGTTTCGTCTTGCCCTAGTATATATGCATTCTCTTCTTCTTTTGGTTGACTAAGGACTCCAAAAATCATATTTTAGAGAGAGAAAGAGTTCCCCTAGAGAGAGAAGCTCCAATAAGTGATCTTTAACTCTCCAAACCCAAAACCCATGTGCATCTAACATGTTTCATGCATCAATCTTCCATGGGTCTTCATCATTCTTTACTTGGTAAGTAAGAACAATCATTTCATCTTTGTTTATTGTTCTTAAAGTTTAAGAGTTCATTTTTATTACATATGATTTGTAGAAATCTTTTATTGAATGCATTTATTGATGAATGATGACATGATTGGGTTTGTATTGTGATAGCTAGCATTTAGGACCATTTTGCCCTCTAGCTCGGTCTATATGCTTTGCATTTAGATTTTGTTGATTAGGACTGATTGATTGCATATTTAGTGTCCTTGCCATGCTCATTGACAACTTGTGTTGATCGGCCTTTTAATTGACAAATTCTTGATCGCATTAGTTAATTGCATGTTTTAAGGTCTTGCCATGATTAATTGACAACTTCTGTTGAAATGGCTTTGTTTGTTGACAATTAGGTTGTTAGAAATCTCTACAACTAATTTACACCTCATGTATGTACATGTAGGCTTTATTGATAACTAGGATGTTGATTTGCATTATAACATCTAATTAAGCATTTAGTGTATCGTAGCATTATTTGCATTTGAATATCATCACATATTCACATAGGTTGTTTATTCTCTTCATAGAGTCAAAGTCTTGTGGCTTCTAGGTGAAGTTGCACAAGCATTGTACTAGCTCCTCTGTAAAAAGCCTGCGGGTAGATTAAGAGGTGCTCACTTGAGAGTGTAACCTTCTCTTCATATAGAGGTTGTCTAGGGTTGGTCTAGGTTCACTATAAAAGGCCTGCGGGTAGTAGTGGTGTGTTAGTGACTAAGAATAGTTAAGGTCAACCTAGGTTGTAAACATCATTACATATAGTGGATTCGAGGATCGAGTGTGGCTAGCTCAATAGCTCGTGGTTTTTCCTTGTTGAAGGTTTCCAGGTAAAAATCAAGTGTTCTTTAATTTCCGCATTTTACACTTGATTTATTTTATTGTATGTTTGGGTTTTTATATGCTAACATTGACTAATTGAAAAATTGGTAATAATCGATTAACAACCCATTCACCCCCCCCCCCCCCCCTCCCCCCCTTCCTAGGTTGTTTTTGACGCACGTAATTATATTTTCAAGGTTTTTAACATATTTAGCTTGGGTTATGAAAATCCCATCAATAATTGCCTAATTTGTAAACCTAGAAAGTAACTTAGCTCACCAACAAGATTCATCTCAAATTCATGAGACATAACTTCAACAACTTGTTGGACTTTAGTCTTGTTGGTGAAGCCAAATACAATGTCATCAACATAGATTTGAGCTATAAATAGCTCATCTTTGTTTCTCTTGATGAACAAGGTCTTGTCAACACTACCCCTTATGTAATCATTGTTAACAAGAAATGTAGTGAGGCGCTCATACCAAGCCCTCGGTGCTTGTTTCAACTCATAAAGAGCCTTCTTGAGGAGAAAAACATGGTTGGGGTAGTGAGCATCCACAAACCCCTTGGGTTGTTCAACAAACACTTCCTCTGGCAAAAAGCCATTGAGGAAGGCACTCTTGACGTCCATGTGGTGCAATTTGAACTTGTGCACAAAAGAAATGGACAACAGAAGCCTAATAGACTCTTAACGGGCAATGAGAGCAAATGTCTCCTCAAAGTCAATACCCTCAATTTGAGAGCACCCTTATGTAACATGTCTAGTCTTGTTATGCACTATGTTGCCATCCTTATTAGATTTGTTCCTATAGATCCACTTGGTGCCTATCACCTTAGTGTTCTTAGGCCTAGGAACTAGAGTCCAAACCTCATTCCTTTCGAATTGGTTTAGCTCTTCTTGCATGGCAAGAACCCAAAATTAATCATTTAAGGCCTCTTTAACCTTTTTGGGTTCTATTTGAGAGGTGTCGCATGTGTAGCTAATAAGATTAGCTATTTGATGCCTAAACCTAACACCCACATTAACATCTCTAATGATGTCATCTTTATCATGGAGTTTCCTAACCCATAAAGCGGGTTCATTAGAGTTCAAGAGAGAAACTCTATCAATAGGTTATGTGACCTCTACATCTAGGTTAGACGTCCCAACATTAGGAGTCTCCACAACCTTCTCCAAAGGAGAGTCATCATCTAAAGCAACCTCTTCCTCATGGTCATTAACTTGAGCCTTTCATCATCAATGACAACATTGGATGATTCCATGACGCTTCGAGTCTTCAAGTTGAAAACTCTATAGGATTTTCTATTTAAGGCATAACCAATAAAAATACCCTCATCACTCTTAGCATCAAACCTGCCAAATTGATAACGGTCATTCAAAATGTAGCATTTGCTTCCAAAGGTGTGAAAGTAGCTAACATTCGGCTTTCTACCTCTCTATAACTCATAGGAGGTTTGCCTAGTGCCGAGCTTTAGGAAAACTCTATTTCCTAAATAGCAAGCCGTATTGACAACTTCGATCCATAGGTTCCTAGGGACATTGTTGCTAAGCAACTGTTAGGATTATGCTCAATAGCAAGAGTGTAATGTTGTAATTAACAATCTTTTTCATATTAATAAAGTGATTTCTGGTTTAACAAATCGTATAGCATTTATAGTTTGTATTATAATTGTCAAAGTAAATAATCATAAGGTCTAAAGACTATGGGAAAAGAAGAATTGTTCGTACATCTGGATATGTATGTGGTAGACACAATTCTTTAGTTAGTCTTGAATATTGTTCACAACTTAAGTTAAAGGTTGGGCACCTTTATCTTGTTAAAGTTGTAGAATTCTTTTGCTAGCATTTGAGTGGGATCAAATGAGATATGATGAGTCTAAAATCATCGGAGTGTCTTCGAGCAAAAGGATCTAGTGCACTGGGTGCATTGAACTGGATGACAATGAAAAGCTTTATCTAGAACCGTCAATAGATAATAGTCTTTTCATTATTAGGACAATCGGAGAGTCTATCTTAATCCTGAGATAAATGATGGACTTATGGTTGCAAGTGATATCATTTGAGTTATCAATGAGTACGATTATATCGCATAGTCTATCCTCGATAGTTTAGTGATATTCATTTGTTAATCGATAGAGGACTTCATTTATAGATATGGACATCGTGGCTCCATTTAATTAAATGAGAGTATAATATCATCATATGGATGTTTTGAGGTAATTGGATATTAAATCTCAACGTTGAGTTTTCAATAGTGTCTATTGAAAACATGGCTTCTGGACAAGTCAAAATATCCAAGTTCAAAACGTGGTCATATGAGTAAATATGGTAACTTGGAGAGTTATAGGCGGTCTATGAACTCTTGGCGATTACTGATATTAATCACGAGGATACACTATCTCCAATATGATTGTCTAGGGTATGAATGAGGAGCATCTTCCTTTTCTATCTTTATTTAAGAGTTCAGTTTTAGCTCTTTAGTGGAATGAGTTAAAATTAATGGATCGGACCTAAGTGAATCATTTGTTGATTGTGATTAGGTTATGTCTATTAAAGCTTAAATTTAGATGGCCCGCCAAGATCCCCAATCCACACGGACTTGCATGGATCACTTGATATATTCTACCGGACCAATTTAAGGGTCCATCTAGAATTGCATTTAATATATTAAGAATATAATTTGCACATTATTTAAGTAATGGGCTGCTCAATTATATTAATATATTAATGAAAGACATGTGGGCTTGTTTCTTTTAGTAAGAATGGGTCTGGTTCACATGTGGGCTTTTTTATTTAAAGTCCAATGGATTAAATGAAATAGGAAAATAATATTAGGCCCATCTTATATATAAGTGGGGCGGCTAGGTTAAGGTTTTGACCTAAAAATATTATTTTGTTTCATTTGTTTTAATTAAATAAGAATTAATTGATTTATTGATTAATTATTTAATTAAAGAAACAAATCTTTCCTAAAAGTAAAAGACTTGTTTGATAAGTAAATAAATAAATTAGTATTATTTATTTAATCAAATAAGGAGTCTTTTTTTTTATTTAGTCAAATAAAAGAATAAAAATAAAAGAGTTGGATTAGGGTTTGAAGTCTATAAAGTTAAAAAGAATTAGGGTTGAATTTCAGTCACCCTATATAAGTGACATGATGAAATTCGGCCAACCCCAATTAGATACTACATAGAATTCGGCAACCCTAAAGGAAAAAGAAGAAAAATTCGGCCAACCTATATATATGTTCTTATAGGGTTCGGCCACATCAATTAATTGGTGCTTGAGTTTTTATTTTCTTTCTTCTTCTTCTTAATTCTAAGAGAGTTTTTATTCTAGAGAGACAAAAAGGAGTGAAAAATTATTCTTTGATAGTATACAATTGCTTAAACATCAATAAGCTTGTGTATACGATATCGATCTAGGTTCACGCGAGTTTCGATCATAAGATTGTGAACTCAAAAGTGACCGGAATAATTTTGACATTCATTTGATTGTTTTGTGACTAACAAAGAAAAGAAAGTATTTGTTTGGTCCATTCATAGGTTTGCAATTCAAAGGAAAGGGAGACCACGCTCCTAGGTGATCCACGTTCGTGCTCGGATTGAAGGTCTTGCGGATTACCATCGACGTAAGTCAATCGGATCACGCGACAAGAGGTAATTTACTTTTGTTGATATATATGCATGTTTATTGATTAAAAGGGTTTAAGGTTCATAAAGGAAAAATTTTAAAAGTCACTAAATCGTCTTTAGTATCGCTTCCGCTGCGTGTAACACTTTTATTTGTTTATTTTTACCTACAGCAACATGACACGGGCCATCTCTTGAAGGACCCTATTCTTCCTCTCAACAACTCCATTTGGTTGAGGTGTCCTAGGAGCCGAAAACTCATAGGAGATACCTACACTATCACAATAGGTTGCAAAGGAAACATTCTCAAATTCCCTCCTATGGTCACTTCTAATCCGTTTTATGCTTTTAATATTTGAGTTCATTTCATTTTGAATTTTATTACAAAGCATTTTAAACTTGTCAAAAGTTTCGGATTATTCTCTAAGAAAATATTTCCAAGTGAACCTAGAGAAATTATCTACACAAACAAAAATGTATCTCTTTCCACCTAAACTCTCGGTTTGCATAGGACCCATTAGATCCATGTGGAGAAGCTCTAAGGGCTCCTTGGTGGAGAGATACTTGCCCTTTTTGTGCATGCTTTTAGTTTGTTTTCCTTGTTGGCAAGGTCCAGAAATATCATTGGCTTTCTTCCCAAGCTTGGAAAGGCCATGCACAACATTGAACTTGTTTAGGATTCATAAATCCCGAAAGTTCATGTGGCCAAGTCTTTCATGCCACAACTTAACTTGCTCTTCCTTGGACACATTGTTTGAGACTATTCTAGCTTTAAGACAATAACAATTGTCACTAGATCTCATACCTTTTAACAAGGTTTGTCCATTAGGCAATAGGATAAAGCAATCATTTTTGATAAATAAGACAGAAAGTTCTTCATCACTTAGATGAGAAATGCTAATTAAATTGGCTTTCAAGCTATCAACAAATAGAGCATTGGACAAGGAGGGTAATCTAGAAATGGAAATGGTTCTTTTCCCTGCAACTCTCTTTTTGGATCCATCACCCAATGTGACACATCCTCCTTCCTCCATGACAAAAGTCTTAAAGAAACTCTTGTTTCCCATCATGTGTCTAGAACACCCACTATCAAGATACCAAAAATTAGAAGAATTTGAGTTCAAGGCAATTTGTGCAACATGGCAAACATTTTCATTCTTTCTAATCCATTTAGGTAAAACATTTTCTTTCCTAGTGGTCTTTGGTACATGGGTTCTAGAAGTCCTAGGATCATGCATATTAATTCTATCATTCCTAAGTACATGCATCATGGCTCTTTTCTTTTTCTTCTTAATCATGCTTCTAGTTTTACACATTTTAATGTATTGAAAGCACCTTGGTCTAATATGACCATTAAAACCACAAAAATGACATGTAGGGATAAAGTTAGGGATCATACCATAACCATGTGCTTACATTAAAGCCTTCCTATGTCGGTGTGGTTGAATTGGTTCAATGTATCTTTATTATTGAACTAGTCTAGCTTGCTTCCTTGCTTGAGGTTGCATGATTGGTCTCTTTCTTTTGTTTAGATCCATTTGTTGAGGAAAGTTAATTTGAGGAGCTCTTGAGGGTTGAGCTTATGGTTGTCTTCTTTGAGCCACCATCACTTGTGCACTTTGTGAGCATTGTCCTAGATCAATTTTCTTCCTAGGAGTTAGCACGAGTGAGGTTACTTTGTTACCCAAACTCTTAACAATCACGGTCTTGTGGGAAGTGGAGGTCTCCTTACCATCTTCAAATCCAAGACCTCTTTTGTCACTTGGACTCTTTCCAACACCAAGCATATGGTCAAGCTTCTTGATGCTAAAAGCTATCCTAGTTAATGACCCTTTAGCTTCTTTAAGCTCCCTCTTCAAGCCTTCTTCATTCCTAATAGATAAGTCTAACTCCTCTCCTAGCTTCTCTTCAATTTTCTTTGCTTTTTCCGCTTGTTCACTTAAGTGGTCATTATGAGATGAAAGCTCTAGATTCTCTTCTCTCAATCTTTGAATCTTTCTTGTGGTTTTCATCTCCAAGCTTTTAAACTCAGCAAGGTATTCAACAAGAACCTTTTTCTCCACATATCCATTTGTGGAGTGACATTAGGAGTCATCTTCACTTGATTCATTTTCCTCTTGACTCTCTTACCCTTTTTCACTAGCACTCTTGCTCTTGTGGGAGGAGGCAAAGGCTAGGAAGTTTGCCATGAGTTCTTCATCATTCGAAAACTCATCTCCCTCATTAGAGTCATCACTACTTCCAGTCCAAGTGGCGGTCATCACTTTTCCCTTCTTCTTGTCATTGTGATTTGCACATTCGGGGGCAAAGTGACCTATCCCACCACACTCATAGCATCAGACCCTTTTGCTTCCGGTCTTCTCTTGCCTAGGCTCAAACTTCTTGAAAGGACCCTTTTTCTTCATGTTTTGGCCTTTTAATCCAAAGCCTTTCTTCCCAAACTTCATAACCTTATTGAACCTTTTCACAAATAAGGCAAGGTCTTCATCTGAGTCAATCTTCTCCTTCTTTTCATCCTTAGAGGATTTTAAAGCAATTCCTATATGCTTTTTCGAAGGAGTAGAGCTAGGAGCCTTCTTAGACTCGTAGGTGAGGAGTCTTCCAATTACCTCGCTCGACTGCATGTCCTTATATCCACTATTTTCTTCTAAAGCCGTAACCTTGGATTCAAACCTATCGAGGAGAGATCTCATAATTTTCTGCTTGATTCTTCTATCCGAATACGGATCACCAAGTTGATGGCTTTGATTGACAATATCCAACAACTTGATCTCGAAGTCATTAAAGTGTTCATCCTTCTCCATTTTAAGCATCTCAAATTGCATTTGGGGGACTTGAAGCTTGGAGTCCTTGACAACTTTGGTTCCCTCATGTGCAACCTCTTGGATGTCCCATGCCTCCTTAGCTATCCTTGTATTTTGAATCAATTTGTATTGATTTTCATCCATTGCACATAGGATGGCATGCCTCACCTTCCTATTCCATTTTGATGCATCAAACTCTTGCACATTCCATTGAGCCTTAGGCTTAAGAACTTCTTCTCCTCCACCTGTGGGAGTCATCATAGGTAGATCATATCCATCTTCAACTGCCATCCATGCACGATCGTGAATTTGACATATGTAGGATTCTATCTTTCCTTTCCATGAGGAATAATTCAACCCGGTGAGTAGGGGAGTTCTTGTGCTTGAAGCACCCTCATTACCACCACCACCACCATTTCCACCGTTTCCACTCATAGTGTTTATGAACGAATGAACTGAAAGCAAATGTATGAATGATCAAAAACACACAAAATTCAAAACATATCAAAATAAGCAAGGATCACCTAAGTATATCTAGGAACCCCCTCTGATACTAGTAAAAACAAATTAAGGTGTGCCTAATATTAATCTAGAGGGGGAGTGAATAGATTTTATCCGAGTTTACCCAATTTTCGTTATAAGTCAAATTGATGAAAATACCCTTAACTAGTCATAATAATATATCAAGTGTATAAATTGCGGAATTGTAAATGACACAAGATATTTACGTGGAAACCCTCATGGGAAAAACCACGGGCTAGTAAGTGCGCCACAATCGAACCTCGAATCCACTAAATGTGATAACGATTATAACTTAATCCCGGTCAATAATTACTCATCTACCTAATCCTAGTAGCAACACAAGACTTACTTCTCAATAAAGAGATAATAAAACCTAAGTGAATATATGATGATATCCAAAGTGCAAATAAAGCTAGGTAACCTTAAATGCTTATCTAGGATGATGAATAACAATTAATGCAATCCTAGATATCAATAGCTAAATGACATGTCAAAAAGCTTAGCTAAATATATATTATGAAAACCTATATAGCTATCACAATACAACACTCAATCAAATCATCAGAAACAATCTCTATCTTGTATTTAGCATATGATCTAAAAACATACAAGTGAATAAAGAGATGACTTGTTAAGAATGACACTAAAATTAGATGAAGTTAGTGTGAATCTTTCTAAGCAAGTTGTGATGATGAAAAACCATGCATGGATGCATTCTATGTGGTCATAGATAATGCAATATGAAGTTTGATGCAAAAAGGATTAGCTTTGAGTGTTTAAAGATGAGTTGTTGAGTATTTTTCTTGCTTTGAAAAATATCCTAAGTATGAAATCTGATTATGAACTCTCTAGTGTGACCTAAAGCCATAGAGGCATATATATAGGGTATCAAAGTCAAAGTGTTACGTTTTGATAAGTGACCCAAAAATTGCCTTTGGCGCTTTATAAGTCGCTCTACGTAAAGTGACATGTATAACGCCTACCTAGGAAAATGAAGAACATTATTCATTGACGCTGTTCGTAGAGCGCCTGTGAATAGTGCCTGAACAGCGCCGCAGCCTGTTCTCTCAGGAAAAATATAGGCGTTGTACATACAGTGCTTTGAACAGCGCCTGTACAGCGCCTTCAATAAATTTGCATAAAAATGCATCAGGTCTGATGCATTTAAAAACCCATTTCAACAAGGTCTCAATTGGGCGATGTACGTAGAGCGATCGTACAGCGCCCACACTGAATTTTGCATCCTAAATGCCTAAATGACATGGCATTCTAGTCCTAAGATGTAATCAACAAGAATATGCATGAAGAGATGTAAATGATCATGAATGAGCACATATAGAAAATACACATAACATACAAGAATACGAATTATGCATGTGTTGTGAGTGTGTGCAACTAATCTCTTTAATTGCAAGTAAGCACATAGAGTTTAACCTTTGGTGCTTATCAACTTGAGGTCTTGAAAAGGGCCTTTGAGCTTTATCCTCAATCACCTAAACTACCCTTACAATTCAAACCCCAATTGTG
Organism: Acer negundo; assembly: GCA_035582765.1. Classification (NCBI taxonomy): domain Eukaryota; kingdom Viridiplantae; phylum Streptophyta; class Magnoliopsida; order Sapindales; family Sapindaceae; genus Acer; species Acer negundo. Next base: position 8,660,128 of record CM069238.1, on the reverse strand, counting down.
GTCTGTCCCTGAAATAAGCCAATCATAATATGGGAATCCTTACAAAGAGTATCTTTGAGACTCTTATCATGGAGGAATGGGGATTTGTCACCTTTGGTTATAGGTCTATAAAGAGTGTTGTAGGGAAATGAACCATTTCCATTCTCAGTTTACACTCCTTGTCCAATGCTTTATATGTAGATGGCTACAATGTTAATCTAATAAGCATTTCTCTTCTTAGTGTTAAAGGACTCTCCGTCTTGTTTAGCAAGAATGATTGCTTAATTCTAAAGCCCGATGGACAAACCTTTTTGAAAGGAAAGAGATCTAGCGATGATTGCTATTGTCTTGAAGCTAGAGTTGTTTATTGTAACATGTCCAAGATTGAGTAAATTGAGTTGTGACATGAAAGACTTGACCACATGAACTATTAACATTTAAGGATCTTACATAAGTTCAATGTCATGCATAGCCTTCCCAAGCTCAGGAAGAAAGTCGATGGTGTCTGTGGACCTTGCCAACAAGGAAAACATACCAAGAGCATGTACAAGAAGGGCAAGTATCTCTCCATCAAGGAGCCCCTAGAGCTTTTCCATATGAATCTTATGAGTCCCATGAAAACTGAGAGTTTCGGTGGAAAAAGATACATTTTTGTTTGTGTAGGTGATTTCTCTAGGTTCACATGGACATACGTCCTTTGACAACAATCCGAAACTTTTGATAAATTGAAATTCCCTAGAGAGATGTAGTGTATATTATACCTAGAGAAGGGGGTGAATAGGTATAGTCCCAATTTCTTCGAACTTCAAAATTTACGGATTATAAGAATGAAATGTACACTTGATATGATTTAACAATTGTATAATATGAGTCAATACATGCGAAAATCAATATACAATAGATACAATCAATTCATGATATGGAACATAACGAAAAGTAAAATGAAAAATGGAGACAAGTATTTTTACATGGTAAAACCTCAAAAAGGAAACATCCATGGGTTGATAACCACAACCATTGGCAAAGAAATTCACTATGACGAAAAGGTCTTATACACTTAAAACTATCAACACATTATATGCAGTTCAAGCTATCAACTCATAGTTTGCCATCGGGCCTAGTGAACCATCTAGCTTACTAATCTACCCTCAAGGCCTAGTGAACCACTTAGCCTACTCCCGATCCAAGATGTGTCATACACCTCTAGGAAGTAACTTCCTATCCAAGACTCTCAAGCCTATAGGAAGATTTCCTCGCTTAGCTATCTAGATCACAAATGATCCTAGCTCAACCATCCGGAGTACCAAACTCCTAGCTAAAACTTTTGCTTAGATATCCGAATCCTCTTGATCCTAACTAAGACTCCGTGCTTGGCTATCCGAAACACTTTCCTAGCCGAGTCTTCTTGCTTAAATTAAGGCTTCACTCATCTTAACTGTAAGGAAAAATAAACAAATAAAAGTGTTACACGCAGCGGAAGCGATACTAAAGACGATTTAGTGACTTTTAAAATTTTTCCTTTATGAACCTTAAACCCTTTTAATCAATAAACATGCATATATATCAACAAAAGTAAATTACCTCTTATCGCGTGATCCGATTGACTTACGTCGATGGTAATCCGCAAGACCTTCAATCCGAGCACGAACGTGGATCACCTAGGAGCGTGGTCTCCCTTTCCTTTGAATTGCAAACCTGTGAATGGACCAAACAAATACTTTCTTTTCTTTGTTAGTCACAAAACAATCAAAAGAATGTCAAAATTATTCCGGTCACTTTTGAGTTCACAATCTTATGATCGAAACTCGCGTGAACCTAGATCGATATCGTATACACAAGCTTATTGATGTTTAAGCAATTGTATACTATCAAAGAATAATTTTTCACTCCTTTTTGTCTCTCTAGAATAAAAACTCTCTTAGAATTAAGAAGAAGAAGAAAGAAAATAAAAACTCAAGCACCAATTAATTGATGTGGCCGAACCCTATAAGAACATATATATAGGTTGGCCGAATTTTTCTTCTTTTTCCTTTAGGGTTGCCGAATTCTATGTAGTATCTAATTAGGGTTGGCCGAACTTCATCATGTCACTTATATAGGGTGATTGAAATTCAACCCTAATTCTTTTTAACTTTACAGACTTCAAACCCTAATCCAACTCTTTTATTTTTATTCTTTTATTTGACTAAAAAAAAAAAAAAAAGACTCCTTATTTGATTAAATAAACAATACTAATTTATTTATTTACTTATCAAACAAGTCTTTTACTTTTAGGAAAGATTTGTTTCTTTAATTAAACAATTAATCAATAAATCAATTAATTCTTATTTAATTAAAACAAATGAAACAAAATAATATTTTTAGGTCAAAACCTTAACCTAGCCGCCCCACTTATATATAAGATGGGCCTAATATTATTTTCCTATTTCATTTAATCCATTGGACTTTAAATAAAAAAAGCTCACATGTGAACCAGACCCATTCTTACTAAAAGAAACAAGCTCACATGTCTTTCATTAATATATTAATATAATTGAGCAGCTCATTACTTAAATAATGTGCAAATTATATTCTTAATATATTAAATGCAATTCTAGATGGACCCTTAAATTGGTCCGGTAGAATATATCAAGTGATCCATGCAAGTCCGTGTGGATTGGGGATCTTGGCGGGCCATCTAAATTTAAGCTTCAATAGACATAACCTAATCACAATCAACAAATGATTCACTTAGGTCCGATCCATTAATTTTAACTCATTCCACTAAAGAGCTAAAACTGAACTCTTAAATAAAGATAGAAAAGGAAGATGCTCCTCATTCATACCCTAGACAATCATATTGGAGATAGTGTATCCTCGTGATTAATATCAGTAATCGCCAAGAGTTCATAGACCGCCTATAACTCTCCAAGTTACCATATTTACTCATATGACCACGTTTTGAACTTGGATATTTTGACTTGTCCAGAAGCCATGTTTTCAATAGACAATATTGAAAACTCAACGTTGAGATTTAATATCCAATTACCTCAAAACATCCATATGATGATATTATACTCTCATTTAATTAAATGGAGCCACGATGTCCATATCTATAAATGAAGTCCTCTATCGATTAACAAATGAATATCACCAAACTATCGAGGATAGACTATGCGATATAATCGTACTCATTGATAACTCAAATGATATCACTTGCAACCATAAGTCCATCATTTATCTCAGGATTAAGATAGACTCTCCGATTGTCCTGATAATGAAAAGACTATTATCTATTGACGGTTCTAGATAAAGCTTTTCATTGTGATCCAGTTCAATGCACCCAGTGCACTAGATCCTTTTGCTCGAAGACACTCCGATGATTTTAGACTCATCATATCTCATTTGATCCCACTCAAATGCTAGCAAAAGAATTCTACAACTTTAACAAGATAAAGGTGCCCAACCTTTAACTTAAGTTGTGAACAATATTCAAGACTAACTAAAGAATTGTGTCTACCACATACATATCCAGATGTACGAACAATTCTTCTTTTCCCATAGTCTTTAGACCTTATGATTATTTACTTTGACAATTATAATACAAACTATAAATGCTATACGATTTGTTAAACCAGAAATCACTTTATTAATATGAAAAAGATTGTTAATTACAACATTACACTCTTGCTATTGAGCATAATCCTAACAATACACCCTAGGTTAGCCCCTTGCTAGTGATAAATAGCCAACTATATACACCCTAGATTGGCTACTTTCGTTAAAATGTGCATATTTACGAGTTTATTAAATTTGCCCAAATGTTTGCTTACCAGTCCGTTAGCTCCTTAGTTTCCATTACATATATATTTTTAACTCTATTTACATTCCTTCTAGGTTGCATTGCTATTTAGTTTTATTTGTTTGTTATTTCACACTTCACACCACCAACCATTTCCTTTTACTTTTATGCACACTAGTTTTATTAATCCGAATCTAGTCACCGCTACCTCGATCCTTGTGGACGACACCCGTGCTTAGCGCTTTACTCGTATTTATACTTGTGAATGCATCGCATAGGTTTTATAAATATTTTTGACGTACATTCTTTCTAACGGCGAAAACGTATTCGTCAATGACCATGCATGAGTTTAGTTAGTTTAGTGTTAAATTATTTTAGTAAGCTTGTTAAGGTCCATTTATGTACTGAAGTAAGCATTTAGATCTTGGAACATCAGGTTTAATACTGCTATCAACGCCTATGGCTTCGAGCAAAACATCGATGAGCCTTGCGTTTGCAAGTGAATCATTGATTTGACAAGAAAGTAGTTTTTATATTGACAAGATAGCATTGCTATATTATATTGACTGGTCAGGGGTATTTTCGTAATCTTAACCATACACGAAAATTGGGTAAAATTAGTTAAAATCTATTCACCCCCTCTAGATTAATGTTAAACACACCGTAATTAGTATAAATTGGTATCAGAGTAGGTTCCAAGATATACTTAGGTGATCCTAGCTCATTTTTGGGGTGTTTTGCACTTTGTGTGATTTGTGTTCATTCAAACATTTTGCATACATTTCATTTCATTTCATTCATTATACACAATGAGTGGAAATGGTGGTAACAATGAGAGTGCTCAAGCACGTGGCCTCATCTTCTCACCGGCTTGAATTATGCCTCATGGAAAGACGAGATGGAAGCATACTTGTGCCAAATCCATGATAGAGCAAGGATGGTGATTGAAGACAGGTATACTCTTCCTCTGATGACTCCCACGGGTGGAGGAGAAGAAGTACTCAAGCCTAAGGCACAGTGGAGTAATGGAGAGTTTGATTCCTCAAAGTGGAATAGTAAGCCATGTGACGTCCTCGTATATGCAGTGGACGAAAATTAGTACAAATTGATTCAGTACACTAGGATAGCTAAGGAGGCATGGGATATCCTAGAGGTTGCTCACGAAGGAACCGAGGTTGTCAAGGATTCCATGCTTAAAGTCCTTCAAACGCAATTTGAGTTGCTTAAGATGGAGGAAGATGAATGCTTCAATGACTTTGAAGTCAAGTTGATGGATATTGTCAATCAAAGCCATCAACTCGGTGATCCATATTCGGATATGAGTGTCAAGCAGAAAATCATGAGGTCTCTTCCCGATAGGTGTGAATCAAAGGTCACAGCTTTAGAAGAAAACAGTGGATATAAAGACATAAAGCTGAGCGAGATAATTGGAAGACTCCTCGCCTTTGAGTCTAGGAAGGCTCATAGCTCTACACCTCCTAAAAAGCAAAAAGGGATTGCTTTGAAAGCTTCTAAGGTTGTAAAGGAGGAAAAAGATAACTCGAAAGAAGACATGGCTTTGTTGCTACGAAGATTCAAGAAGTTTGTCAAGTTTGAGAAGAAAGGCTTTAGAACCAAAGGCCAAGACTTGAAGAAAAAGGCTCCTTTCAAGAAGTTTGAGCCTAGGCAAAAGAAGAGCGAAAAGAAAGGGATTCAATGCTATAAGTGTGGTAGTATAGGACACATTGCACCCGATTGTGGGAATTTGAAAATCAAGAAGGGAAAAGTGATGGCTGCCACTTGGAGTGGAAGTGATGACTCTAATGAAAGAGATGAGTCTTCAGATGATGAAGATGAAGTTGCTAACTTCATAGCCTTTGCCTCTTCTCACAAAAGCAAAGGATCTAGTGAAGAAGAGGAAGAGAGTCAAAAGGAAAATTACTCAAGTGAAGATGATTCCTCATATAACTCTACAAAAGGAAATGTAGAGAATATGGATGTTCATGACTATATAGTCAAGTGTTAAAGTTCAATGATGAAGAACAAAAGAAAACTAAGGATATTAGAGGAAGAAAATCTAGAGCTTTCAACACATAATGACTGCTTAAGTGAAGTGGAAACATCCAAGAAGATAGAAAATAAGCTAAGAAATGAGTTTGACTTTTCTACAAGGAATGAAGAAGAGTTGAGAGTAAAAGTTGATAAAGATAGAAGTTTACTTGTCATCATGAAAGTAATCAAAGACAAACTTGATAGGATGATTAATGACTTGATGGTTTCGAGTGATAAGAAGGGTTTTGGGTTTGAAGATGGCAAGAAGATCTCTACTCCTAAGAAAATCGTGTCTGTCAAGGGCTTAGAGAAGAAAGAAGCGTCACTGGTGCAAACTCCTAGGAAGAAGTTAGAATTAGGACAATGTTCAAAAAATGCACAAGTGAAGGTGATGCCAATTAGACACCATCAAGCCAACATTCCTCAACAAATGGCTCACAAAGGAAAGAAACCAATTATGCAACCTCAAGCAAGGAAACAAGCTAGACCAGTTAAACAATGAAGATAGATTGAACCTACTCAACCATAAAGACATGGAAAAGCTCCTATGTATGCATAAGAACATGGTATGATTCCTTATTTCATTCCTACATGTCATTTTTATGGTTTTGATGGTCATATTAGACCACATTGCTTTCGTTATATTAAAATGTGTAAAACTAAAAGCATGATTGAAAAGAGAAGAAATAGAGCCATGATGCATGTTCTTAGGAATGAGAAAATTGATTTGCATGATCCTAGAACATATAGAGCCCATGTACCAAAGACCACTAAGAAAGCAAATATTGTTTCTAGGTGGATTAGAAAGAATGAAAATGTTTGCCATCTTGCTCAAATAGCCTTGAAGGCCAATTCTTCTATTTTTTGGTATTTAGATAGTGGGTGCTCTAGGCATATGATGGTACACAAGAGTTTTTTCGAGACTCTTGTCATAGAGGAAGAAGGATGTGTCACCTTTGGTGATGGATCCAAAAAGAGAGTCATAGGGAAAAGAACCATTTCCATTCCCGGATTACCCTCCTTGTCCAATGCTTTATTTGTTGATGACTTGAAGGCCAATTTGATAAGCATTTCTCATCTTAGTGATGAAGGATATTCCGTCTTGTTTAGCAAAAATGATTGCTCAATCTTAAAGCCCGATGGACAAACCTTGTTGAAAGGTATGAGATCTAGCAACAATTACTATTGTCTTGAAGCTAGAATAGTCTCAAACAATATGTCCAAGGATGAGCAAGTTGAGTTATGACATGAAAGACTTGACAACATGAACTATCGTGATCTACGAATCTTAGATAAGTTCAAAGTTATGCGTGGCCTTCCCAAGCTTGGGAAGAAAACCAATGGAGTTTGTGGACCTTGCCAACAAGTAAAACAAATCAAAAGCATGCATAAAAAAGGCAAGTATCTCTCCACCAAGGAGCCTCTAGAATTTAAGTGGAGATTGTAAGTTCCTCATGTTTTATTGGCTTATTTTGGTGACAAACCACCAGTGGGGTTTGATGTAAGGGTAGCTTAGGCTTGTGATGGGTTGGTGCTTTGCACAACCAAGGCTCTCTCAAGACCTTGGGAGAAGAAGCACCAAAGGTAAATTTTTAAGTGCTTACTTGCTTTGAAGAGATAGTTGCACACACCCACAACCCATGTATAAGTCTTATTCTTATATGTTGTACGTGTTTATTGTGTGCATTAATGTTCATTAATCTCTCTTCTTGCATATGTAACTGATTGCATCTAGCTTATTAAATGCCATAGCATGTTAGGCATTAGGATACATTTTTTTCACTCACACACTTGCACTTATTGCATGATCTTTGTGTGAGAAGTTGCATGAGAAGGCCTTGCCCTTTTCTTTAGCGGTTGGATAACCGCGACATGCAAGTGACAGAGACATGTTCTCTCTGCCGCGGTTGGATAATCACGGCATGCAAGCGACAAAGATGTGTTCTCTCTACCGCGGTTGAAGTGCCATGGTTGACCAACCGCGGCAGTCCGTCGTGCACGAAACGCCCAAAACGCAGCAGTTTGATGCCTATAAATACCCCACTTTCATTTTAGGTCATCCCCAAGAGTTCAAAAAGCATATTTTTCCCATATAACATATTTCAAGACAAAAATTGACAATAACTCACCTTTAAACATTTAAAGTCATTCCTTTATGCATCAAAGTTCATATAGCATCGTCTATGACCATATAGGATGCATCCATGCATAGTTTTACATCATCACATCTTACTTGGTAAAATTTGCACTAACTTCATCTAATTTTAGTGTCTTTCTTAACAAGTCATCTCTTTATTCACTTGTATGTTTTTAGATCATATACTAGATACAAGATAGAGATTGTTTGTGATGAATTGATTGAGTATTGTATTGTGATAGCTATCTAGGTTGTTTAATCTATGTTTAGCTAAGCTTTATGAACATGTCATTTAGCTATTGATATCTAGGATTGTATTAATTGTTATTTCATCATCCTAGATAAACATCTAAGGTTACCTAGCCTTGTTTGTTGTTTAAATATCATCATATATTCACATATGTCTTTTATCTCTTCATTGAGAAGTAAGACTTGTGGCTAAGATTACTTAGGCCACAAGCAAATTGGATTAGGACCACTTTTAAAGGCCCGCGGATAGAAGTGAGGGTTATTGACCGTAGTGTTTGACGAAGTCAACATAGGTTGTAAACTTCATTTCAATTAGTGGTTTCGAAGTTCAAGTGTGGCGCACTTAACAGCCTGTGGTTTTTCCCAGTGGTTGGGTTTCCACATATATATCAAGTGTTATTTAAATTCTGCACCATATTACATTTGCTATATTATATTGACTAGTTAGGGGTATTTTCGTAATCTTGACCATACACAAAAAATTGGGTAAAATTAGTTAAAATCTATTCACCCCTGAACACACCGTAATTAGTCTCAGACGAGAAGAGGGAACAAACAAAATCGCAAAAGATCATAAATCAGAAGAAAAAACAAAGAAACAAATTAGAAAAAAAAAATTATAGAAAATAAGTCTCGGAATCAATAAAATAAGTCTCTGAGACTTATTTTGGTATTTCCGTCACTTATTAATTTTTTTAATATCTTCTTCATCGACCTCTATTAGAGATCGAGTTCCTTTCGACCTCTAATGGTGGTCATTGGAGGCCTGCTCAAACTCCATTGATGAAGGCTTTTGAAAAAAGCATTCAAAGAAAAAAAAAAGATAGAAAAAAGATTAAAAGTAAAAATTGGGGTATTTTTTTGTCAATATATCACCTTATTTTGGTGTCATTTAAAACTCAAATTATGAAGTTGGTACTAGTCCCAAACGTCAAGAAGTAAAAAGTGCTATAAATTTAAAGAACACGTAATACTATCTGTTTGGGGTTTGATCCGTTCAATTTTGCTGTTCTAATTATTTTAACTTTTGCAATTATCTCACCTTACCTCACTTTATACTTGAAAATCTTCCATGCATCTGATGCACTAATGTCATGGCACATGGCCACATGACATGACTAGTAATGAGATTAAATTTCTATACCATGTGGCATGATTTGGATGGCCAGGATGTGCGATGGACTAAACATTCTCTCCGCTTTATCCATCTTAATTAACCACTACTTGTTAAATTTGAGATCTTAAATTTTTGTTCTTCATACTGCAACCTCATCATGTCGTGAGATTTTGAATCTTGGTGATTGACTATATGAGCACCCTAACCCCTAGCTTTCGTGCTTTTGATGAAATAGTGACATAATTAGCACATGTAATATTTTTGAGATTATATATGCATCACATTCTCAACTCAAGAATGCCAGATAATGAGTTGTACTGTATAACAATGACTTTCAGTTATATATGACCAGATTTCATACAGTAGAATTAATATATATTGCAAAGTCTACATGATATATAGTCAATGATAAAATCATAACAATAAAGATCACAGGCTTTGTAAGAAGGGTGAAATATGTATGGTTGCAAATTGCAATATGTTCTCCAGCTTTTCTTGGATATCATTTTCTTGGGAATTTGACAATATGTTCTAGTACTGTGCGATAATAGTTGATATAATGACCACTGTAATTGTTTACTTGTACCAGGAAAGTGGCTGCTTCCATATCCTAATCGTCTCTGAAAATCAACATGTGTTAATTAAATAGCAATGTATGGAGAAGTAACCCTACCACTACAAGCTACCACAGGAGAAATCATCATATTTCTTATCATAATCCACACACTAACACCTGTCCACTCCTCTCTATTGACTTACATGTACTGTAGAGAGCTACGTTGGATAAAGAAAGACCAAATCAATAAGACTAAAAATTAATTCTTGTGATCTTAATATGCGTCTAAATTTACATATGCACATCCCTTGCGATGCTGCGATTACCATTTCCATTTCTTCCATTTTCTTTTACATATTTCTTTGTTCTTCTATAAAATCGAGTAGTAGAGTTAGTTGAGCTTCAGCTAACTTAAGACCAGAATGTTACATGAAGACGTTATTGTAGCTGCTTCACAGTCCATGAAAGAACCGTAACTCGTGGAAAATTTCAAGATTAATAAATTGTTTTCAATCAAGTGATGAAAAATAATGTAAATAAAAAAACACAAATCACAAGATACAAGAAATAAATATAAATATATATAGCTAGAGCAGTTATGTGAGATTTCCAATCCGGAATCTTCGATTTCTAATGGTACTTATTTGATTGCCATCTGTGGTAATTCAATAGATACCATTAGCTATCAAATAAGTACCGTTAACAGTTGACGATTTATACGGAAAATCCCACGCCTGACAAAGATATTTATATATATATATATATATACGGAAATTTTCCTATAAAAATGTCATGATAGAATTATATAAAGACATTAAATGTGAGTCACTTGTTTTACATACTTCGACTTGGTATGTATGCACTTGTCAAATCACTTTTATAAATGATTGGCTCACATTCAATATCTTGATAAAGTTATATAATAATGCCCTGATAAGAACGGGACTATATATATATATATGTATTAGTTATCAAGTGAAGTATACCTTATTTTAATTTCATCTATGAAAAAATTCAGATAAAATTCATAAAAATAGATATGATTTCATAAGATCCTTGAATGATAGGACAAAGCTTTAGTGATATTGCAAGTTGGGTGATAAACTTGGGTGGAGCGAGGTACAGACCCAGAAAGGCTTACACAATGGGATAGACATGGCAAAGGAAACACTGTACACATGCTTTTGCTTAGCCATATCCATTTATAGCTTCAAATGGATGAAAAAAAAAATAAAAAAATTGACTCTTTCCACAATCATGCACTTCTTTCCCTTTTATTTTTTGATCTTTAAAACCTTTTTGGCAGTATGCACGTAACCTGTACTTCTTTTGGGTTACACGAACCCCTTTATAACTTTTGGCATCGGTTTCAACTTATACGTGTCTAAACAACTGCACTGCACCACACATTTGATCGAGAATGTGATTACTTTAGAATTATCGTCCCAATCATTAACTACTTAGTAAACTTAATTATGAAAAAAATAAATAAATATTTGATGCCAAAATCGATATGCATGTTATTTATTGCTTCTCTAAGATTGAATACACGTATGTGCGTGCTTAATTTGATCAAATTTTGAACAGAAAGTGTGACGTATACTCTTTCTTGGGTGCATACGATAATATTTTATTAGGATTTTCATTGAGTTTTTAATGTATACTAACTACTTCATCAAGTATAAGTTCAAAGAGTATTTTAAAACGAGGAAATAATGGAAACCAATAAAATAGCACTAAAAACTGTGTACAATAAATTATAAAGTTTCCTGAAAAAGGGATAAGAATCCGGCTCTTTATCCTTTGATTGGATGTACGAGATTTAAAATGATCATTTTGCGATCGATTGTAAACACTCCCTAATCGATCAGTGTTTCATATGAATTATCACAGATGCTTTTGTAATGATCTACAACCATAATTCAAGACACTGTTGCCAAGCAGAGCGATTAAAGTAGATGAGATGAAGCAATGTGAAGTATTTGAGTCTCTTTATCGGCCAATTTACGTGAAACCCTTTTGCGTCCTATTGAAGATATATATTGTTGTGCGTAAATATGCCTTTTGCGTGACTATTGAAGATATATATTGCTGTGCGTAATATTTACAGGACCGACATATCACCAATCATGCCACAAAAGCAAAAGTCAAAGGATCGGTCAAATAGCACGTTGACAAGTCAAGTAATCTCGGATGAGACTAGTCTTGCCGTGTAAAGACTTCACTTGATCGGCTCCACTTGGCTAAAATAGGAAAAATACATATTTGGGTTTCCTCCATGCACAGGGCAACTCAGCCGGAATAGGCAGTTGTAAATCAACTAGTGTACAATCACTAGAAGGAGTCCAACAAGGAAACAGGAAGATCTTCTCCGAAATATTAGGAATCCTAAATAGATTCGAAATCAACCGCATTAAATACATGATGACACGAAATAGGAAAAGAGTCATAAATCCAACTCTGTAATCTTCTACTTGTACGCCACGGTTTAAACCCTAGAAGAACCATATAAATACACCTGTAAAAGGCATTGTAGGGGGAGGTAAAAAAATCTGGCGAGAGAGAGAGATTAGAGTGTGTAACATCAATTTACAAAATAGTGGATTTGCTTCTCATTCGCTAAGTGACGACCTGTGGATGTTTGTTTGATCACTGGAGTTTTACCACGTAATCTATTATCTTTTACATTCTTGCTTTCATTATGTTTATTTTGCAGGTTTAATTAACAAAAATCGTTGACCGGTTGACTTCCAAGAAATCACCGTCAACAATTGGCACTAGAAGAATAGGGGTTTTTAAGCTAAACTCTGAGGTCTCTTGTGAGACAATGACTGATGATGGAGATGGTAGTGATTCCAGAAGTAACTAGAACTCACTAAGTGTCACGGGGAGAGTTGATATCGCTCTCAATGCTACAAGGTCTCTAGATACCACTTTTACAACCGGAAATCAATCGACGGTTGTAGCTGGTATTCAACGGTTTCCTCCAACAAATGAGGAAATCACCCAGCATTTCTAGGAATCACTGTAGCAACTCGTATCCAACACAGCCAAGCACAGAGTTACCCTTTCTACTACTGAAATGTTAACTTTGCCCTACAACCTACATGCACTGGACTACTAGCAGGGCAAATTACGTTTTGTGTTGATCGGCCCAACGTCAGATGCACCAAGGATGGCCCAAAACCCCATTGACAAGCCTGAAACTTTATCAGAAGAACGGGTTAGAATCAGTGAAGGGCATAACGAAGGTAGGTACCCCCACGGAAGGCACGGGCGTGATCAAACCAACCAGGATCAGAACTGACCTAGTGGGCGTACTGATCAGAGGAATTAAGGTGTGGAATTCTAGAGAAATCTACCTAAAGTTAGGATTTAGGTCAAAAGACATAAATCCCATATGGTAAAAGACTTCGACCACCATCTTGGTACACAAGGTAGATTTTGGCCACCCTAATTATTTTAGGGCAAGGAATTCGGCAACCTTAATTATTTTTGGCAAAGAATTTGGCCACCCTATATATACCATAATATAGATTTCGGTCACATAAGTTTTTGCACAAGAGAGAATTATTTCTTTGGCTTGAAAAATAAATTTCAACTATAGACTAAGTGTGAGAATTCGGCTAAGTGCAAAAGTGAGAAGAATTGTTTTATTTTGATAGTGCACTAGTAAGCTTTTACATCAAAAGGCTTTATTCACAACTTCGAATTAGGTTCATCCATGTTTCGATCGATAGATTAATAATTCACAAGGGACCGGACATTCTTCTTTTTTGTTCTAAGAAGTTTAAAATGACTAACAAAAGAAAAAGTTTTTTGTTATCCATCTTCAAGTATACAATTCAAAAGAGGGAGCCCACACTCCTAGGTGATCCATGTTCGTAATTGGATTAGAAGGTCTTACGGATTATCGTCGACGCAACACTAATCGTCACGCTACAAAGGTATGATACTTTTATTATATGGTAATTAATCAAAGGGTTAAGGTTTATCTTTAAAAAGGAAGTTTTTTTTAATATATACTAAACCTATTTTTCGCATTTCGCTACGCGTATAAACTATTTTTCCTACACAAATGATGTTTCAGACAGCTCTTACACCAATGGAATCCTCCGGATGCCCTTCCCGGAAAGGTTCAGGATGCCGTATGTTGAACAGTTCAAGAAGGACACGGAGCCAAAGGAGCATGTCAAGCTATATAAGAGTGCCATGCCCTAGTATGTTTAGAATGATGCTATGTTATGCTTTAATTTTTCCTAGACACTTGGGGACTTAGGCTCTAGGTGGTTCGGGAGATTTCCCACAGCAAGCATAAGAAGCTTTAGCGAACTGAGCAAGGCATTCTTGAGACAATATCTTAGGAATGTGCACACAAAGAAATCAATGGCACATCTCTCCCAGCTCAAACCAAGAAAAGATGAGTCACTCAAGAAGTATCTAGGAAGATACAGCTAAGAGGTATCAAATACCGAAAGCGCAAACGACGTAGCCAACATCTCAGCATTTGTCAATACCTAGCAGAATAGCCAGTTGTCTTTCGATCTAAGGAGAGCCTACTTGACCAAGTACGCAGATATAATGGACATGGCAGGGGGTACTCCTTGGTAGAGGAAGAAGGGATTGCAACAGATGGGTACTTTGTACATGGTAGGCGTCTTGAGGAACCTAGAGCTAAGGATAATGGGACCAAGTTTCAAAATCAGAGAGGGGACAAGCAAAAGGGCAAGTTTCGAGATAGCCATCGGAACTATGACCCTCAACCTACCAAATAAGGGACATGTTTTAAGGGAGGTACACAAACTACACCCCTTTGAAGAAAAAGCAAGAGGAAGTCCTTGCAATTATGGAATAGAAAAATATGTCAAAGGAACCTCCTAGGCAATCACAATTTGCCCTTAGGGAAACAAAGAAGTATTACCTATTCGACAAGAAAAATGGGCATGAGACCTCTAAATTCTTTCAAATTAAGGACTATATTGAGACCTTTATCTGAGAGGGGCACTTGAAGGATATCGTCCTAAAGAAGGTCGAGAAAACGGACGGTCAGCCACACATGGATAATTGGTAAGAGAGTCGAGGGAGGAAACTTAGCCAAAAGAAAGCTGAAGATGAAGGGGCTATAAACATAATCTTCGGTGGGCCATTGACCGGAAAGTGCAATAGAGAAATAACACAGGAAATTCAAGAAGTAATGGAGGTAAGGAGAGACCTTGATGAAAATTTCATTGAACCTTGCCCAAAAAGGATCAATGAAGGCAATAAAAATAATCTTCGGTGGGCCGTTGACCGGAAAGAGCAACAAAGAAAGAACATAGGAAATCTGAGAAGCAATGGAGGTTGAACCTGACCTTAATGTAAATTCCATTGAATCTGACCTAAAAAGGATCAAGGAAGGTTGGGACCCAATAATCTTTATAGAGTCTGACTGACACGGTGTGGATGTCAGGCCAAATAATGCATTAGTTATAAGTTCTCGGATAGGACATAGAGAGGTACATAGGGTGATGATTGACAATGGGAGCTCAACAAACATTTTGAGTGCATGAGTATACGATCAGTTGAGGTTATATAGAAAGAACCTACTACCCTTTCATACTCCACTCTAAGGATTTAGAGGAGTAAAGGTGAGATCCCTAGGGATGGCAAATCTGCCAATAAAGGTTGTAAAAGCCTCTTATTGGTCGACTTTGTGGTAGTAGACATGGAGAACTTGCCCTATAATGTCTTGTTGGGCCGGCCATTCTTGAACTAAACCAAAGAGGTCACGGCAACCTACGCCCTTATGATAAAATTCCCATCAGAATCATGAGTGGGCATGGTTAAAGGGTCGCAAGAGATGGCATGGAAGGTAAACCTTTCGGTCTACAAAGACAGAAGAAAATGAGGGACATTAGGTATGTATGGTTCAATTAGTTGAATTGAAGGATAGGGCTGAAATACCAGAAGAGTTTGAACTTGACTCGAGGGAAGAACTAGAAGCCCAAAAAGATGAGCTAACAGAAGATATAACCCTAGACAATGACGAGCCGACCAAAGTTATCAAGATAGATGCAAATTTACACGAAAGCGTTAAAATTGACCTGACCAACTTGCTATGAGTATACAAAGATATGTTCACTTGGAGCCATAAAGATATGCAGGGGATAGACACGAAGGTGATATCGCTCTACCTAGCCGTTAATAAGGAATTCAAGCTAGTAGTCCAAAAGAGGCGATTGTTCAATCTAGAAAGAAGTGTGGCGATTAAAAAAGAAGTCCAAAAGCTGTTCACCACGGGATCAATCAGGGAATTTAAGTACCCACAATGGGTAGCCAACATGGTACTAATGAAGAAAAAGAACAATCAGTGGAGGATGTATATGGACTTCACGGATTAAAATGAAGTTTGTCTAAAGGATAGTGTAAGAATCTCTATTTAGTGATTAGCTTATTTCATGACATACCACATTGGGGATGATTGTGTAATGGGTAGCTTAGGTCCTCTTAATGACTATCAGGGCAAGCTTCTAAGTATCTCCATGGCTTCAAGATCAAGAGCTTCAAAAGGTATATCACTTGAACTTAATTCTTGAAGAGATTAGGTGCACACAATTTCATGCATGCATATTTACCTATCTTTCGTTTGTTATCATGAATTTGTGTATTATTGATTTATGCATCTATGTCATTCTTCACACTTCACACTTGCACAATTTTCATATTAGGTTAGGTGTGTTTGAATGCCTTGAAAAAAGATTTTATCTCTTTACTGCGGTTGGTGAACTAGTATGCATATCAGTTCCTCCTGCGGTTGAGTTAAATGACGTCTCTATGATGTACCGCAGTTTATACCGCCGTTGGTGCATGTTGCCTCTACAGTGGTCCCTACCGCGAAGGCTTCCAGTGTGTGTGACTGATAAAACAATCGTTGACGCCTACCAAAAAGATTTTTATCTGTTCTAAATACCTTGCAAATCCAACAAGTCAAAGGACTAGTATAGCAAGTAAGCAAGGGTCGTCCCCACAAAAAGGTGGTATCCATACTGTTAGGATCATGTTCAATAGCAAGGGTGTAATAATATAATTGACAATCTTTTCATATTAATAAAGTGATTTCTAATTTAACAAATCTTATAGCATTTATAGTTTAATTATTATAATTGTCAAAGTAAATAATCATAAGGTCAAAAGACTATGAGATATAAAGAATTATTTGTACATCTGGATATGTATAAGGTAAACACAATTCTTTAGTTAGTCTTGAATAATGTTCACAACTTAAGATAAAGGTTAGGCACATTTACCTTGTTAAAGTTGTACATTCTTTTGCTAACATTTGAGTAGGATCAAATGAGATATAATAAGTCTAAAATCATCAAAGTGTTTTTGAGTAAAAGAATCTAGTGCACTAGATGCATTGAATAGGATCACAATGAGATACTTTATCTAGAACCATTAGTAGATAAAAGTTTTTTATTATGAGGACAATCAGAGAGTCTATCTTAATCCTAAGATAAATGATGGACTTATAGTTACAAGTGTTATCATTTGAGCTATCAATGAGTACGATTATATAGCATATTCTATCATCGATAGTTTGGTGGTATTCATTTGCTAATCGATAAAGGACTTCATTTATAGATATGGACATCGTGGCTCCATTTATTAAAATGAGAGTATAATATTATCGTATGGATATTTTGAGATATTGGATATTAAATCTTAACGTTGAGTTTTGAATAATGACTATTGAAACATGGTTTCTATACAAGTCAGAATATCCAAGTTCAAAACGTGGTCATATGAGTAAATATGGTAACTAGGAGAGCTATAGGTAGTCTATGAGCTCTTGGTGACTACTGATATAATTCACAAGGATACACAATCTCCAATAAGATTGTCTAGGGTATGACTGAGAAACGCTTACTTATTCAATCTTTATTTAAGAGTACATTTTTAGCTCTTTAGTGGTATGAACTAAAATTAATATATTGAACCTAAGTGAATCATTTATTGATTGTGATTGGGTTATGTCTATTGAAGCTTAAATTTAGATAGCCTACCAAGATCCCCAATCCACACAGACTTTCATGGATCACTTGATATATTCTACCGGACTAATTTATAGGTCCATCTAGAATTGTATTTAATACATTAAGAATATAATTTACGTATTATTTATTCAATAGGATGTTAAATTATATTAATGTATTAATAAAAGACATGTGTGCTTCTTTCGTTTATTAAGAATGGGTCTAGTTCACATGCGGGCTTTGTATTAAAGTCTAATGGATTTAATAAAATGGAAAAAACAATATATATGCCCATGTATGGACTTGGGTGGCAAGGCTAAATTAATTGGCCTATTATATTGTTTTATTTTATTATTTAATTAAATGGGAATTTGTTAATTTATTAATTAATTATTTAATTAAGAATCAAAATATTTTTCTAACGAGGAAATATGTTTCTTAATATTATACTATTATTGGTAGTATAATAAATATTAAAGACTTTATTTGGTAAGTAGATAAATAAAAGGATGCAACAAATACATGAGTTGGATTAGGGTTGGATTAGGGTTTTGATTAGGGTTTGGAATTCTAAAGAATGATAGAAGTCATTGGTGGAAACACAAATCCTCTTCAAGTGAGGATTTAGGCCAACCCTAATATTTTTAGGGAAAGGATTTCGGCTACCCCATCTTATTCTTGGAAGAATTCGACCAACCCTATTTATTCATGAGCAAGGATTTCAGCCACTATATAAGACAAGATATAGATTTCGGCCACACAATAATTGTTTCAGAGAGAGTTATTTCTTTTCCTTGAAAAAAATCCAACTCTAAGACATAATGTGTGCTTTTCGGCCAAGAGGAAAAGTGAGAAGAAAACGTTTTATTTTGATAGTGCACTAGTAGCTTTTACATCAAAAGGGCTTTGTGCACAACTTTGAATATGGTTCACGCGAGTTTCGATCAATCGATTAAGAATTCACAAGTGACCGAACGTTCTTCGTTTTTCTCTAGAAAGTTTATTGTGACTAACAAAAAGAAAAAAAATTTGTTATCCATCCTCAGGTACACAATTCAAAAAAAGGGAGTCCATACTCCTATGTAATTCACGTTCGTGATTAGATTGGAAGGTCTGGCAGATTACTATCGACACAACATCAATCGTCACACGACAAAGGTATTATACTTTTATTATATGTTAATCAATCAAAGGTTAAGGAAAAAAATTTGTAATATACTAAACCTATTTTCGATTCCGCCGCGTGTATTTTTTCTTACATCTGGGGCTACTTACTCCCTCAACTTGAGCATAATTCACTTCAATTCTAAAGCTCACGTGGATTCTCTTTTTTCTTTTCGCTCAAAGTCCTAAGTTTCACATGCACAACATATGCAAAGTTGAATTATGCATAGAATTTAAGAAAAGACTATCCTAGGAAAGAACCACTACGCCATGGACGTGAAAGATCATGTGTCAACCAACATTCCCAATTTAGACTTATTTATGGATTAAAATTATCTTTTCCTTAGTTGTAAAGCAGCCATGGGTTTAATGAGGTAATACCAAGAATTTGGACATTTTGCAGTTCAAAATTACTAATCATGCTGGAAAATGTCTACCCACCCATACAATGCTCCTTTTTCATGGTCACTTACACACTAGAGTTTAGGCATCCATTTTACCCACATTTATGCTACCAATGTTGTAATCTACATTGTGAGTACTTAGCATCAAATAATTCGATAAACTTTTGCTTTTCTCATTTTCTTTCCTTTTGAGTTGCCCACATTTCTTTTCTTTTACAATTAAGGCTCATAAGTACTGATTTGGGTACTTTTACATTTCTACACATTTGCTTTAGCATATTTTCAACATTTTTCCTTTTTACATGCTATTTTACCATTAAAAGCTTAACTTCTTTCATTACCACGATTGCACATCCTAACATGATTAGTAACAAAGGTAGGCATGTGTTTATGCTATAAGGTATATGGTAGTAAATGGTACCAAATGAAAGAGTAATGTTTGGCCTCAAGTTTGGCTTTGAAGCACATAATACAGATGTGTTTAGGCTATTGTAGGTAATTAAGTACACACACATTGTCTAATATCATTTCCACAACCATCTATTAAGGGAATGAGCGCATCCATCAAGCAATTCAAAATATGATATGCATGTCCTATGGCACATGACATATATGACGAGAAAATTGTTTAAGAATAATCCATACTAACACTCAAAATGCGCAATTTGAAAGTTTGTGTTTGTGATCTAATGGTAATCTCCACTATTAGAACAAGGCGTGAAAGCACCGAGTCCCCTCAACCTAACACCAAAAGATGGGACAGACCCATGATGGTGCAAGCGAAACCCTAAGGAGGCACCAAGCCACATCACAAAATTACAATGCACACAAAGAACTCGCCAAAAGCACATACTAAAGGCATCACATCCAAACTAATTAAAGCTCGAAATTTTTGGCAAAACGATAAAATTTGAAAAAATTGGACGCTAAAAAGACTAAAAAACTAAATAAAAAAAAAGACTGAAGACTCATAACAAGACGACTCAAAAAGGCAACTACACCCCTAAACAAAAACTTAACAATGTCCCCATTGTTGGAAACCAAATAGTACGACTTAGCGCGGGCTGGGGGAGGGGGGGGGAACCTTACAAGACTTAAACAAGCTCTACTAATCAAGGTGATTCATACAACATGTCATAAAGCAATTTTTAACCTAACACAAGCATATTCTCAAAATTGGCGAAACGGGGGCACAACAACCCCCAAACTGGATTTTATCATAAGATCAAAGTTTGTACAAGTATATGATCAATATGCAACAAAAAGTGTGTTCATCCATATCAATAAAATATTCCAAATCCACATTTAATAGTAATTGAATCAATTAAGCAAAAAATCGGAGACGTAGAAACTCCCTTAGAAGGAAGATACGTTCTTTGTCTGTGTAAGTTGTCATGCATTTCCTAAAAAGATGAAGAACATAGCTTAAACACAACACCTCTACCAAACGAATTCCAAATGCAATTCAAAACATAGTCTATAAAGTCTAAGAAACTTCATATCAAAACGAATGCAAAACTAGCTAAAAATACAAATAATGCAAAATAGTTCAAAACAAATATAAAGAAAAATAAAGTAGATAGGTGGATCAATCATCGTCTGAAGATGCGACCTCTACCTCAAAGGATATCCCCTTTCCCTTGGGGTCTAGCTCTGCTCTGACCTTGTCTTCATGTTCATTTCTGGACATCTTCATTACCGCTCGGAGCTCTCCCGCATCTGGATCAATAATGGGGCCTCATGTGGTAGATGATGAAGGGACAAGTCTCTTTTTCTTGTTTGAGTAATGGGGGAGACCAAGCTCCTTCCTCAAGCTGGTGATGTTGTCTCACACATCCGTGAAACTCCCAATGGTTTTTGCTTTGCCCTCAACTATCTGCCTCATACTTTCGAGAATCTCGGTCTTGAGGTTTTGAATCTCGTCCAAAAGACTCCTACGGAGGTAGGGGATCTGATCATAGTCCATATTGTCCTATTTGAACCCCATTTGCTCTGGAACCTACTCAGCCTATCTACTTGTGCTTTCCCCTTGAACAGATTTCCTCATTCCAGTTCTAATTCTGACACCGGAAGGGTTCCGTTCTCTCAATTGATCGTTCCACGTTGCCCTACTAGTAGGTCCTATACCACTGTCAAAACAATCAGACCTAAAATCTACATATGCCTCCTTATAAAACGCAGTGATTAGGCTAGGGAAAATGAGAGGCTGTTTGTCCACCCGTATGCTCCCCAGTTCAAGTATCTCCTGTAGGGAAAAATAATAAATAAAAGTGGTAAACGCAGCGGAAGCGATACTAAAAACGATTTAGTGACTTTTAAAATTTTTCCTTTATGAACCTTAAACCCTTTTAATCAATAAACATGCATATATGTTAACAAAAGTAAATTACCTTTTGTCGCGTGATCCGATTGACTTACGTTGATGGTAATCTGCAAGACCTTCAATCCGAGCACGAACGTGGATCACCTAGGAGCGTGGTCTCCCTTTTCTTTGAATTGCAAACCTGTGAATGGACCAAACAAAAAACTTTCTTTTCTTTGTTAGTCACAAAACAATCAAAAGAATGTCAAAATTATTCCGGTCACTTTTGAGTTCTCAATCTAATGATCGAAACTCGCGTGAACCTAGATCGATATCGTATACACAAGCTTATTGATGATTAAGCAATAGTATACTATCAAAGAATAATTTCACACTCTCTTTTGTCTTTTTAGAATAAAAACTCTCTCTTGGAATTAAGAAGAAGAAGAAAGAAATAAAAAACTCAAGCACAATCGATTGTGGTGGCCGAACCCTATAAGAACACATATATAGGTTGGCCGAATTTTTTCTTCTTTTTCCTTTAGGGTTGCCGAATTCTATGTAGTCTAAGATTAGGGTTGGCCGAATTCTATAATGTCACTTATATAGGGTGACTTAAATTCAACCCTAATTCTTTTCAACTTAATAGACTTCAAACCCTAATCGAACTCCTTGATTTTTATTCTTTTATTTTTGACTAAATAAAAAGACTCCTTATTTGATTAAATAAATAAAACTAATTTATTTATTTCCTTGTCAAACAAGTCTTTTACTTTTAGGAAAGATTTGTTTCTTTAATTAAACAATTTATCAATAAATTAATTAATTCTTATTTAATTAAAAAAAATGAAACTAAATAATATTTTAGGTTAAAATTTTAACCTTGCTGCCCCACTTGATTAAGATTGGGCCTAACATTATTTTCTTATTTCATTTAATCCATTGGACTTTAAATAAAAAGCCCACATGTGAACCAGACCCATTCTTACTAAAAGAAACAAGCCCACATGTCTTTCATTAATATATTAATATAATTGAGCAGCCCATTACTTAAATAATGTGCAAATTATATTCTTAATATATTAAATGCAATTCTAGATAGACCCTTAAATTGGTCCGGTAGAATATATCAAGTGATCCATGCAAGTCCGTGTGGATTGGGGATCTTGGCGGGCCATCTAAATTTAAGCTTCAATAGACATAACCTAATCACAATCAACAAATGATTCACTTAGGTCCGATCCATTAATTTTAACTCATTCCACTAAAGAGCTAAAACTGAACTCTTAAATAAAGATAGAAAAGGAAGATGCTCCTCATTCATACCCTAGACAATCATATTGGAGATAGTGTATCCTCGTGATTAATATCAGTAATCGCCAAGAGTTCATAGACCGCCTATAACTCTCCAAGTTACCATATTTACTCATATGACCACGTTTTGAACTTGGATATTTTGACTTGTCCAGAAGCCATGTTTTCAATAGACACTATTGAAAACTCAACGTTGAGATTTAATATCAAATTACCTCAAAACATCCATATGATGATATTATACTCTCATTTAATTAAATGGAGCCACGATGTCCATATCTATAAATGAAATCCTCTATCGATTAACAAATGAATATCACCAAACTATCGAGGATAGACTATGCGATATAATCGTACTCATTGATAACTCAAATGATATCACTTGCAACCATAAGTCCATCATTTATCTCAGGATTAAGATAGACTCTCCGATTGTCCTGATAATGAAAAGACTATTATCTATTGACGGTTCTAGATAAAGTTTTTCATTGTGATCCAGTTCAATGCACCCAGTGCACTAGATCCTTTTGCTCGAAGACACTCCGATGATTTTAGACTCATCATATCTCATTTGATCCCACTCAAATGCTAGCAAAAGAATTCTACAACTTTAACAAGATAAAGGTGCCCAACCTTTAACTTAAGTTGTGAACATTATTCAAGACTAACTAAGGAATTGTGTCTACCACATACATATCCAGATGTACGAACAATTCTTCTTTTCCCATAGTCTTTAGACCTTATGATTATTTACTTTGACAATTATAATATAAACTATAAATGCTATACGATTTGTTAAACCAGAAATCTCTTTATTAATATGAAAAAGATTGTTAATTACAACATTACACTCTTGCTATTGAGCATAATCCTAACATCTCCCTCTTGACCGGAAAGCCAATGTCAACCAACTGACTATGAAGGATGCAATAGAGGACCATGGCTGCATTGAAGTTGACTGAAGTCCTTTGCTTCTTAGGAATCAAGGAATAAGATATAAAGACGTGCCAAATACCTAACTCCAACTTAAGGTTGGTGTGCTTAATACGGTAATCTGGGGCAACCCAAAAATCCATAGGACGGATCATCAATTCATTGGCGAACTCCACATTCTGTGTCAAGAAAAGAGTCATTCCAGGCCACTCCATTACGGAGTCTTCTGACAACCTTCTTATCATCTGGCAGCTTTGTCTTATAGTACTTATTGATATCGGTTACGGTCATCCAAACCTCTACCCCTCAGACCAATACAATGGTAATTCGCTGAAAATCATCTGGTGCCATACTAGTATAGAACTCCTCCACCATTTTTCTATAATACAGTGGAGGAGCGCTAAAGAAAGTTCCTCACCCTCTCCTTTCAACTACCTAAGGTATAGGGGTGTCATCTAGCTCTTATACTGCTATTCCCCTCTCTACGGCTCTACCACAATGTCCCGCTGCCTGAAATACTCCATGCGGTTAGCGAAATCTAGATGTCAGATGCAATGAGGCACTTGAGATGCCCTTATTGACCTTCTCTCGGAAACTTATCCCACTTGGCTTGCAGACTTCCTAGTTCTCCCTGTCATCTGCATAAGATAAATAATTCAGTTTAGGGAACACCAAAGAACCATGAGATAATCATTAAAAATTTAAGAACAACAAAATTGCTGCCTAATTGATAGAGTGTGGGTCACTGACCCGCACTTTCATTCGATTCCAGTTTTTCAGCATAGCAGAACCTCATCAAACACACATTTATGCCCACTAACACATACTTCATCATAATCAACAATGGCATTCACTTCAAAGTAGGCATAAAAGGCCATTCAATCACAAAAACCCTAATTTCGAAATTGGAACAAACATGTGTTTAAACACTTTGCATGCACAATGTAACAACAACCCATCACTCCAATTTCAAAGTTAATCAACAATAAATTCAAAATCCCAAATTTGAGAATACATTCATGTGAGGGTAATGACCAAGACAACCAATACCAAATTTCTACAGCATGCTTTTCTCAAAAGACTTCCTTAGTTGAACAATGGAGTTCATGCATTAAAAAATAAACAAGAAAGAGGCATTAGTTTGTGACCCATCCTTGAACAATGGAGTTCATGCATTAGAGAGGAAATTATTGACAGGAGAGGATGGAAATCAAGATTGGAATAATATTTAAACACAATTGGAGAAAGATTTTATACCTTAGTTGTTCGAAAATTGAAATGTGGAGCACACGAAATACCTTATGAGTTGTAGAGAGGAAGAAGAGAAAAGGGGCCGGTTTTGTAATGTTGTAATGTGGTGGAGCCCTAGAAAATGATGTGGTATATTTATATCATGTGCGTAGAGTGCGGGTGGAGTGTGGTTTAGTGACTTGCATTGTAACTGCACTTTATACCTAATATGCTCTGTGACTTAGAGTGCGATTGCAGTGTGGGTGAGTGACCCGCACTACACCCATACTATTACCCAGTTCTGGTTGTGAATTAAGCTCCTTATCCTCCCTGTACAAAAACACCACAATTAACAATTTATCATGCCTTAAAAACCAAAAATCACCTAAAAACCAAAACTAACTATCTATATTGCAAAAATGTAAAAACTAAATCAAAAACGGGTGCAATGCACTCAAAGTGAGACATGGTCAACCATAGGAGGTTTGACCGAATTGGGGAGCACACTCATCTTGGCTACCCAAATGGGTGCTAACGGCCCTAATAATGTCTCTGCCCCATTTTTCCTCACTTGATCTACTAGGTCTTTTCTCACCCAAATTTGTTTAACCTTTGGTGAGTACATCCTAGACCTCATGCAACTCATTCAAAACCTTTGAAATTTAAAGAAATGGGTCTTAATGTGCCCCTTTTTTGCACAAACATAACAAGTCACAAAATGATTAGGAAAACTCCATGTTCGGTTGTTGGTGTGGAGCCCTTGGTATTGCCGAATTTGGAGGGATTTCAACTCTTTCTCTGCCATGTCCAGTTGGACTATAAAGTCACACTCCTTGACTTTAGCAAGCTTCAATTCTTCCTCTTTCTTGTTCAAACGTGATTGCACCTCCATTACATCATTGGTTGACTTCGCAACCCCCATAAGCATCTTCTTTGACCTCCTAGCATGTTCTTTCTCAAACTCTTCTGAAAGTTTGGTCAATTCCTTTAAGTTCTTGGAGACTACTTTCTCCTTTTTGTCAAGTACCATAACTTGCTCTTCTAACTCTTTGTTCAATTTTGAGAATCCATGAACCTTTTTCCTCAACAACCCATTCTCGGCTTTAAGCAACCTTACCTCTAGCTTGAGCTTTGTGTTATCCCTCTCTAGCTCACCTATCTCCATAAAGGTCCTTATGACCAATTCTTCCTCTTCAATCTCATTTACTTCTTGTTCCTTCAAGCAATCATTGTTGCTCTTTTCCATATCAGTTACTCCATCAAAAACTTGCATGAGAGTGAATACTCGACTTCTCTTTTTTCTTAGCTTAGGTGCTTCCAATACAAGGCAATCATCCACTAGACTCACCTTGGGATGGTCAACCTTGAAGCTCACACTCTTTCCTCCAACTGAATGAAATGTTCCTAGAAAGGATATCAACCACCATTCCAGCTGTGGCCATAAATGACCTCCTAAAGAGTAACTTCCAATCCCTATCATAGGATCCACCTCCCTTGACATCTAACACCACGAACACCATCGGGACTGTCAAACTGTGTAGATTCACTAAAACTTCTTCTGTAGGGGAAAATCGGTTTATACGCGCAACAGAATAAGAAAAATAGGTTTAGTATATAACAAAAAAAAATTTCCCTTTAATATATGAACCTTAACCCTTGATTAAATTAACATATAAACAAAAGTACCGTACCTTTGTCGCATGATTCAATTGACATTGCATCGATGGTAATCCGTAAAATCTTCTGATCCAATCATGAACGTGAATCACCTAGGAGCGTGGTCTCCCTTTCTTTGAATTGACTACCTGAGGATAGATAACAAAAGCTTTTTTTTTTTTTTTGTTAGTCACAAAACTTTCTAGAGATCCTAAAGAATATTCCGATCACTTTTGAATTATCAATCTTTTAATCGAAAATCGTGTGAACCTAATTTGAAATTGTGCACAAAGCCTTTTGATGAAAAAGCTTCTAGAGCACTATCGAAATAAAACGTCTCTACTATTTTTCTTTCTCTTGGCTGAATTACACCTTACTCTCTAAAGTTGGATTTCTTTTTCTAAAGCAAGAATAAAATTCTCTCTCAAGCAATTAGGTCATGGCCGAATTCTATATTGTGTAATATATAGTGGCCGAATTTCCTTGCTCAATATAATTTAGGGTTGGTTGAATTCTTCCCATAATAGAATAGGGTGGCCGAAATTCCTTCCCTAATTTAATTAGGGTTGGCAGAAATCCTCAATTGAAGAGGATTTATGTTTCTACCAATGACTCCTATCATTATTTAGAATTCCAAACCCTAATCTAACTTTTCAGTGTATTTGTGATCATATCAAAGACTTCCTAATTTGACTAGATAAATAAATTCTTTTTATTTATCTACTTACCAAATAAAGTCTTTTATATTTATTATACTACCAACAATAGTATAATACTAAGAAACATATTTCCTAGTCAGAAAAAGATTTTGGTTCTTAACTAAATAATTAATTAATTTCCATTTAATTAAATAATAAAATAAAACAATATAATAAGCTTTATGTATAGCCTTGCCGCCCAACATATGTATATGGGCTTATATATTGTTTTTCATTTTATTAAATCCATTAGATTTTAAATAAAAAGCCCACATGTGAACTAGACTCATTCTTACTAAAAGAAACAAGCCCACATGCCTTTCATCAACTCTGTAAGGTATGTATGTGGCGACATCTAAACGAGCAACAAGTTAAACCTCCCATATGCCTCAAGGAAGGGTTCACTATCCTTCTCGTAGAAAGATGCTATCTTCAACCGTAGGTTCTTTGCCTTTTGTGACAAGAAAAATTTGTTGAAAAAAAACTTGCACACCTGACCCCATGTCACCAATGATCTTGGCCTCAGATTCATGTACCAAGTCATAGCCCCATCCTTCAAACAGTATTGGAAGCATCTGAGGTAAATCTGCTTTCTTGTTAGCACTGCTTGGCGAGCCATCACCGGAAAGGTCTCTAAGATGGCACCATACTACTTCATGAATTGAAGGCAATCTTCAGTAGCTCTCCCACTGAAAGATGGAAGGAGACCAATATGAATACTCTTCAATTCATAACATTCCTCGCCATATCATCAAGTATTATGGCCGTCGACACATTTTCTACAAAGGGGAATGTATACTCGCCCATGGTAAGACCCAGCTGTTCATCCCCATGTACACTAAGCTCACGCTCATAATGTATTTATGGAATGCTAATTGCACCCCATTAGGACCGCCCAAGGATTCCCACATCCTTGACCGCCCATTCCAGGTATTTGAAGAGTTACCGCGAGTCTTATTCACATATGACCGCACCTCTCTATTTACAATTCTAGATGGACCAATAAATTAGTCCGATAGAATATATCAAGTTTTCCATGCAAGTCGGTGCGGATTGGGGATCTTGGCGAACTATCTAAATTTAAGCTTCAATAAACATAACCCAATCACAATTAACAAATGATTCACTTAGGTTCGATCTATTAATTTTAGCTAATTCCACTAAAGAACTAAAATTGAACTCTTAAATAAAGGTAGAATAAGCAAATGTTTCTCATTCATACCCTAGACAATCTTATTAGAGATAGTGTATCCTCGTGAAAAACATCAGTAATCGCCAAGAGCTTATAGACTGCCTATAGCTCTTGTAGTTACCATATTTACTCATATGACTACATTTTGAATTTGGATATTCTGACTTGTCCAGAAGCCATGTTTCAATAGATATTATCAAAAACTTAACGTTAAGATTCAATATCCAATACCTCAAAATATCCATATGATGAAATTCTACTCTCATTTAATAAATGAAGCCACGATGTCCATATCTATAAATAAAGTCCTCTTTCGATTAACAAATGAATACCACCAAACTATCGAGGATAGAATGTGCTATATAATCGTACTCATTGATAGCTCAAATGATGACACTTACAACTATATGTCCAACATTTATCTTAGGATTAAGATAGACTCTCCGATTGTTCTCATAATGAAAACTTTTATCCACTGACGGTTCTGGATAAAGTATTTTATTGTGATCATATTCAATGCACTTAGTGCATTAGATTCTTTTACTCAAAAATACTACACTTTGATGATTTTAGACTCATCATAGAACATTTGATTCCACTCAAATGCTAGCAAAAAAATCTATAACTTTAATAAGGTAAAGGCACTCAAGCTTTATCTTAAGTTGTGAATATTATTCAGGACTAACTAAAGAATTGTGTCTACCTCATACATATCCAGATGTACGAACAATTCTTCATTTCTTAGTCTTTTGACCTTATGATTATTTACTTTTAGCAATTATAATAATTAAACTATAAATGCTATAAGATTCGTTAAAATAGAAATCACTTTATTAATATGAAAAGATTATCAAATACATTATTACACTCTTGCTATTGAGCATAGTCCTAACATAAATTACATATCAAAACAATGTTTCTCTTATATTGATTAGTTTTTTAGATTGATGATGATTCAAGCTTCAAAGAAGACTTGGCAACTTTTCATGCAAGATGGTGTCTTCAAGAGGAATTAGCTTTGTTGCCCATCAAAGGTATATTTGGCCTCATTCCTCTTACAAGGTGTAAGCACACACAGACATGACATTCATATATGTCATTGCATAGTAGTACACCATTGGTATAACACATTCACACACTTGTTAAAGTATGCACATGCATTATATTTATTTTGATAAACATTATTAAATTGCATGTTCTAGGACTATCTCTAGAAAATGGCATACTTGTGTGACTTTGTGTTTATTTGTTTTAGTTTTATTGTTTTTAAACTTGAACATGATCTTATTTGATTCCTTATTGAGTCCCGATCATTTTGGTTACTCACTCATTAGGTTTCGAGTCCAAACTATAAAGCTACGCTACTTTCCATTCTTACACGTTGTGCTGCTTCTCATACGGCCGAAGAATGTGAGATGAGCGCATGAGAGGTAAGCAATGGCCAAAGGCCATTGGAAGGGAACTTGTAAGGGGCGCATAAGGCTTACAGCCTCAACACCCCTCTTCCCCGTGAGGCTCACGCGCCTCTCACAGGATGGTGATGTGGCTGGTCGTGATTGTTCACTTGATTCCCTCTCTTTAATATCTTTTAAATTCCTCTTTTCCCTCCCAATTCATTTCAAGAAGAATGGTTTGAAAACATTGTGCAGAAATTTTCTCTCCAATATTTTTAACTTCCAAACACCATAACTTTCTCATTCAGACTCTGAATTGAGTGATTCAAGTTAGAGAATGTTTGTAATAAAGTCCCCTACCTTTCCAAAAGAGTTTGCGGCTGTTTGATTGACTTTTGTGGTAGTTCTACCCTCAAAACCAAACCATCTCTTGATTATTAGGTATTTGACTTAACTATGTGTTTTCATCTCTTTAAAGCTTCAATTACCTTGGGGTTTCTTCTACTATATGTATATGTATGTATGGTGGCACTATAAGAAAAGTTGTCTTTGTTAACAATTTTTTCCTTACAGTTCTCAAAAACCATCAAGAATTGCAAGTTATTGACAGTTTTTGAGAACTGTCAAGAAAGACAATTTTTTTTTTTTTGACAGTTTTTTCAAATTTTTTATTTATCTTTAATAATTTTTTTAAACTTTTACTTCCTATTTTCAACACCAAACAAAATCCCAGTATGGGTTTATTTTACAGTAAGATATAGATTTTTAGGCAAATCGATATTGGATAAGTAAATTTTTGAATTTAAAAAATTTACTTTTAAAAAATTCAAAAAAATAATTTTTAAAAAATTGTTCATTTATTTTGCACCATCTTGTTTCATACTAAGAGACACGTTAATAATTCAATTACCCATATAAATTAGTAATCTGAGTCTTACATTTATTCATTAAATTGAAAGATGCATGTTGAGAAATATCTCCCCTGTAGTTAGAGTTGTATTCCAAATTATGCTTATTACAATTGATGTCATGTGTCTCCTAAATGCCATGTTTGGTTGGATGGAATGGAATGGAAAGAAAGCCATTCCATTCGTTTGGTTTGTTAAAATGTAATGGAATAGTGATTCCATTGGAATGAGGATTCCATCCAAAAACCAATGGAATGCCTATTCCATTCCAAACTAAAATTTATATTCCATAAATACTCTCATATGCCCCATCTCCATTTCAAAAATACCCTCATTTCCAAAAATAATATATTATTATATATTATAATAATGATATATAAATATATTATATATAGATCGATGTACTATATATTATATTATTATATATATTATATATTATTACATATATTATGTTATATAATATGTATAATATATATAATAATATTAAATAATATAGATTATATATTTATTAAATAATGTATATTATATATTTATATTTTACAAATATATTATTATATATATTGTATAATATAATATATATATATTATATATTATATTATATAATATATATTATTATATGTATTATATATAATATATATATGTATTTTATATTATATATTATGAATGTTTTATAATTAGGGGTATTTTGGTCAAAATACAGTTAATTCCATTCCATTATGTTATTAACCAAACAAAATAATACTGATTCAGACACTAATTCTAAAGTTCTAACCAAGCAAAAAACTCTATTTTCCATCCCATTCTATTCTCATTCTCATTCCCATTACAATTGTAATTATCATTCCACCTTGTAACCAAACGTAACCATAGAGTATAAACCAATAATTCAATTATATATGTTTTAAAAAATATAATTTTATTAAAATTTTCAATAAATATTTTTTAATATATTTAAATTAAATTTAAATTTAATCATATTTTTCAATAATATATATTTCAATAAATATAAATTTATTTAGCAAGTTTTATTTTATTTTTTTTATTTCTAACAACTCATATAGGTTATATATAAATATTGTTCAATCATCAACACATCAAATCTTTTAGTAAAGTGGTAAAGGCTTACAAGTTTTGACTTGAGGTCACAAGTTCGAATCCTAATAATGATGATTAAATTATCATTATTCTCAGAAGTGGGCCGCCGGCCGTCGGTGACGCCGGTGGCCAGACGGACGGGTGGCGACGGTAATGACGATGGCAATGGCCGGACAGAAGGCGACAGCGGTTGGGTAGCTAGGCTGTGGCTAAAACGAAGGCAAGCTGCAACGATTGTGTATAAATATATAAAAATTTAATAATAAAAATAATGCATTGTGGCTAAAACGGAGGCAAGCTGCAACGATTGTGTATAAAAATATAAAAATTTAATAATAAAAATAATGCATTCCTTGACAGTTAAAAACTGTCAAGAATTCTTGACAGTTTTTTACTATCAAGAAATGCATTATTTTCTCGTAGTGTGAATGCTATTTGAGAAGAATAGCTTCAAATCAAATCTAATCAAGTCTATTTAGAGACAAATGTGAATTAGTCTTCTATGATTCTAGTTTTTCACATGTTTGTGTGTTGTATTGTGATTAGTTTGATATCTATGGTTATTTGTGATTTGATTGATTCATTTTATGATCAATAACCTTGGCATGTGCTTGGATCCTTAATGGAACAAATATATGATTAACACATTTTATTTTGTGTTTAGAGCCTATTAGGATTTAATTGATTATTCATTATATCCTTGCTCTAAAAGTTTGGCTAGAATATTCATTGAACATATTTTTGTGATTCTAGCATTTTTTTGGTGTATGTTTTTACTATCTTGAATATGTGCTTCATGAATATGATTTATTCAAGTATTATGTTTGTGAATGAAACTAGGAGCCACATGTATTAGGTGTTTTCACATGCTCTAAGTTTTAATTCAATTTGTATGACTAAACTATTTTGACTTGTGTTCTCAAATGATTAAGTCTAGTTTCCATGGAATGTATTGATCACATGTTCTATGTTGAATTGCTTGTTTGCATCATTTGCATTCATTGATCACACTTGGAAAGTCCTTGTAAAAGGCATAAAGTCTTGGTTATGACAAAAGGTCCAGATAACCAAAGAAGAAGTCTTGGCTAGGACAAGAGGTTTGGATAGTCAAGTAAGGAAGTCTTGGTTAGGACATCAGGTCTGGATAACCATGCAAGAAGTCATGGTTAGGATCGGGAAGGTCCGGATAGCTATGCATGGAAGGCGCTCTAGAGACATGAGTGCATTGGATAGGGAGTCGGCTACAATATTGGTAAGCCCGAGTGAATAGATAGACAAAGACTCCAATAGAGAGTGTTGCATGGGATGTGCATTGGCTCTTGAGAATTTCTAATCTTCCAACAATGTTGTGTAAAGATGGACTCCAATATATGGTGACTACAAATCATTGAGGGATTTCTTATCTACCAATAAGGATTAGGTAGTGTAAGATCTTAGATTTATGTTGGCTTGATTCCATTGCAAAACTCTATATATTTGTAATAGTTGTGCTTAAGTGATTCTTGGTGAAAAGAAGCTTCAAAGGTGAAGAAGCAACATCTTGTACAAATATCGTCTTCAAGGGGAACTTCGCATTCTTGGATGCTAAGGTATCAAGATTCTTCTTCCTATTGCAAGGCATAAGCGCACACACACATAATTCATACATGTGTGTCCCTGCATCATTGTGCAAACATTTGGTATAACACATTCACACTCATTTAAGTATGCACATGAATTGGTCTCATGTACACAAACATTGTAGAATTGCATGTTTTATCACTATAGCTTAGATATGACATATTTGTATGACATTGTGTTTATTGTATTTTGGACTTGAACAAGATCTCATATGATTCCTTATTGAGTCCCGGTCATTTTGATTACTCATTCATTAAGTTTTGAGTCCAAACTATATAGCTACGCTACTTTGCGTTCTCATTCGTTGAGTTGTCTTCATCGTCATTTTTCAAGATGAATTCTCAATCTTTTTGCAAAGTTTTATAATCATCATTGTGCATAAGGGAGTCATGGTTTGTAATCCAAAAACGGATTCAAATTCAGAGTTCAGATGCCAGAATATAGCCGAAGAACGTGAGCAGAGCGCGAGAGGAGCAAGCGTGGCTAACAGCCAATCTTGGAGGCCACGTGTGCCACACAGCCAGAGCACCCCTTTGCCCACGTGTAGTACATGCGCCCCACACATGGTACTGATGTGACAGGCAGTGATTGGCGTTTCGTTTCCCTCTCTTTCATCTCTTTTAAATTCTTCCATTCCCTCCTATTCATTCTAAGAAGAAAAATTTAAAAAGATAAGAGTACAAAATATTTTAATGAATTTTTTATTTCTTATTTTGATCATAACTCTCTCATACAAACTCGAAATCGAGTGATCCAAAAGCAAAAATTGTTGGTCTTGAAGAGGGCTATAAACCTCGAGTATTTTTAGAGTCATTTGATTTTGTGATTTTTTGCAGTGAGCTGATTTCAGTCCGTGACTTAACTTTTGTATATGAAACTTCTTCTTCTCACTTCATCTTTTGATCATCTCTTTTAATCTTCCTAATTGATAGATGATATGTGTTTAGAATGTTGTTAGATTATATTCTAGGGGTGGTTGATCTATTGATTGTTAAGTTTTAGCCTTGTGATCTCAATTGACCATATTTAGCTAAACTTGACTAATCTTTAAATTGATTCTATAAATATTTCTAGGTTAAATTTCATCATCTAAGAACTAATATTTTTGTGTGATATATTGAATATTCATATCTTGTTCTTTTTTGATTCATATGTCTTGATTTCTAGAAACATTTGTGATTGTTTGTTGAAAGCATATCCTAGATTATTATTGAACATGTTCATAGAGCTTGATTAATCATCTTGCTTTATTTGATTGTGCTTGCATTATTTGCATCACTTAGATCATTGCCTTGTGGAAAGGTTGAAGTCTCTTTCAAAGTGAGTGAAGCATTGATTAGAGCAAAAAGACTTGATTAGGACATGTGGTCCGGATAGTCATGCAAAAGTCTTAGTTGGGAGTGTGATATTCCGGATGGTTGAGCTAGGGAAGCTTGACTAGGATCCTTGTGATCTAGATAGCAAATCAAGGAAATCTTCTAAGAGGCTTGAGAACCTTGGATAGGGAGTTGCTCTCTAGAGGTTTAGGACACACCTTGGATAGAGAGTAGGCTAGGTGGTTCAGTAGGCCTTGAGGGTAGATTAGGAGTTGATAGCTTAGGGTGGATATCATTTTTTGATAGAATTGAGTGTGTAAGTCATTTTCATATAGTAGATTGCTTTGCTAGTGGTTGTGGTATCAACCTGTGGATGTTTCCTCTTCGGAGGTTTACCACATAAAAACAAATGTGTCAATTTTTGTTTTTATGTTTCCTTAT
Organism: Acer negundo; assembly: GCA_035582765.1. Lineage (NCBI taxonomy): Eukaryota > Viridiplantae > Streptophyta > Magnoliopsida > Sapindales > Sapindaceae > Acer > Acer negundo. The sequence goes on along the minus strand of CM069238.1, from coordinate 8,624,596 downwards.
CTTCCATATGTTGTATTGATTGTATCACTTGTATATTGATATTCCGCATGTGTTGACTATAACAATTCATTTGTTTAGACACATCAATATGCATACATTATTGTTTTCCGTAAAATTTGAATTTGTAAGAAATTTATACTCCAATAGAAAGTAGATCATAGTTTGGTCACTTTTGAGGAATTTTTAATCTATCATTCAATATATAGGTACCCTATGGTTGTAACTTCAACCCGTGGATGTTTCCTCCTTAGAGATTTTACAACGTTAAAAAATCTCGTGTCAATTCTTTCTATCTCTATCTTTCATATTTGTATAAGTGTATGTTTTAATCTTGTAGTACAATCTTCACTTGTGATGCAATTGGAAACAAGATTTTGTTAAGTGTGAGATGTAAACAAATCATAGTGATCATACTTGTATATATTATTCTTTTGTATATTGTTACATTTATGTATAGTTGTGTTTTGATTGATACTTGTACCACATTGGATATTATTGGAAAAACAATTATTCTTTGATATTGAGTTTTAATGTTATTCTTTCTCTTGCAACTTGTTGATATATAGACAGTGCTTTAATAAACATATGTTTATCTTGTCTTTACATGCATATATGGTTTATGTGTTGTGTTGTGTTATAAGCTATCTTGAGGGACAAACTTATGTTTGTTTCAAGGGATTGAAAAAGGTGTAAAAACCTATTCAACTCACCCCCCCCCCCCCTCTGCCGGCTCCTCTAGGTAAGCTTTAGGCAATTTAACCGTGTTTGTATATTTCATACCTATTGACCCGCTCTCTAGGTATAATTACACTATAATTGCTTAAGGGAATTCCACTAAGCAAGGATGCTGATGGAAAAAGTGTGGAACAAAGTTTATATCGGGAGATGATAGGTAGCTTGCTTTACTTAACAGCAATTAGAACTAGTATCTCTTTTAGTGTGGGCATGCGGGCGTGTATGCTAAGTACCAAGCAGATCCTAAGGAGTTCCATCTCTCCTCCTTAAAAAGAATTATTTGTTGTGTGAATGTGACATCCAACTATGTGATATGGTACTCGTTTGACACTAATGCTAGTTTAATTGGCTTCAGTGACACGTATTGGGTAGGAAATTGAGATGACATAAAGAGAACATCGGGCAGTTGCTTCTTCCTATGAAAAAACTTGGTGTCTTTGTTTTGCAAGAAGCCAAATTCCATTTCCTTATCCATGGCAGAAGCCGAATACATAGCGACAGAGAGTGGATGCATACAACTCCTTTGGATGAAGCAAATGCTTATGGACTACGGATTCAATCAAAGTACTCTAACTCTTTATTGTGATAACATGAGTGCTATTAATATTTCAAAGAATTTTGTGCAACACTCTAGGACAAAGCATATAGACATCTGACATCATTTCATTAGGGAACTAGTTGAGAACAAATGCATAGTACTTAAGCTTGTAGGTGATAATGATCAACTAGCGGATTTATTTACTAAGCCTTTAGATGCAACTAGGTTTAAAGCACTTAGCAAGTCTATTGGGATTTGTCTTGTGCCTTGATGTGGTATATTGGTTGACCCCATAAGGGGAGCTCAAGCAAAGAGAGCAAACATGTATACTTGTCACATGCAAAAATTTGATAAACTTTATGATTCTTCATTAATTGATTGAGTATAGGTGGCCTAAGTTTGCTTCTTCTTTTCTTTTATTATTAGGGTTGCCGAAATCCTAACCTAGTAATAACTAGGGTTACCGAAATCACATGCCCACCATAGGCTTATGTTGCACCCTAATTTCCATCTAGTTTTTAAGACATCAAACCCTAATCCAACTAATAGATCTTTTATTCTTTTATTTTGACTAAATAAAAAAAAAAAACTTCTTATTTGATTAAATAAATAAAACTAATTATTTATTTCCTTATCAAACAAGTCTTTTAATTTTACTTTTAGGAAATATATTTCCTGATTAGAAAAGATTTGTTTCTTTAATTAAACAATTAATTAATAAATTAATTAATTCTTATTTAATTAAAACAATGAAACAAAATAATATATTAGGTTCAACTAACCCTTGCCGCCCCACTTAGAGTAAATGGGCCAAAATATTATTTTCTTATTTCATTTAATCCATTGGACTTTAAATAAAAAGCCCACATGTGAACCAGACCCATTCTTACTAAAAGAAACAAGTCCACGTGTCTTTCATTAATATATTAATATAATTTAGCAGCCCATTACTAAAATAATGTGCAAATTATATTCTTAATATATTAAATGCAATTCTAGATGGACCCTTAAATTGGTCCAGTAGAATATATCAAGTGATCCATGCATGTCCGTGTGGATTGAAGATCTTGGCGGGCCATCTAAATTTAAGCTTCAATAGACATAACCTAATCACAATCAACAAATGATTCACTTAGGTCCGATCCATTAATTTTAACTCATTCCACTAAAGAGCTAAAACTGAACTCTTAAATAAAGATAGAAAAGGAAGATGCTCCTCATTCATACCCTAGACAATCATATTGAAGATAGTGTATCCTCGTGATTAATATCAGTAATCGCCAAGAGTTCATAGACCGCCTATAACTCTCCAAGTTACCATATTTACTCATATGACCACGTTTTGAACTTGGATATTTTGACTTGTCCAGAAGCCATGTTTTCAATAGACACTATTGAAAACTCAACGTTGAGATTTAATATCCAATTACCTCAAAACATCCATATGATGATATTATACTCTCATTTAATTAAATGGAGCCACGATGTCCATATCTATAAATGAAGTCCTTTATCGATTAACAAATGAATATCACCAAACTATCGAGGATAGACTATGCGATATAATCGTACTCATTGATAACTCAAATGATATCACTTGCAACCATAAGTCCATCATTTATCTCAGGATTAAGATAGACTCTCCGATTGTCCTGATAATGAAAAGACTATTATCTATTGACGGTTATAGATAAAGCTTTTCATTGTGATCCAGTTCAATGCACCCAGTGCACTAGATCCTTTTGCTCGAAGACACTCCAATGATTTTAGACTCATCATATCTCATTTGATCCCACTCAAATGCTAGCAAAAGAATTCTACAACTTTAACAAGATAAAGGTGCCCAACCTTTAACTAAGTTGTGAACATTATTCAAGACTAACTAAAGAATTGTGTCTACCACATACATATCCAGATGTACGAACAATTCTTCTTTTCCCATAGTCTTTAGACCTTATGATTATTTACTTTGACAATTATAATATTAAACTATAAATGCTATACGATTTGTTAAACCAGAAATCACTTTATTAATATGAAAAAGATTGTCAATTACAACATTACACTCTTGCTATTGAGCATAATCCTAACATGGTAGCCAAGGTGCATGTACATGATGGCTGCTTGAAGACTTGGTCGCCAAGAGGATTAGGGTTCCTTGTATTTCTGACAAATGTAATTTACTTGCTTTTCTAGGATGGACCAAAGTTGTGGCTATTTATTTTTCGTAAATATTACAATATATGTTATTGTTTGATACCATGTCATATAGAATAGGAGTGCCCCTCATATATCTCTTTTGGCATGAACATGCATTGAATGATTTAGGTATCTAATTGGCATCTAGATAACTTGGTAAATCATTTCATGGAATTAAATCACACGCCTTAAATAATTGAGTGGGAGAAGGTGTTTTGAAACACCTATGGCCTCCAAGGTTAGTTGTGCTTTATATTTTGTGTGATAACCCCCCAAGGGATATCCATTAATGGAATTTAGCAAGATACTTCCTTACAAGGATAGAATAGACAAATTGACTCAAACGATATCGACTCTCAAAGAAGGGATTTTCGTGAGAGAAACTATTGAAGGTTGATATCTTGGTAACACACTCAATGTGGTTTTATTGATATCCTCCCAAGAGTTTTTGTCAATATAATCGTAGGGCTAAAATTGAAAATGCTAGTTTTTATGTTAACAATTAGGTGGGACCTAGTCCAACTAATAGATGGTGCGAACTCCCAAAGGAGGTGTGACATTTATGGGTGTTGGATCACCGTTGAATTTTTACGATTGAATTATTTATTTAATTCAAGATAAATATTCGAAAGTGCTTTATCATGATTATTTACTTATATAAATTTTTGTTTTATTCAGAAATCAACATCCTAAAAGATAATAATTTAACTGATGATAATTATGTCACATGGAAAAGGAAAATTGGGTTGTTGCTGCGAGCTGGAAAACATAAGTTTATTCTGTCTACTCCTGAACTACCTGGTCCTACTTATGAATCTAAGATTCATATGGTTGGTAAAGTTACTAATGTTAAGACCCGTAAAAAGGTCAAGAAACAATAGAAGAAAAAGCAACTTGGGCCTACCAAGAAGGAGACCAAGAAAGTAACCAAGATCAAAGGGAAGTGCTTCATTTGTGATGAAAAGGGACATTGGAAAAGTAATTTCCTAAAGTCTTAGAAAAAGAAGGAAGAAGGTAATATTAATTATCTTGAAACATGTTTCTGGCAGATTCTAAAGATTCTTGGATCGTAGACTCTGGAGCCACTAATCATATTTGTTATTCCTTATAAGGGTTCCAGGAAAGGAAAAGGTAGAATAAAAATGAAATCAATTTGTATTTAGGCGGAGTGTTGGTGTCTGCCAATGCAGTGAAAGATATTAGAGTTAAAAGATTGAGAATTCAAAAGTGACTGAACGTTCTTCGTTTTTCTCTAGAAAGATCATTATGACTAACAGAATAAAAAGTTTTTTGTTATTCATCCTCATGTACACAATTCAAAGAAAAGGAGCTCAAACTCCTAGGTGATTCACGTTTGTGATTGGATTGGAAGGTCATATGGGTTACTATCGATACAATGTCAATCGTCACGCGACAAAGGTATGATACCTTTATTATATGTTAATTAATCAAGGGTTAAGGTTCATCTTTAAAAAGGAAAATATTTTGTAATATACCAAACCTATTTTCACTTCCTCGCGTGAATTTTTCCCTACAAGCATTGCATTGCACTTCATTGCATGATGTTAATTGTTTTCTTTAATGCAAATGCTTGTATTGTTTATTTCACTTGATCACCTCACATACACTTGTCTTGGAAAGTGTAGCTTCTTTGTTTTGAAGGATTGGTTGTTCTACAAAAGATTGAAGACTTGAAGATCTAGCTTTTAAGTATCTCTTTGTATTATAGAATAATTTTTGTGACATATAGTTTTGTTTGTTTTGTGAGGATCAATTGTGAGTGGTGGTTTTGTCATGAAATAACCAAAGGGAGAGATTATAAAGTCCTCATGTTTTGATTGGCTTATGTCGGTGACAAACCACATTTGGGGTTAATATGTAAGGGTAGATTAAGTCTTCGTTGTTGGTGATCAAGCTCAAAAGCCCTCTCAAGACCTCAAGATCAAGAGCACTTCAAAAGTATATCACTTGTGCTTAATTCCATTGAAGAGACTTAGTTGCACACACACACAACTCATGCATTTACATACTTCTTTGTATTTTGTGTGTTTGTGTGTTATGCATATACATGTTCTTAAACTCTCTTCATGCATATTATATTTGCTTGCATCTTGATTGATAATTGCCATGAAATTTTAGGCATTAGGATGCATCTTTTATATGAGGCACTGTACAGCCACTAGTGGCTCGTTGTACGTATAGCTCCTATCAGAGGCTTTATGGTTTTTGCGACGTCACCACTGTACACTCGTTGTACGTATAGCAAGACACTTGATTGATTTTTTAATCGTTGGTGTCTTACTTTTCAGCCGCTTTACGTATAACAGGTGAACAACGATTTTAGACCTTAGAGAAATTGCTTTTGGTTCGTCCAATTCTTGGCTCCTTGAACAGCAGTTCACTAGGAAATTGTTTCATTTCCCAGGTGACCCGCTATACAACGGGTGTACAGAGGCCAAGGCAAAATATTTGCAAAATGATCAAAACATCGTAGCATCAATTTTAACTCACATATGTATATGTTGTTTTCTTCTAAGTCATTTTTTAAGAGTTCAAAATCAAATTTTTAAGATAACGTATTTTCCAAGAGAAAAAAATCATCCAAGAACTTACCTTTGATCATCTAAACTCATTTTCATATGCATCAAACATCATCTAGCATCATCTAGCATTATCTAGATTCATCTAGGATGTGCTCTTGCATGGGTCTTCTTCAACACAGATGACTTGGTAAGTTGAACACCATCTTCATCCATTTTAGTGTTCTTACTTAGTAAGAAATCTCATTTATAACTTGTTTGCATCTAGATTAAGTTTTATCCACAGGTTTAGATTTTTGTGTTGATTGATTGAGTTGTTGTATTGTGATAGCTATTGCATCTATGATTGTATTTATTTTATATAGCTATGTTTTATATATAACATGTAGCCACATGATATCTAAAATTGCTTGACATGTTCATCCATGATTAGATAAGCATTAAATGTGTTGACCTAGCATTTATGCATTTGATATTCACCTAGGCTGTGTTCTCTTCCTTGTAAGTTAAGCCTTGTGACTAAATAGCTTAGTGCACATGCAAGTAGGTCTAAGATCACTATTAAAGGCTTATTGGGTAGAGTGGAAGGGTTAGTGACCATGAATGGTTTGACTTGAGGTCAACCTATGTAGTAAACTATCATTCACATATAAAGAATTGGACAAGGAGGGTAAATCGGGAATAAAGATTGTTCTTTTCCCTACAACTCTCTTTTTAGACCCATCACTAAAGGTGACAAATCCCTATTTCTCCATGACAAGAGTCTCGAAGAAACTCGTGTTTCTCATCATGTGCCTAGAGCACTCACTATCTAAGTACAAAAAATTAGAAGAGTTTGCCTTCAATTTAAACAACATAGCAAAAGAAGTCATCTCTTCTAATCCACCTAGGAGAAACACTTTCTTTCCTAGTGGTTATAGGTACATGGGCTCTAGATGTCCTAGGATCATGCAAATTGACTCTATTTTTCCTAGGGATGTGCATCTTGGCTCTAGCTTTTTTCTTTCCAATCTTGCTTTCAATTCTTTGCATTTTAATATAATGAAAGCAATTTGGTCTAATGTGACCATCAATACCACAAAAATGACATGTAGGAATAAAGTTAGGAATCATACCATAACCTTATGTATGCATTGGAGTCTTCCCATGTCTTTGTGATTATCTTGGTTGTTGGAATGGATCTCTCCTTTTTTGTTGTTGACCAAGAATTGGTTGCTTCCTCGATTGAGTTTGCATGATTGGTCTCTTCCCATGATGGATTTTAGGTTATAGGGAATTAGCTTGAGGAGCTCTTCTAGGTTGAGCTTAAGGTGGACTTCTTAGTGCCACATTCACTTGAGCACTTCTTGAACATTCTCCTAGGTCAATTTTCTTCCTAGGTAATTGAGGAGGAGGAGACTCCTTGATGTTTATGCTCTTGACAAATACGGTCTTTCTTGGAGTGGAGGACTCCTTGTCATATTCAAACCCAAGACCCTTCTTGTCACTTGGCCTTTTTCCAACATCTAACATATGGTCAAGTTTTTTAGTGCTAGAGGGTATCTTAGCCATCAATTCTCTATCATCTTCAAGCTCCCTCTTCATCCCTTCTTCACTCCTCTTAGATAAGTCAACCTCATCCCTTAGCTTATCTTCAATCTTCTTGGCTCTTACCATTTCTCCACTCAAGTGGTCACCTTGGGTTAATAGCTCACCGTTTTCTTCTTTCAACCTTCGAATTTCTCTTTTGTTTTTCACCCTTGAGCTTTCAAACTTGACTATATAGTCATGAACATCCATTTTCTCCACATTTCCATTTGTGTAGTTAGATGAGGAGTCTATAAGGGAAAACGGTTTATACGCACAGCGGAATGCGAAAATTATGTTTAGTATATAACAAAAAAAAAAAATCCTTTTAATAGATGAACCTTAACCCTTGATTAAATTAAAATATAAACAAAAGTATCGTACCTTTGTCACGTGATCCGATTGATGTTGCATCGATGGTAATCAACAAAATCTTCCGATCCAATCACGAACGTGAATCACCTAAGAGCGTGGTCTCACTTTCTTTGAATTGAGTACCTGAGGATAGATAACAAAAACTTTTCCTTTTTCGTTAGTCACAAAAACTTTCAAGGGATCACAAAGAATGTTCCGGTCACTTTTGAATTATCAATCTTTTGATCGAAACTCGTGTGAATCTAATTCGAAGTTGTGCACAAAGCCTTTTGATGTAAAAGCTTCAAGTGCACTATCAAAACAAAATGTCTCTACTATTTTTCTTTCTCTTGACCGAATTACACACTACTCTCTAGAGTTGAATTTCTGTTTCTAAAGCAAGAATAAAATTCTCTGTCAAGCAAATTAGGATTAGCCCTAATTCTTATTGCCATAAATATAAATATATATATATATATATATATATATGGGACCGAATCCAAATTGCCATATAAATAATATATATATATAGGCGACTTATTCTGCATGCCATACAAATAATATAGGTATATCCGAATTCATCTGCATGCCATACAAATATTATATATATGTATATGCGAATTCATCTGCATGCTATACAAATAATTTATGCATATCCGAATTCATCTTGCCTAAATAATTTAGGGCTCGAAATCCCGAATAGGAAATTTAGGTGGTGGTTGAAATCCTTACTTAAAGAGGATTTGTGTTTCCACCAATGACTCCTATCATTCTTTTGATTTCCAAACCCTAATCCAACTCTTTAGTGTATTTGTGACTATATCAAAAACTTCCTAATTTGACTAGATAAATAAAATCATTTTATTTATCTACTAACCAAATGAAGTCTTTGATTGCTTTTATACTACCAACAATAGTATATTACCAAGAAACATATTTCCTAGTCAAAAAAAGATTTTGATTCTTAATTAAACTATTAATTAATAAATTAATTAATTTCCATTTAATTAAATAACAAAATAAAATAATACATTAGACTAATATAATAGCCTTGCTGCCCAAGTACAATAAATGGGCCATATATTATTTTTCCATTTTATTTAATGAATTAGACTTTAAATGAAAAGCTCACATGTGAACTAGGCTCATTCTTACTAAAAGAAACAAGCCCACATGCCTTTCATTAATTCATTAATATAATTTAACAGCCCATTAAATAAATAATGTACAAATTATATTCTTAATGTATTAAATACAATTCTAGATGGACCCATAAATTAGTCCGGTAGAATATATCAAGTGATCCATGCAAGACCTTGTGGATTGAGGATCTTGGTGGGCTATCTAAATTTAAGCTTCAATAAACATAACCCAATCACAATCAACAAATGATTCACTTGGGTCCGATCTATGAATTTTAGCTCATTCCACTAGAAAGCTAAAACTGTATTCTTAAATAAAGATAGAACAAGTAAATGTTTCTTATTCAAACCCTAGACAATCTTATTGGAGATGGTGTATTCTCGTGAAAATATCAATAATCGCCAAGAGCTCATAGACTGCCTGTAGCTCTCCTAATTACCATATTTACTCATATGACCACATTTTGAACTTGGATATTTTGACTTGTCCATAAGCCATGTTTCAATAGTCACTATCGAAAACTTAACATTAAGATTTAATATCCAATACCTCAAAACATCCATATATCACTATCGAAAACTTAACGTTAAGATTTAATATCCAATACCTCAAAACATCCATATGACAATATTATTCACTCATTTAATAAATGGAGCCACGATGTCCATATCTATAAATGAAGTCTTCTATCGATTATCAAATGAATACCACCAAACTCTCGAGAATAGACTATGCTATATAATCGTACTTATTGATAGCTCAAATGATATCACTTGTAACCATAAGTCCATCATTCATTTCAGGATTAAGATAGACTCTCTGAAGCCCTCATGATGAAAACTTTTATCCATTGACGGTTCTAGATAAAGTATTTCATTGTGATCCTATTCAATGCACCTAGTGCACTAGATTCTTTTACTCAAAAACACTTTGATGATTTTAGACTCATCATATCTCATTTGATCCCACTCAAATGTTAGCAAAAAAATGTACAACTTTAACAAGGTAAAGGTGCCCAACCTTTATCTTAAGTTGTGAACAATATTCAAGACTAACTAAAGAATTGTGTCTACCTCATACATATCCAGATGTACAAACAATTCTTTATATCTCATAGTCTTTTGACCTTATGATTATTTACTTTGACAATTATAATAATTAAACTATAAATGCTATAAGATTTGTTAAATCAGAAATCATTTTATTAAGATGAAAAGATTGTCAATTATATTATTACACTCTTACTATTGAGCATAATCCTAACAATCTCCCACTTGCGCTATAGCAAGTGTGTCAAATCTCTCAGTCCCATGTTCTCTAAGTGCCCATCAAAACTCATATGAGGTAGAGCCTTTGTGAAGGGATCCGCTAGATTTTCTACTGACTCAATTTTGGTAACCGTCATGTCAACCCTATGCACAATCACCCTTAAAAGATGATACTTCCTTTCAGTGTGCTTACCTCTCTTATGACTTCTTGGTTCTCTTGAATTAGTCACTGCTCTACTGTTGTCACAGTAAAGAGTGATTTGCTTATTCGGATCAGGAACCACTTCCAAGTTAACCAAGAATTGGCGGAGCCAAACAACCACTTTAGCAGCTTCGCATGTAACAACATACTCAGCTTCCTTGGTGGAATCAGCAATACATGATTGCTTGATACTCCTCCATATGACTGCTCATCTTCCAGTAGTAAACACAGATCCTAATATGGATTTTATACAGTTAGAATCTGACTGGAAATCAGAATCTATATACCCAACGGGAATTAAATCCCCTCTAGAGTATACAAGCATATAATCTCTTGTTCTTTTAAGATACTTGAAAATATGCTGGACTGCTGTCCAATGATCAAGATCAGGTTTCGATTGAAACTTGCTAACTATGCCAACAGCAAAACAAATATCTTGTCTAGTGCAGAGCATTGCATACATAAGACTTCCAACTGCCGAGGCATATGGAACTCTACTCATGAATTGCTCTTCATGCTCATTCTTAGGAACTTGTTCCTTAGAAAGTTTGATTCCATATTTGAAAGGTAACATACCTTTCTTGGAATCTTGCATGGAGAATCTAGACAAGATTTTATCAATGTATGAAGCTTGGGATAATGCAATCGTTCTATTATTTGTATCCCTTATTACTTGGATACCAAGAATATAAATTGCTTCTCCTAAGTCCTTCATATCAAATAGTTTTGCTAACCATTCTTTTACTGATGTCAATACACCTACATCGTTTCCGATGAGTAGCATATCATCAACATAAAGAATGAGGAAAACCAACTTGTCACCTTTAATCCTTTTGTATACACAGGGTTCGTCAAGGTTTTGAATAAATCTAAAACCTTTCACAGCTTGATCGAACCTTATGTTCTAGGATCTGGATGCTTGCTTTAGTCCATATATGGACTTTTGAAACTTGCATACCCTTTCCTCTTGGCCCTTTTCAATGAATCCTTCTGGTTTCATCATGAAACTAATAATGCACGGTGTGTATAATATTAATCTAGAGGAGGGATGAATAGATTTTATTAATTTTACCCAATTTTCGTGTAATGTCAAGATTACGAAAATACCCCTAGCAAGTCAATAATACAAGCAAGTGTAATAAGGTGCGGAAATTAAATAACACTTGATATATACGTGGAAACCTAATCACTGGGAAAAACCACGGGCTGTATAGTGTGCCACACTCAAAACTCGAAATCACTAACTAAAATGAAGTTTACAACCTATGTTGACCTCATCTAACACTCCGGTCAATAACCCCCAACCCCCCCCACTTCTACCACGCGGGCCTTTAAAAGTAATCCTATTCCAATTTTCTTGAGGCCTAAGCAACCTTAGCCCCAAGTCTTACTTCTCAATGAAGAGATATAAAACCTATGTGAATATATGAAATACTCAAAATGCAATGAGAGCTAGGTTAACCCTATATGCTTATCTAGGATGATAAAATATCAATTTAGGCAATCCTAGTTATCAATGGCTAGATAACTTGTTATAAAGCTTAGCTAATCATAGATTTAAGCAAACCTAGATAGTTATGACAATACAACACTCAATCATATCAACACAACAATCTCTATCTTGAATTTTATAATTAAATCTAAGAGCAAGCAAGTAATCTAAGAGATGCCTTGATAAATAAAACACTAATTATGTATGATAATAGTGAAGAACATACTAAGGGATGTGTGTTGAGCAAGACCCAAGCAAGTAAGCATCCTAACTATGCTAGAAAATGCTTAGATGATATTTAATGCATATAGAAATGGGTATGGAGAGTTAAAGAAGCAATCTTGGAGCTTTCTCTCACTAGGGAACTCTTAATCTCTCTCTAGGGTTTTGTATATTTTTTTCCTTGAATACAAATGAGAGAAAAAGATGTATTTATAGTGCTAAGATGATAGCCCTATAAATTATGTGACTTGCCCTTCAAAAATGAGCCAAATCGAACTCCAAATGAGTAAGATATGGCCAAATTACGAAATAGGGTCGAGACTGCCGCTGTCACCCAAGGAGCAGCACTTGAACCATAGTGAATTGCTGTCTGTAGCATGCTGCTCTCACTCAAGGCGCGGCACTCGAATCGCGGCGAAGCGTCATAGCACAGAGCTTGATTTTCAAGCGACTCAAAACATGACCAAACGACATTGAAACCTTTCATATAATATATCGTTGGAAAGGTATGGAAGTCTAATTTCTACTCCAATTATAGAATGACATTTTGATGTCTGTAGAAAAAGTTATGGTCAATAGAGTGACCAAAGGTCAGAAATGAACAACAAACAGAGTTGCCCTATTTTGGTGGTTACTTTTGAGATTTCAAAACCAATCCAAAAGGTCATGAAATATTACGAATAATATACCGTTGGAAAGGTATGGGTGTCTAGTTTGTTCAGAATTTTACAAAACTCAATTTAAATCTTTCTATAAAAAGTTATGGTCACAAGACCATACAAAGGTTAGTTTTGAAAAATATTTAAAACATTGAAATCCAATATTTTAAAACTAGACACTTTACTCTAAACAACCAAACCAAAACTTACACATATCCAAGAGAAGAATGAGACCTTCTCAAATGGTTAACCATCACGCTAAGACAAACCATTGTGCAAGCGCGGACGTTTCCGATCACACAAACAAAAACGAATTACACCACACTTAAGACTATCATACATGAAGTGCAAGTGTGGGAAGTGTATGCATCCTAATGCCTAACATGTCATGGCATTTCAATGAATTAGATGCAATCAAATAATCATGCATGAAGAGATATTCAATAACATGAATGCATACATGTAAAAACACATAACATACAATTATTAGAGATATGCATGAGTTGTGAGTGTGTGCAACTAGATCTCTTCAAAGCAAGTAAGCACAAGAATATACCTTTGGTGCTTATCAATCTTGAGGTCTCGAACAAGGGTCTTTCAGCTTGATCCTCAATCACCTAAACTACCCTTACAATTCAAACACCAATTGTGGTTTGTCCATGAAATAAGCCAATCACAATAAGGGAATCCTTACAATCTTCCTTTTTGGCTATTTCATGACAAAACCACCTCTCACATTGATTCCTCACAATAAGATAGAAACTACGAGACTACAATGATTTTCTATAGTACAAAGAGATGTTACAACGATAAAACTTCAAGTCTTCAATCTATTGTAGAACAACCAAATCTTCAAAACAAAGTTTCTACACCCACGTAAGTGTGAGATTAATCATGTGAGAACTAAAACAAGCATTTGCATTTAAGAATTTAAGCACAACATCATGCAATGTATGTGAATGCAATGCTCCCTCTCAAAGGGTTAGTCCCCCTCAATATATAGTCTCCCCAACATGCACAATTGTTACTACAATTAGCAACTCCCCTTACCACATTCTACTCCCACTTTTTGTCATGATATAAACAAAGGAGTAGTCCTCAACCGAGTCACTTAAAGCAAAGAGAGATAGTAGCATACTAGATATTTGCATAATCATATAAGCCACTTTATGCAACTCAATTTATTGGAGAGAAACAAGGAGAATTTATTTTATAAAAATGTGTGAATTAAAAATGATTTGCATACAAGGCATGTAGCATTCAAGTCCAAAATACAATGGTATTTGGCAAAGCAAATGACAAAAGTTTCCAATAGAAGTCAAACCAATTTCACCATTTGTCATGAGAGAAGCAAGGATATAGAGAATTTATTGACTTCAATTTTAGAGCACTATATCCAACTTTATAAGCGAAATATGGCATGAGCGACTTTGCACCCTATTCAATTTTTTCGGGAATTGTTACCCATATGATAATAGCCATGTTCAACATATAAAGAAAGAGAGACATTGGATTGTAAGATCCTTTGAAAGGATACCAGACCCTTTATTCATTTGTGTCTCATAAGCTTTTTCACACATTGTTTTGCATTTAAGAATATGCAATCATTAATACATGCTTTTTCATTTTGCATTAGCATGTCAATTAAGAATCATCATGTCATGGAGATAACTATAGGTCATTCAAATCGTACTTCCTATGTAAATCTCCTAGTCCAAAAATGCATGTTTTAACATAGATATGACATGGATTGCATTCAAAGCATAGTTCACACTTATCGAGGAAAATAACATATAATATGTGCAACCAAGCTTACTCAAGCAGTCAACAAAGAAGCATAAAATTTTTCAAATTTTTGCATTTAACAAGTATACAAAAGCTCTCTTTGCTTGAGTTCCTCGTATTGGGTCAATCACCATCCTTCATCAATGAAGGTTATTAGGTCCTATGGACCTACCAAGTCCATTTGACTTAGTTGAACCTATTTGAGACTTGTTAGTCTCATAGCAAGCGGGTTCATTTTTCCTAATCCACATAGATATAACATTTTTCTTTCTAATGGTCAATGGTTCAAGAGTTCTAGAAATAATAGGATCATGTAAATGAAATTGTTCTTTCCTATTAACATGCATTCTAGCTCTTATCATTCTCTTCTCTATCATGCTTTTGACTCTACATAATTTAATGTAATAAAAGCAATTTGGTCTAATGTGACCATCAATACCACAAAAGTGACATGTAGGGATAAAGTTAGAAATCATACCATGTCATTGAGCATGCATATGAGCCTTCCTATATCTTTATGGTTGAGTGAGTTCAATCCATCTTCCTCGTTGAACCGGTCTAGCTTGCTTCTTTTCTTGAGGTTTCATGATAGGTCTCTTCTCATTTTCAGTCATTTGTTAAGGAATGTTGACTTGAGAGACTCTAATGCATTAAGCTTATGGTTGTCTCCTTGGAGCTTTCTTCACTTGTGCACTTTTTGAAGATTGTCTTAGATCAATTTTCTTCCTAGGAATGTGCACAGGTGAGGCTTCTATCTTGCCCAAACTCTTGACAAAGACGGTCTTCTTAAGAGTAGGGATCTCCTTGCCATCTTCAAACTCAATTCCTCTCTTGTCACAAAGGTTCTTTCCAACACCAAGTATGTGGTCAAGCTTCTTGGTGCTTAAAGTCATCCTAGTTAATGACTCTTTAGCTTCATCAAGCTCCCTCTTCAAACCCTCTTCATTCCTTTTAGATAAAGCTAGCTCATCTCTTAGCTTGTCTTCAATCATCTTGGATCTTTCCACTTGTTTACTTAAATGGTCATTGTGAGTTGAGAGCTATAGATTTTCATCCTCTAAAATCTTTAGTTTTCTATTTTTCTTCTTCAATGAGCTTTCACACTTGAATATAAAGTCATGAACTTCCATTTTTTCTACATTGTCATTAGTAGCGTTAGATACAGAGTCATCTTCACGATACATGTGATCAACTAATTTTCCTTCGGATTGGGAAGAAGTGTTCTCTTCACTTGAGTTATCGACACTTTCCCTCTCACCTATGGAGTTATTTCCCTCATTAAGACCTTCACCTTGGTCTCTTGAGTTAATGAGAGCCATGTCCTAATGAGTAGCTACACCTATCTCCTCTAGAGCTACTTCTTCATCTTTTTCTTCTATGGGATCATTAATCAAGGCATTCTTACCAACAACTTCATTTTCTACACAAGTGGCTCCAAAAGCCATGTAGTTGATGGTAAGCTCATCATCACTTGATGACTTGTCTCCCTCTCAGGAGTCATCACTTTCACTCCAAGTGGTGGCTATCACTTTTGCCATCTTGTTCTTCAAATTCCCACAATCGGGTGAGATGTGTCCTATACCGTGCCAAACTCATAGCATTAGTCTTGAATTGTGTCTACCTCATACATATCCAGATGTACGAACAATTCTTTATATCTCATAGTCTTTTAACCTTATGATTATTTACTTTGACAATTATAATAATTAAACTATAAATGCTATAAGATTTGTTAAATTAGAAATCACTTTATTAATATGAAAAGATTGTCAATTACATTATTACACTCTTGCTATTGAGCATAATCCTAACAGAGTCACCTTCACTTGAGTCATTTTCCTTTTGACTCTCTTCCTCTTCTTCACTACCATCTTTGCTCTTGTGGGAGGAGGCAAAGGCTATGAAGTTAGCTACTTCATCTTTATCATCTGAAGATTCATCTCTCTTATCGGAGTTATCACTTCCACTTCATGTAGCGGCCATCACCTTTCCCTTCTTCTTGTTCTTCAAATTTCAACAATCTAGAGCAATGTGTCATATGCCACCACATTCATAGTGTTTATGAAAGAATGAAATGAATGCAAGTGTATGAATAATCAAAAATCACACAAAATGCCAAACACAACAAAGATCACGAATCTCCTAAATATGTCTAGGAACCCGTTCTGATACCAATTGAAACAAATATAGCGTGTCTAATTATATCTATAGGGGGTGAATAGATTTTAATCAAGTTAATTACTAAATTTTCTTGATTAGTCAATATTCAATAAAAACCTCAAACAAGTCAAAACTACAATCAAGTGTAAAGTGCGGAAATTAATTAACACTTGATTTTTTACGTGGAAACCTTAAACAAGGAAAAACCACGTAGTATGTGTGCCACACACGATCCTCAAATCCACTATTTATAATGATTTTTATAACCTAGGTTGACCACGTCAAACCCTACACGATCACTAACCCACTACTACTACCCTACAGGCTTTTAATAGCAAACCTATATCAATTTGCTTGTGGACTAAGAAACATTAGCCACAAGACTCAATTCTCACTAAAGAGATCAACAACCCAAGTGAATATCATGATATTCAATTATGCAATTAATGCTAGGTTACACTAAATGCTTATCTAGGATGAAAGATAACAACAAACACAATCCTAGATATCAACATTGCTATATGACATGGCATACAACATAGCTATCAAAATTAAGCAATCCTAGGCAATAGCTAACACAATACAACACTCAATCATTCAACACAAATATCCCAATCTTGTACTTAAAATCTAATCTAGATGCATTAAAGTGATGAATGAGATTTCTTTATTAAGAAAGAACACAAAAATAGATTAAATGGTGTTCAACTTACCAAGTCATGTGTGTTGAAGAAACACAAAGCATGGATGCATCCTAGATGAAGCTAGATGATGCTAGATGAAGTTTTATACGCATGGAAATGGTTTTGAGTGATCAAAGGTGAATTCTTTGAAAAGGTTTTCTCTCTTGAAAATTTTCTAAGTTAAAAATATGATCTTGAACTCATGTAGGTTGACCTAAAGACAAAGAGGCACTTATATAAGTGTTCCCCTTAAATCCACACCATTTTGGTCATTTTAAAAAACCAAACCCGTTACAATCACTACACATACCGCTACTCAGGTAAGAGCTTGCGCCGTGGTACGCAGAGCGTGTAAGCTCTGAAGTCTGCTGATGTAGAGACTGCCGCATAGGCAAGTGTCTCCACTGCGGTATGCATGGTGCAAAAGCATCAGGTTCTGAACCTGGCTTAGACCGCTGCCCATGCACGTTTACCAAGGACGGAAAAGGCAGCGATAGAGAGAAGTTTTCTCTTTTTCAAAAACAGTTCACACTTAGTTTGAAATGTGCAATATGTGCGAGTGTTAAAAGTGAAGAGAACACACACAAGAGCAATGAATACATATACAAGCATGATAAGTAAGTGTGTGCAACTAAGTCCCTTCAATGAAAACTAAGCACAAGAGATATACATTTGGAGTGTTTATCATCTTGAGGTCTTGAGAGGGCTTTTGAGCTTGATCATCAATGCCTAAGCTACCCTTACATGTCAAACCCTAATTGTGGTTTGTCACCGAAATACGCCAATCAATCTTGAGGAACTTACAGAACCATTTGATCCATTTTCGCATGATAATCCCGAATTTCGCTTTTGACACCGAAAATGTAAGAATGCCAGCAATTAAGAATAAAGAGCCCATAAGAGATGCAAAAATACACGAAAATGAGACAAAGGATAAGGAAAAGAGAGTCGAAATATACAACATTTTTGTCTCAATTAAGGGAAGGCAGTCCTAGTCCCTCGACGTTGACTAGAATGCTTGGCTCTCGTCATTGGAGGATTAAAATCGCTATGAGTAGAAACATAAGGGTAAAATTGAGGAATCCCATCAGAATCAAGGTTAAAAGGAGAAACTTCGCAGCCTAGCCCTGTAATGTTAGCAGCCAAAAAATGGGGCTGGTGTGGGTGTTGGGCTTGTTATTTTTAAATACACTTAACAATGAAAGCATCGTTGCGCTCAATCGCAACCGTCGCACTAACAAAAAGACGATGTTTAGCTTTAGGGTTCATGAGAACTAACCTCAAAAAATATCTGTTATAACTTATTTGAGTGAACTGCAAATCGAAAATCCAAAGCAAAAACAGTAGGAAATCTAGGGTCGCAAATTCAACGTTTCAGAAGAGGCCGAAAAAAGTTTAAAGAAGAAGATTGAAGGTTCTGGGATTCAGATTAAGGTTGAAGAAATTTCTAGGCAAGGACTGTAGAAACTGGTTTACAGATGATAAAATTGTGAAAAACTTTAAAATAGAAGCTGGGTTTCAAATGAAGAAACTACGAAAACTTGAAAAGCTTGGAAGTACTAGGTTTAGTGCTTGCCAAGAACTGGAGAAAAGAAAGTAAAAGAAAATTGTTTTGGGGAGCTTAAATATTGGTGATTTCGGTTTTTGAAAATCAAAACCCTAGGCGATGTCATGGAGATGCAGGAAAACAAAGCAATGTGAACGGTGACGTACGAGTCAGTACAAGGTCACGTCCCATAAATTCTGCATGACACACCTACCCACGCGAGAACATGTAGCAAGATGGGAAGACTTTAAAACCGCCAAACATCGCCATCAAAAGATTTCGATCATTAGAATGATCAAATATAAGTAGACACCATTAAAGCACATCATTAATATTTTGAATTAATGAAGAGCCATAATTACTGCATTTATGGGATAAACAACAATATTCAAGGGGAATATTTTAGTTAATGAAGAGCCATAATGCATTTATAGGATAAACGACAATATTCAAGGGGAATATTTTAATACCACTTTCCAAGTAAAGAGCTAACTAGGATAGATGCAGCCTGATTGGGTGGAAGCTGAGTGAGAAACAAGTACCTTTCGCCGAGTAAGGTTTTAAACACTTTTTGCTGAGTAAGGATCAATCAAGGCAAACACAATTCGTTCGAGGTAAACAATGAAATTAGAGAGATACTCGCCTCAAGTATTTAAAGGGGTATTATTGTGCGTAATATTTACTGGAATGACATGTCACTTAAATAGACAAGGAGCATGGGATCAGTAAAGCCACATAAGCAAAATTCAAAGGATCCGTCAAATAGCACGTTGACAAGCAGCTCGTCACAAACAGAACCTTCATGGAATCTCGAACGAGAGTAGCCTTGCCTAGTAAAGACTTCACTTGATCGGCTCTACTCAGCTAAAATGGGAAAAATCCATATTAGGGTTTCCTCCATGCTCAAGGCAACTCGGCCAGAATAGGCAATTGTAAATCAACTAGTATACAACCACCAGAAGGAGTCCAACAAGGAAACATGAAAATCTTCTCTGAAACATTAGGAATCCTAAACAAATTCGAAATCAACCACATCAAATACATGACAACACCAAATAGGAAAAGAGTCGTAAATCCAACTCTGTAATCTTCTACTTGTATGCCACAGTTTAAACCCTAGAAGAAGCATATAAATACACCTGTAAAAGACATTGTAGGGGGAGGTAAAAAAATCTGGAGAGAGAGAGAGAGAGAGAGAGAGAGAGAGAGAGAGAGAGAGAGAGGGAGAGATCAAAGTGTATAATATCAATTTACAAAATAGTGGATTTGCTACTCAGTCGCTAAGTGACGACCCGTGGATGTTTCTTCGATCACCAGAGTTTTACCTCATAATCTATTCTCTTTTACATTCTTGCTTTTATTACGTTTATTTTACAAGTTTCATTAACAAAAACCGTTGACCGGTTGATTTCCAAAAAATCACCGTCAACATATATATATTTATAAATTAACTTTCAAGTGCCGATCAAATCATGGATCCTACACTTGAAAGTGTATATATATATATATATATATATTCCTTTTCGTTATGACTATCAATTAGGAATTTATAAATATATATAAAGTATGGTTCAGTATCATTAAAGTTTTTTGACATTTAGGGTGAATGCCTTATTTGATCAAGCATCATTTTCAAAGAAATAAGCATGTGTTCTTGATGCAGTAGTAATGCTGTTCGACATCAATTGTACTGAATGAAAGCATGTCTAGCAACACTGACATTTCAACATTATGAACCGAAAGCAACCTGTAGCACCATTACTGTGTGTCTGGTTACTCTCATCCCCATACCACATGTGACATTTAATTTCTAACGTGCTTGATATCAAAAATGTCTTTTATACAAGTGATTATATATATTTATATATAAGTTATCAGGGGCGAGATCGATGTTACAGTATATAAGTGAAAAAAAAAAAAAAAAATATATATATATATATATATACAGAGACGTAACTACACAGGGTCTAGGGATTTAAAAAAAAATAAAAATTGAAAGTTTAATAATAAAATTAAACATTAAATATTTTTCCTAATTGAGGCCCGTAAAGGTGTAAAGTAAGTTGAAATACCATATTTATTTCAACTTTCAATTCACGCATCCCAAAACTTAAATTATATTTTATTTTTTCTTATTTCTTTAATAATAATTCTTTCTTTTTCCAAATTCACTATAAATTTATTAAAACTGGACTTCACCGATCTTATTGTCACCATGAACCATTGGCCTTACATAAGTATATTTTAATGAATATTGTAAATTTAAATATTTTATTTTATATTGAAATTTTAGGATTATTATAATTTTAGTTGATAAAATTTTAGAAGTAATTAAAATTTAAATTTACAAATTACTGATATTTTTGAATGACTTTTTTATTTTTGTTGTTGTTTTGGTTGAAATTTTGATGCATACTTTTTCAGTTATTTTTTTTTAAATTATTATTTGTTTCTAGATCTGTTAGTAAAATAGTAATATAATGGTATAGTTATTTTTTCTCAACCAGGTTGAGATTCTGAGTTCAAATCCCCCTCCCTAATTCAAAACAATATATAGTTATTTTATTATGTGATGTGATGTTCCATCATAATTAAACTAATATTATAATTGATAAGTTTGATCTTTTAAAAAATCGCTGAATACAATTTAATTAGTGTTTGATTGTATTTCCATTTCATCTTTATTTATAATTTGTTTTGATATTTTTATGATTAAATTTGTGAACGTATTTATTTGGAATATACATTATACCATGTAAGTCTGGCTATGTACTCTTGAAAAGTGTATCTTTATTTTTAATTAAAGAAATTTTATTGCATTATCAATATTCAATCTAAAAAAAATTATTTAGTCCACCCTAAAGTTGAATCCTAGTTACCTCCCTATATATATATATATATATATATATAAGTTATTAGGGGCGCATGATGTTACACGTTTTTATTTGTCGGGATCACGATCTGTAACTTTACTAACTAAGTCGAAAATAAAGTGATGTTAGGTTCATCCTATGAACTTAGCCAACACGTTCACCTGGTCAATTGGATCATATCATAATGCAACTCGCAGAATCATTAGAAGCAAAAAGAAAAAAAAAAAATTAAATTAAATTAAATAAAAAAGAACGTTGATTCCATATTACTGCGATCCCGGGATTGGTATGCCATTCTCAAATTATAGATGAATAGATGATGAACTGCAGATCACAGCAGGAGAGTAAAATACCGCCATCGACCATATAAATGGTCAAATTATGGATGATATATACTGTTATCTTCTTAATTTTCCATTATGTTTAGCAGCATAGAAAATTGTGGATTAGATTATGTGTCTTAAGAATACTATGTTGCGAAAAAACAACAAAAAAAACTGAAATCTCTTTCTAATAATTTAAAGATGTAAATGAGACACGAATAATGGAGATGAATAATTTGACTGAATATAGTTCCATCTCAGGTTTGGAAAGGAAAAACTGATTGGTTAACTCAAAAAACTGATCTACTAGTAGTTGTTCATCTTTTAAGCAGTGGGAAATCATTTCGAAAACAAGTTGTCAAATAATTATTAATTGCACCCGGATGATGATCAATTTGAAACCATGCCCCACCACAACCAAGACTCAAAAATTCATAGCTAAACTCATTATTGCTTCTTCTACTATTATTTTGATAGTGATTGAGCTTAACAAGCCCATATATACCAATTTTACTGTTTCTATCTTCTAATTATTTTTATTTTTCTAGATTATCAAATTTAAATTCCCGGGATTTATTTGGTCCAAGAGCCCTGAGTTGGTTGAATTTCCAAGATACATATTTTTTTTAAGTGACACCCATCAGGTCAGAGGAACTGGCGTGATCAATAGCTTCAAGGACAATTCGGAAAGCAACTCCCAAGTCTCACCCGGAAGGAAGAAATCTCCCTATACTTTATGATTTTATAGACAAATGTAAGATGAAATATACGTGGGTGATTCGATGTATATGTTATTAAATTGTTACAAGGGCATTTTCTATCATGATTTCTGAATTTAGTTGTTCTTGCGTGCCTATTTATATATAAAAAGAAACTTGAGCCCATGAGCAAGATTTTGAAGAATCTTTTGGGTTTTTTTTTTTTTTGTTTTTTTCAAATTATTATTTTGCCTGGTATATTTTCAGATCGAAAACATTGAAAGAAAAAAGTTGTAAGAGATTTTTCTTGGATTTGGAAACAGGTAGTAGTGTGCTTCTCCAATAAGTAAGAAGTACTGTCAATATTGATAGAGATATACGTGTACTACAACTACAAGGTGGGTGTTGTAAAAAAATCTAATGAAAGTATCTTCGACTCAGCAGCTGATTTGGAAATCCAGAATTCATGCTTTTTGTAAATTAAGTTTATTCTCGCCAATCTGAGAGGTTTTGTTAGAGTTTGTACAGTGAAGGCTTTGTTCTGAATATAAATAGCATATTCTTCATGTACCAAACTTAGAGTTCATTTGTTTTTTTTTTTATATCTAGTGATTAAAAAGTCCTCAATTTATTATTAATTTTTATGTATATTCATTTGATATATTATCTATAAGCAACTATATAAAAATAATTTAATAAATCCTAAACCTTTTTTTATGTAAGTATTGATAAGATAATTCATGATATATTCATATGTATTAACAACAAAAAATTGTTACCTACATTCTGTGAGATGGTTCTTACAGAAGGACCGTCTCTAATCAACCTAGGGATGGAAAAATGCAGCTTCCTTCTTCATTAATGAGGTAGGACTCCGAGTAGGGCTTATGTGGAATGAGATCTAATCGTTGGCATGGGGAGGCACGGCTACAGTTGGATCCCAACTGTTTGTTCTTTATCTTTCTTGCTTCATGTCTTCTTTCCTGACATTAATTGGCCAACCACCCATTAAAGGTTGCCCTGGTTTCCCCCTTCTCCCATGTGACCTTGTTTTAGGGCTGGCATAAGCCTTGACCGTGGTGTTATGCCTAGTGAGTGGGTTTGAATTTTTTCTAGAAGGTTAATTGAGTTTTTGAAGGTCTGTTGAAGTTTTACTCCCTGGTAGATGCTTGGTGAGTAAGCTTGATCTGCCCCGCTCCGTCCCTTAGTAGTGGGTCCCTAATATGGGGGGACAGCGCTCGATTGGGCCATGTCTGATTGTTAGGACATGCTACTCTTGGTGATCGGGTATCGGTACGGATTGAGTCCTCTTAGATCACTAATGATGTCGGGGTTGAGTCCTAAGAGAACTGTTTTCTGTTGGGAACCAGACTTTTATCGCGGATCTGGTCTTTAGTAGCGGGAAAAATTCTTCCTTGGAGAGCTCGCTGAGTTTGGCAATTAACAACTTTATTTTAATATTAATTAGCTATCTCTTTTCACTTTGCCAATGTCCAGTGTTCAAGTGCCATACCCGCACCTGATCTATTTATCATAATTTTGTTAAATATAAATACATCGGAAAAATGAGATAAATATAGAAAAATTCAAAAAAAATAGTAATAGTACTTGAAAAATTCTCAAATTTTATTCATATGCAGATTTTAATGAACTTATCATCCATAAAAAATAATTCATATCAAAATTCATGAAAATAGTTGTTATTTCATCAAGGTCCTTACCGAAATTAAAATAAAGGATACCTCACTTGATAACTGAAGATGCCGTTTTACACTCTTTAAAAAGATAGATAAAAAGTATATTTGATTTTGAAAACTGATTTTTAACCACTTGCAACCATACAAAAATGTAAAACTAAGTAAAATGGTAAGCAAAGGATCGTTCTTAGGGATTAGAGTCGATAATTGAAAGGGTTAACTAATCTTAGTTATAACCTAAGTGCACAAATGTAAATCATATTTTGAGGGGATAGTGATTGGTTTGAAAGACCAACAAATAAATAAAGTAAAGGACAAGTAAATGAAATAAAGGTGAGATGAAAAAAAGAATACCGAACTTATCTAGATAAGAGATATAGATTAAGCAATTAAAGTGAATCTAAGGAATTAATAGAGTTACCATTGGACATTGGGCAATGCACATATAGCTTAAATAAAGTACGGTTCTCACAATTAAAGATCGATCTCGTTTGTAAATGTCGTTTGGCCGTGGGTACTAAACCAAACCACTTCTCACCAAAATTCCTCACATATGATATTTAGAGTGAGGGGATAATGGTGAGATAGATTAATGACTGAAGAGGCCGTTTGTAACCCTCCAAAACAAGATATTTTCATTTATTTTGAAAACCAGAATTTACCACTTGCAACCACACTTAAGATTTGAGAATTAATATAACGGTAAGCAAGTGATCGTCCACAGAGATGGGGTTAGATTAATCTATTTGTAATTCTACTCTAGGTTAGTCTAATCTAGGTGCATAAAACATAAATCATAGATTGGGATAGATTGATTGGTTTGAAAACCAAAAGTAATTAAAAATGAAAAACAAGTAAAGTAAAATAAAGTTGTTATGGAAAATAGAATAGCCAACTAGTCTAGATAAGATAAATGGAATAAGCAATTAATGAGAAGTCTAAGTGATTGATAGAGTCGCTAATGGACTTTGGGCAATTCATACATAGCTTTAGTAATGTATGGTTCACACAATCAAGGACCGATCTCATTCGAGTGTGTGTTTGGTCGTGGGTGCTAAACCAAACAACTTCCCACCAAATTTTCTAACCGATTAAAGAGAGGAGATAAAGGTGGGATAGGTTAGTAACGATCG
Source organism: Acer negundo (assembly GCA_035582765.1). Taxonomy (NCBI): domain Eukaryota; kingdom Viridiplantae; phylum Streptophyta; class Magnoliopsida; order Sapindales; family Sapindaceae; genus Acer; species Acer negundo. Next base: position 8,598,780 of record CM069238.1, on the reverse strand, counting down.
AAGGTTTAGGCAATTAGGGTTGATATACCCACCAACAGCCTATCCTATTCATTATGTGCTACAATCAATCAAGTGTGTCGATAATTCAACCAATTTTATAACAAGCAAATCCTGCAACATATTGCAATTAACAAGTGTGTCAATAACTCAATTAATCACATAAGAGTAAGATCTAATTAAAAAGTAAATAGAACTATAATTATGTAAACATATCATTGAAAGCTAACAACAAGATCTAATTAAAAAGTAAATAGAAATATAATTGTGTAAACATATAATTGAAAGCTAACAAATACCTATTGTCCAAGAGTTTCTGAAATTATTCCCCGAGAATTGGGGTTTAATTACAAGCAAATAAAGGAATTAAAATGAAGAGAAATAACCCATGAGTCTTTCTTGTAAGCTTGATCATTCCTTGAGCTTTCTTGTTAATCCTTGTGCAAAGAGTGGTGGATGAGGATATGTCTAGATAAGTGGATGTCAAACGGGTAGTGACGAAAGAGACATGCGTAAAAGATAGGAAGAGATGAGTGATTTGGGTGGAGAAGATGAGTTCAAGTGTAGATATAGAGGAATTTGAGATGGGAAATATGGGTTGATCAATAGCTCCATTCTCTATAAAAGTTGGTGTATTCATATGTTGGGAAGGTTAGGGTACAGAATGGGCAAGAAAGGATAAGAATACCCCTCTTGAAATGGCTAAAAAACATCATTTTTGCTGAGCTGTCTTGTGTTGCTACCTAAGTGTCGCGGTTTGTAAATAGCGACACTTGCCAACGAAATTCCCTGATTTGCATGTCGCTGTCTACGTCGTAGTTTTTAAATAGTGACACTTGCTAGTGACATTCTCAGATTTGCATGTCGCTGTTTGTAAATAACGCCACTTGCCAGCGACATTCCTTGTTTTTCCTTCATTTCTTCCCTCTTTTTGTGCAAATTGCCTCCAACTCTTCAAGTTAAGCTTAAATGTCCTTTTGTTGCAATATTACCTACACATATTCCTCAGGTTGTTTGGTGGAGAGATGTTTGGTCCCGTTTTATCCCCCCCTCTCGCTCAGCTTTAACCTGGCGTCTTATATTGAACAGGTTTCCTACTGAGGATCGTCTTTGCAGGTCTGGGTTCCAGTTGGCTTCTCGTTGCAGTATTTGTGGGGTTAGTAGTGAATCTGCGGATCACCTTTTTCTTCATTGTCCCCTGGCGGTTGCTCTTTGGGAGGCAGTTTTCTCTACTTTCCAGCGACATGTCTTTACCGAAACTTGGCAATCCTTCTTCTTCAAGCCATGTCAGTTTCCTTTAGTGAGCATGTTAGGTTTTTTTGGAAAGCGGCTATCCATGCAGTGATACGGGGGGTGTGGACTGCCCGTAATCAGTGGATCTTTGAAGGGAAGTCGATGGACTTTAGATTCATCCTTTCTTTGGTTTGGGGTGCAATTTCAGAGGCTAATCGACTTGATATTGGTTGTGTGCATAATTGTATAGACGACCTTTTGATTCTTCATCGTTTCAATCTTCAGGGTCGCCCTTCTAAAACCCCGGTGATCAAGAGTGTGATTTGGTCGCCTCCGGCTCCTGGTTGGATCAAAGTGAATACAGATGGCGCTGCTATGGGCTCTCCGGGGTTTGGTGGTTGTGGTGGTATCTTTCGGAACTATAGAGCCTTTGTGAAGGGTTGCTTTGCTATTCCTCTTGGTCAGGTTTTTGCTTTTGAGGCTGAGCTTCTGGTGGCCTCTTTGGCCATTAATTTTGCATGGAAGTATGGGTGGCATCGTCTCTGGCTTGAAAGCGATTCTTCTTATATGGTTCAGCTTCTTTCTTCTCGTTCTGAGATGGTTCCTTGGAGGGTTCGTCAAGTGTGGCAGCGCTGTATCTTCCAAATCTCGCAGATGGATTTTCAGGTTTCCTATATTTTCAAGGAGGGGAATCAGATTGCAGATACACTTTCTAAGCATGCTTTGGAGCTTCAGGGTGATTCTTGGTGGTTCCCTGCCCCGCTGTTCTGTTCTACTTTAGTTGGCAACGACTGCATAGGTCGGGAGTTTTTTCGTTTTTCTTGATGTTTTCTTTTTCTTTTTTCTGTGGCATGCATGCCTCTTTTTGTTTGGGATTGTTTTCCCCTTGGTTCTTTGTGCTTTGTTGCTTTTTATGTCTTTTTACTTTTCTTTTCTCTTTTTTTTTATTTTTTTTATATATGGATACTGTCTAAAGGTTTTTCAGCATATGATCGTTTGTAATGCTTTTTCCCCTTAGATCAGTCCAATTTTATTTATAAAAAAAAAAATAAAAAAAAATTAAAAAAAAAAAAGGATTTAGGGGCCAAAATCATTACATTTTTGGCTCGATCAATGACGATCAAAGGTCTAGGCAATCAGGGTTAATATATCCACCAATTAACCAATCCTATTCACTATGAGCCCTAATCAACTAAGTTTGTCAATGCCCAATTGATTTTATCACACATAATCTTAACTATATTGCAATCAACACCGTGATATTCTCAATCAATTACATAAAGAATAAGATCTAGTTATAAAGTGAATAAAACTATAATTGGAGAACATTTTATTGATAGCTAAAACAAATACCTAAAGTCCAAAGGTTTCTCAAATCAATCCCTTAGAGTGGGATTTAGTTACACATGATTACAATCAAGAAGATGAGGAGATAAGGAAATCACCCATTAGCCTTCTACTTTAAGCTTCATCCCTTCTTGCTCCTTGTTTGAATCTTGATGTAAAGATTGGATGAAGAGGTTGTGTAGTAGGGTGAAGTCAAATGGTGAGTTACTAAGGAAGGATGTGTAGAAAATTGTAGAGAGAAATGTTTTTGGGGAAGTAGTCTAGATTTCTATTGTTGAGCTTTTTAGGTGGAGAAGATGAGTTCAAGAAGAGAAATAGATGAAGATGATTTCTAGGTAAAATGGGTTTTTTTTCTCTGTCTCTCAAATGAATCTAAGGAGAGTATATATATGGTCCAAATATGAGGTCTTGCAACCACCAGATTTGTTGATGTGGTGTGTGTCGCGGCCCAACTATCGCAATTGGACGTCGCGAAACTAACTGTGACAAACGGTTATACGGTCTTCGATCTGATTTTCACGGTTGGCAAGGAAATGACTATAAGAGCGAAATTTGGATATATGTTTCTTTAGTGGGTGTCATTGTTGGCCACCTAGCGATGCAAAGGCTGCGACATTCATTGGAAATGGGTTTGCTGTCTTCATTCCACTTTATTGCGGTTTGGTCTTAGCGATGCAACAACTACGACATTCTCTTGAAGTTAGGTTGTTGTTTCTTACAAGCGACATGACAACTACATATCCTTGGCTTCATTTCCTTTTTTCTCCTTTTCGCATTTTTGTACTTGTAATTCTTCCTTCTCTCATAAATGCCTTTGTGGAATGAATATACTTGTAACACTTGATTCAAACAGTTAAATCACAGGAAATTCCAAAGATTAAGCAAAAAGAGTTGGGAATGAGGGCCAAAAGTCCTACACTATTTGGCTCGATTAATAACTACTATATATATATATATATTGATTATCCTATAAGGGATCCCTTATTTTAATATAAAGTATGGACCTCTGTGAAATCAATCGATTTTAATGAAATTTGATCTGACTTTTGTGTGTGCATAATAAATTTAATAAGATCTAGTTGTAAACAAAATTAGAAAAGTTTTCATGCACTAATTCAAATTTATTTTTTTCATTTTTTTCTATTTTTCGTCATTTTGTTCTGATGCTTCATATCTAACAAAAATCGGGAAAAAATAGTTGTAGTGCTTGAAAATTTTTCATATTTTGTTTACAAGTATGAAACTAATAATGTATGGTATGTATATAACTATCTAGAGGAGGGTGAATAGATTTTAACCCTTTTTACCAAATTTTTGTAATTAGTCAATATTGCAAAAATAACCCCAATCTAGTCAATATAATAAATCAAGTGTAATAAGTGGGGAATTATAAATGACACTTGATTTTTACGTAGAAACCCAAACTAGAAAAAACCACGGGCTGTTATGTGCACCACACACAAACCTTGAATCCACTAATTGCGATAATGTTTACAACCTCGGTTGACCTCAACCTCTAACGGCCAATAACCCGCTACCATTACCCATAGGCTTGTAAAAGTGGACCTAGTTCAATTGCTTGATCCTCGCAATCACTACTTGTAATGATGTTTACAACCTAATCCAGGTATGTAACCCACCACTACTACCCGCAGGCCTGTAATAGCAATCCTAGATCAAGACTTCAATTGCTTTTGTCCAAGGCAACCTAATCCCCGATAGCCACACAAGACTTACTTCTCAATGAAGAGATTAACACCCTAAGTGAATATGTAAAGATATCCAAATATACAAATAGAGCTAGGGTACACTATACGCTTATCTAGAATGATAATATGACAATTAATTCATTCCTAAATATCAAGAGCTAAATGACATGTCATAAAGCTTAACTATGTAGAGGATGAACAATCCTAAATAAATATCTATCAAACACAATCTCAATCATTTTAATGAAATCAATTAGCTAGATAAATATCAACATGAAATCGTAGCTATCAAAAACGATATCAATCATACAATGAGATAATTAGCCAGATGGCATATAAGCAAGAAAACCTAGCTATCATAAATAACCCAATCAATACATAATCTCAATCTTATATGTAGAAATTAATCTAAACACATACAAGTAATATATGAGATAAAATTGATAAGTAAAAACATTAATTATATAAGATAATAGTGTTCAACATATCATACCATGTGTGTTGAAGAAAACCTATGCATTAGCACATACTAGATGATCCTAGATAATGCTTAGATGATGCTTAGATGATGATTTATGCATATAGAAAAGGTTTGGATGATCAAAGAAGAGTTCTTGGATGAATTTCTCTCTTTGAAAATGCTTTCAATCAAAAATATGGGTTTTTGAGTCATTGGGAACGACCTAAGGATATCACAATATATATAGGTCTCAATTATATGCACAGATTTCTAACAACCTGATTGTCAACAAAACACCACATAAACATTCAAATGCTTAACTAGTTGATTAAAAGACAATCTATCAACCTAGTTATCAACAAATCACACAAGAATGTTTATGACTTAGCTTTTAAGCAAAAATGACCTAATTAATTAAGCTATCAAAATACAAACCCAATCATGTTATTAAGACTCATAAATATATGCAATAAATAGAGTCTAGGCATTTAATCAAGCAATAAATACCTAATCTAGAGTAAGAAGAACATTAAATGATATTTAATGAAATTCTAACTTACCTAGTCATGAAACAATGAAGACCCATGCTCAAATGATGTTGAATGATGCAAAATGGAGATGGGTTTTGGGTTTGGAGAGTTAAAGAAGCAAACTTGGTGCTTTCTCTCTCAAGAATATAGAGCCTCTCTCTCTGAGGTTTGATTTTGTGGCTCTCACCTCAAAATGATGAGAAAGATATGTATTTATAGTGCCTAAGTGAAACTATGTCGTTTTGGAAGAAATAGAAAAATTATGGGCATTTCCGCGGTACACACGATAGTGTAAAAGCTCAAGTTTCAAGCACTCTGAAACATGACCAAATGACATCAAAACCTTTCATATGATATATCGTTGGAAAGGTATGGATGTCTAGTTTCTACTCATTTTTACAAAATGACATTTTAATGTCTATAAAAAAAGTTATGGTCAATTGAGTGACCAAAGGTTAAAAACGGACGACAACAAAGTTGCTAAATTGTTGTAGTATTCGCATGATTGGGGAGTTTACAGAGTAGATATTATTGAACTTATCATCCACAAAAAAAAAAAAAAAAAAAAAAATTCCTTCAAATCGATATATTTCATAGAGGTCTTTTTTTTTTATTTTTTATTTTTTATTTTTTTTTATATATTAAAATATGGTAACCCTTATGAGAGAACCAATATATTTATATATGGTCTGCCTTTGTGTGCAACATTACATGATGCAACGAAATTTTTTTGACTGTGATCATGTCTTCACTAGTACAACTACATCAGCTAATATGTGATTGCATGTTCTAACATGCGATCACAATAATTTAATTGTGTGATCACGTGCAATTCATATGTGATAACATTATACATATTTATGATCACATGTAATCATATGTGATCACATACTATTTTTTAAAATTGCATGGTGTCATGTTGCACTCAAGAATGAGCCTATATATTTATATGTATGTCTTCATTTTATTCTATTTCTTATTATAGTTAAACCTCTATAAATAAATGTCCTTGGGACCATAAAAATTTATTATTTAAATGATAATTTATTAGTTTATACATTAATTAATAAAAAATTAATTTATCAAGGTATTTTTTTTCCAAAATATTGAACTTAATGTATTATGTATTGTAATTATATGAATATTACCTAATTACCGAATTACGAATTATCATTATTCTATATATTTGTTTAACCAAAACGAGTTCATGAATGTAATTAATCTTGCAATATGAGAACACTACACCAGAGCTTCTTAATGCACTAAGAAAAGTTAGAGATGAGGTCCAAGGAGACATTAATTTCAAGAGGAAACAAGTAATTTTTGAGTCATATTTTACAAAGGCCTCCTAATTGAGTCATGTATGTATATATATATATATATATGATTTATAAGGAGATTATTATTTTACATATCAAGTGGGACCTATGTGTTTTTTTTTTTTTAATGTACTATCTTATAGATTTAATGAATTATTAATTTATCACATTGGTCCAAAGTTGGGACAAGCCAAGAATATTATTTAATCGAGGTTATCCTGTGATAATAAATTACAAATTTTAATTGTTCTTATGAAAACTTGAACAATAGAGGAATTTTAAAAGTAAATGTAGTTCAAAAATCTAATTTTTTAAAAAGGATATAAATGTCATGAAAAAACCTTCTGCTCTCTCCTAACAATTTGTTAGATTACATACTTATGGTGGACATGAGTTTGAGAAACATAATTCTTTGTTCTTGTAAAGTTGTTCAACCACTGAAGAAAGAAAACAACTAAGAATATCAAAGAAATGGGCAGAGGTCTTGTTAATTTGGGCTTCAAAATTTTGAAGTGCCCCAAACTTGGTCCAATAATAAATACCTTTGGATTAGTATTACTAGCTATAGGTTGAGTGGACTAGGGATATAGCAAAATTACCCGCCCATCCCGCTGTTTGACAAAATCCCCCAAGGAAATATTAAATTAATTTATTGATTGTATCAATAATTTAATTGAATATTTATTCTGTTAAGCATGAGTCCATATACTAGCATAGTATTTGATTTTGGTCCAGTACTATTGGTGTCGCGGAAACTATAATGAGAAAAACTCACAAGACTAATTCGAAAAACAACCTACTGGCAACGATCGACTTCGTGTACAAAGGATTGTTGTCAAGCTTCAAATACGACTATCTTCGAAAAAATATTGTAATTGGATGGTTGAGAAACAATTCTCCCTATTTAAAGTAAACAAATCATAACCCTAATCTGAAACCTTGTTGTGCTAGGAAACGACCTAATTAAGAAAATTACCAAAAAAGACGAATTTGAGATAAATGCAGAAACAAATAAAATTAAGAATTCTAAACAAGCTAGAATTGACGGAAGTCGATTCGGACTTAGAAAACTCTACTTATTACGAAAACTAAACTTTCCTAAAAAGGCAAAAACGAAAATTTCGGAGCCTAAACGATGGAATTCAACCGGAAAACGGCATGCCTCATAACTCGTGATTTTGAAAGATCTCGACAATTTACTTTAACCGTGAAAGTTTAACGCTATTCCGACTCCGACGCCCGGACTAGTAAAAATCATTTAACTTTCTTGTGATCCCATCCTCAATGTAATCCAATGCCATGTTTGCCGCTACATCAACTGTTCATGCTTACTGAGATCAAAATCAATAGTTCCTTGCTTTCGCATTGCATTAAAATTTGTTCATATACTCTCTTCAATAAAAAAATAAAAAATAGTAATAAAATAAAAAATTGGTTCATACACATTTAAGTAACGATGAAATTGGATTTCATTGTGATGGACCGTAATGCATTAACGTATTGGATTGTATTGAACTGCATTGTATTGTATTGTATTGTATTGTATTGTATTGGACTATATTATCATTAATACAAACATATGTTTTGTGATGCATTGTATTATATCGTATTAGGTTATTCCTAATTTCCTATATGATTTTATTGTATTTTATTATACAAAAAAACAATATATTTTTTAAATAATTAATAATTAATTTTAAATATCCTTACCATGAATAAATCAATAAATATTTTTATATAAAAAATCAATAAATATTTATTTTAATTGAAACAAAAAATATAAAATAAAATTTTCCTATGTATTTTGAAATTAAATAAAAAAATATATTAACAACATAACACATATTTTATTAATATTCCATATTTATTGAAAAAGAAAAATGAAAAAAAAAGTGTTTTTTCTAATAAAATACAACTTAATACCACCAAACACTGTATTATATTGTTTTAGGACATTTTAATTGTCTAATACAACAAAAAAGCTTAAACGAATGAAAAAGGGCAAAACGGCCATTTCCCGTGGCTTAGACCGCTACCCATGCAAGTGCTCAAAACACGTCTTTACCAGCGGTTAATAGTAGATGATCTCTTGGTCTTTCCCAGACACCTACCTCAGGAGCAGTGAGTGCTACGTCTTGCTCCAGAGGTACACCCATTATGAAGACAGCTGTCCAAGCACATTCTCTAGACACGGCCTATGCCGCATTTCTCTAGAAGTTGATCGTGCCAAGAACCACCGCTTATGCAAGGTGTCTGATTGAACCAAAATTGGTATGATTTTAGCTCTCGTTTTGTTCTCTTTTTGCTTGATTTTTTGGCAATATATCGTGATTTAATTGTGTGAATTAAGTGTTTTCAGGTAATTTATGAAGTTTAGGGGCAAATCACAATAGCCCACGTAGCAATTAATGAAACGCTGTGTTTCACAATTGGGCAATCAACAGGCCCAAGAGAAAGCAGCCCATGCCAACAACTTAGTGATGCGGCGCGTTTTGATGTGGGTTTGGGCTTCCAAACGGGGCCTAGCCTACTTCTAAATGCACGCAAGACATTAGTATGCATGCACCCCAGCCCCTTACTGAATTCACCCCACATGTCTTCATCTTCAACCTTAAGCTCGTGCCTTCATTGCCGACCAAGCCCTAACTTTAGTAGCCGCCGGAAGCGACCATTCCCGACCTATCTCCGACCCATTTTTGGCCCAAAAGAACGGTGAGGTCAACGCAGCCGTGCTCGGAACCTTCTAGGTCCTCCAAAACGCCGCGATCTGGCCAGCCGCAATTTCCATCTCATCGGTTGTCGCCTCTCCAAATGTCGCCGAGAAAACACCGCGAAACAGCCTTGTGTTTGTCGCAGTCAACTTCGGTTATCCCCACAGCGACTACTCAAGCAGAAGAGAGCCTATTTTGGACCTGACACCGTCGCCTCCTACTGTCGCCGTGAAACTCACTGTGAAACTCAGCTGTGTCAACTCTGGTTGGCCAGGAAAATTACAAGATGTTGCCCTTTGAGGGGTTAAAATGGAAATTTTCCTAGTCCGGCAGATGTTTTGGTAATTGACCACCTGAGACCTAATTTGAAAAACTATAAATTCATCATTGTTTTCATTTGAAAATCTATCCTTTCTTCAACCTAGGATCACCATCAATCATCTCTCAATATCTCCATTTCTTTACTTGAACTACTTTCCTATATCCCAAACTCAACATCTAATCTAGATTACTTTCCCCAATCATTCCTTTCTTTCCATCTTCTCCACATATCTTGTTAGTCACTTTCCATTTGACTCCACCTATCTAAACACATCCTCATAATCCTCGATAGTTTGGTGGTATTCATTTGTTAATCGATAGAGGACTTCATTTATAGATATGGACATCGTGGCTCCATTTATTAAAATGAGAGTATAATATTATCAAATGGATGTTTTGAGGTATTGGATATTGAATCTTAACATTACGTTTTTTATAATGATTATTGAAACATGGCTTCTGGACAAGTCAAAATATCCAAGTTCAAAATGTGGTCATATGAGTAAATATGGTAACTATGAGAGCCATAGACGGTCTATGAGCTCTTAACGATTACTAATATTATCCAAGATGATACACTATCTCCAATAAGATTGTCTAGGGTTTAAATGAGAAACATTTACTTGTTTTATCTTAATTTAAGAGTATATTTTTAGCTCTTTAGTGGAATGAGCTAAAATTAATAGATCGAACCTAAATGAATCATTTGTTGATTGTGATTAGGTTATGTTTATTGAAGCTTAAATTTGGATAGCCCTTCAAGATCCCTAATCCACACAGACTTGTATGGATCATTTGATATATTCTACCGGACTAATATATGGATCCATCTAGAATTGTATTTAATGCATTAAGAATATAATTTGTACATTATTTATTTAATAGGCTGTTAAATTATATTAATGTATTAATGAAAGACATGTGGGCTTGTTTCTTTCAGTAAGAATGAGTCTAGTTTATATATGGGCTTTTTATTAAAGTCTAATGGATTTAATAAAATGAAAAAACAATATATGACCTATGTTATATGTTTGGGCGGCAAGGTTTATTTTATTAGCCTATTATATTGTTTTATTTTATTATTTAATTAAATGAAAATTAATTAATTAATTAATTATTTATGTAATTTAAAAGTCAAAATCTTTTTCTAACAAGGAAATACGTTTCTTAGTATTATATTATTGTTGGTAGTATAATAAATATTAAAAACTTTATTTGGTAAGTAGATAAATAAAAAGAATTTATTTATCTAGTCAAATTAGGAAGTTTTTGATATAGTCACAAATATACTAAAATGTTGGATTAGGGTTTGGAATTCTAAAGAATGATAGGAATCTTTGGTGAAAACACAAATCCTCTTTGTGTGAGGATTTCGGCTAAAGATAAAAAATCTACAAAAGATTATGATTTAGGCTACAAAATATAAATCCTACTTGGGAGAAAATTTAGACTATCACCTTATATTTTAGATAAGAGAGTTCAGCCACTACAAAAATATATATGGCAAGTGAATTCGTGAATAAGACATAATAAATATTGCAGAGTTAGTTCGTCCATGAACATGGGCAAGAAGAATTCACGATATATATATTATTTTTGCAAGATGAATTCGTCCACTAACATGGGCAAGAAGAATTCAAGATATACAGAATATATATATTATTTATATGGCGAGCAGAATAAGTCGCCTATAATACATATTATTTATATGGCAATTTGATTCGGTCCCATATATATATATATATATATAATAAGAATTTGGTAAACCCTAATTGCTTGATAGAGAATTATTTTTCTATGGCTTGAAAAATAAAATCCAACTCTTAGACTAGTGTGTGAAAAAATTCGGCAAAAGAGAAAAAGTGAGGAGAACGTTTTTATTTCGATAATGCACTAGTAGCTTTTACATCAAAGGGCTTTGTGCACAATTTCGAATTAGGTTCACGCGAGTTTTGATCAAAAGATTGATAATTCAAAAGTGACCCGAACATTCTTTATTATCTCTTGGAAGTTTTGTGACTAACGAAAAAAAAAAAAAAAGTCTTTTGTTATCCATCCTCATGCACTCAATTGAAAGAAAGGGAGATCACGCTCCTAGATGATCCACGTTCGTGATTGGATTGAAAGATCTTGTAGATTACCATCGACGCAACATCAATCGGATCACGCGACAAAGGTACGATACTTTTGTTTATATGTTAATTTGATTAAGGGTTAAGATTTATCTTTTAAAAGGAAAAAATTTTGTTATATACTAAACCTATTTTTCACATTTCGCTGCACGTATAAAACCGTTTTTCCCTACAGATGTGTACCTAATCCATAAATTTAATATGTGAATTTGCATCATTTTGTGTGATGTCAATTGTTTGGATTATAAACTAGAAAAGCATATATTGTGTGCATAAAGTTTATTTCTAGTTTCCATAGGATATCTTGATCATATATTTTATGTTGCATGTGTTTGCATAAGCATATATTTGATCATGTTAAGAAGCCTTCCAATAGGAATAAATTCTCTTGTTGGAACATATGGTTCTAGCATGAGCAAGGGAGTCTCGACTAGGATCATGTTGATTCGTAGGTTGAGCATGGAGAACTCAATCAGAGGCATGCAGCGATACCATTGTGATAAGTGAAAGCCGCCATGAAGCGTATATATTTATGTTAGAAAAAAAATCAAAGAAATGTTGAAAAGAATCATTAGAAAAAAAATCTTTGATTCTAAGCCTAAAAGAAATGAAAAAAATAAAAGGCTTAATAGTGTATAGTTGAGAATTGTGAAATGCTCGGGTTGTCAAATAGAAATGAGTAAACGAGCCACTTGCACACACACGCTCACATGTTGAAATCTATTCTTTTAAAGCAAAAAACCTGGATGAATTTCAGTTTGACCTAGATTGGAAATGCTTTAGTTGGATAGGTGTTAAAATAGTTTGCATGTTGATATCACAATTACTCATTCTATATATGTGAAAAACATTCACACACACACATATTTTGCTTATGTGCTTGATTCATTAGCAATGTGAGAATATTTTTGAGAGATTAATGAAAATCTATAATTCTCTCTTGGACTTTGAAAAGTGATGAAATATTTTCTTTTATTGCTTGAATGTGTGATTGTGTGGATTTTATTGTGAACAATATTCTATCTTGATCTTAGATACATCACTTATCAAGGGGGAGCATAGTATGCTAGACTTTGTTCTCTTTTATGATACGTTCACATGCTTCGAGTTGATAAATGTTGGCATATTCTTTTGGTTGATATGATGAATCTTGAAGGTGTTATTTCATATGTCTTGATATGCATGATGATTCTTCATAATGTTATATGCCTTTGTATGTTTGATCACAATTAATGTATGAAACATTTTTGTAAAAATTGTATGATTGTGTTTGCAATCACATTCTCCTTGTTTAGGGTTGTATAGTAGTTGAGATTGCAATCAATTTCTTCATTCTTGAGGTTGATAAGAGAGTAATTGCAATAAATTCCTCTTTGTGTGGAGTTGATAATAATTGTAGTTGTAATCAATTCAATTGAGTGTAGTTGCAATGAATTCCTCTTTGTTTGGGGTCGATAGTAATTGTAGTTGTAATCAATTCAATTAATTATGGTTGCAAAAAATTCCTCCTTGCATAGGGTGATAGTAATTATGGTTGTAATCAATTCCTTGCAGAAAATTCTTTCTTGCTTAGAGTGATAGTAGTTGTGGTTGTAATCAAATCTCTTCTTGTTTGATGTTGAGATGATTGTTTCTGATACCAATTCCTTCATATTTAGGGTTGATATGATTGTTTATGCAATTGTTGAATTTGGTAGAAATGACCTATGTTCTTAAGAGTAAAATTTATGCATTTGTTATTCATTCTACCTTGATGAGTTTGTTGTGTTGTATAGATTTGATTAACCTTTGCTAGGTTAAAATGGAGAACAAACAAGGATCAAGGGAGAAGATAAATGAGCTAAACACAAAGGTGGTTCAACAAGATGCAAAATCAAGAACTTGGAAGAAAGCATTTCTCCAAGCATAGCATCCACCTCCAAATGTGAGATCATCAAATCGTTCAACGTTCTTTGGTGGCACAAGTTGCTAGCAAAGCTTTTGTGATCTCAAGGTATCTTTTCTCTTTTCCTTTTGGCTTCATTTTTTGTCAAAAAAGGGGAGAAATATTATTGTTTTAGCATATCTTCTTTGTGTATGTGTCAGGTATTGAACTTCATATGACATATAATATCTTGGATGAGATATCTTTGATGGATGTGCATGTACTTAGGGGGAGCATACATGTATCCATTTTGAACTTAATTGTCATATTCCATATTGAACTTAAATGCCATATTCCTGTCAAGTATATTGCCATATATTCTCTTGGATATTCTTGTGCTTTCAAGTTTATTTTAGGTGATATCAAGAAAAGCTCAAGTGAAGAAGTTCCAGACTTGTTAGAGATTAGTCTTGGTGATTAACTCATTGTAATGTGAGAGTGAGTTTATATGACCAATCTTCATGTTGTTTGTTTTAGTATTTTGTATAGGTTTTTTGAGATAAAATTTGCCAAAAAGGGAGATTGTTAGGATTTTGGTTTATGTTGGCATCATTCTATATCAAAAGGTCATTTCCTTTATATTGTTTAGTTGTTTAGGATTCAGTTTATCAAGCTTCAAAGAAGATGGACAACGATTCAAGTAAAGTGTTGCCTTCGTTTCAGGAAAAGCGTTATTGTCTACAAAGGTCTTAACTGCCAAAATTGGCAAAGGACTAAAGAAGAATTTTCCACCCATAATCAAGGAAGAAGAACGTTACAGAGAAGCTTCTCAATATCCTACTACCAAATCCACCAGTACCCCACTGCTGAATGTACCAGGTACGCCTTCAGTCGATCAAGATGAAGACTAAGGATCTTTTTGATCACCAGGTACAAGGTGACACAAAAATAAGGGTCCTAGCACCCCGCTACCACTCGCACCAGGTAGCCCACTACTATGCCATCTCAGTACCCAGCTACAACATCTGATGGTATCCCGATACCACGCAACAGGAAGACCAATAATAATCATGATCCAGTAGGAGGCCGGATACCTAAAAATCCTGGCATCCCCTAATACCAGTTAACCATAAAGTTTAAGTACCAAACGAGGACGCTACCAAGGCAAGATCCACATATCCAGAAACCAAGATTAAAGCTCCAAGGAGGAATGCTAAAAGCACCATCGTTTTATCAATAAGAAGGTAGATTCATTCACATAACTTAAGAATTTGATTTAAAAGAGGAGTCAAATCCGTCTAGAATCTTCCTAAGAAGGAATCACTTGATTATAGGGATTAAAATCATCGCGAAACTCTCGCTTATCGCCAATGAAAATCCTATGATTGTTGAAACCCTACCGAAATTATAGGAGTGCATGGCAAGAAACAAGAACTATATATATGACATTATACTCACAAAAGTAAGGAGAGGAAGGGATTTAAGAGCTGAAAATGACTCTATGAACCCTAAACACTACAAAATTCTACATATCGACATGCACGAGATCTTCAACACCCACTGTATCAGATTTCGTCTGTAAATCATATTTTTGTATTACGTTTGTATTTCTATAATGAATAACGTGTGTTTTATTTCTTTGATATCACAATAAAATTGTTTGTTCTTGATCTTTTTCGTTATTGCACCTTTTCGCTTGCCGAAAAATCATATAGGTATCGAACTACGTGATACCCCTCCAACTGTGATCAATTTCGATCGTGGTCCTCAAAGTTGTTAATTTGAAATTCACCCTAGTAACAATTTTCCATTAACACTTTTTGGTGCCGTTTGTGGGAAATACTCCCATCCCATTTGCAAGAGTAGCCTAGCTCTATCCCGTTAGTAGAAAGGTGAGACTTAGATCCTTCAAGGGAGAGCCCGACCCCTCAGGACCCCACTCCTTTGCTTTTACCCAAAGAATTCAGAAACAGGGGAGGGAAGCAAGAAATAACAACCCAGCACCGATTCCCCTGCCAAAAACGGGCTATGTGCCCCCAAATCAAGCGATCCAGAAAGCCAATCGGGATATCATAGAACAGAAGGCCGCCATCGCCTAGGTAGAGAGTATCAACCTTCGGACGATCATCTAAGGGATACCCTTTGAATTCGTCAGGGCCGTAGGAGTGGTTATACCGGTACCTAGGCACCGGTCTTCAACAGGCTCGAACCACCACTTCTAGTTCCTAATAGCACTATAGGTTTCAAACCCCGATAGGTGAAGTCAGTAATCGACATCCCCCCAAGAGGAATCACCCAACAATTAGACCAGTAGCAGAGGATAAGGTTTCAAAGCCCGATGCAAGTGGTAGTACCGGACCCAGAAGGAACTTACGATGTAGCTGTTCCAGGAGAGAGGAATGCGAGAAAGCAACTGCACGGTCCAAAACCTCGGATAATTAAGGTATAGTAGCCCGATCCAGACATGAGGGATCCAGATGTCCTGAAGACCGAATGGCCAAGATGGCAAAGGAACTCGAGGAGTTAAGAAAAGGGCAGCATCGACGTACCAGCAAGAACCCCCTAGGGGAGATGAATGCACCCTTCTCTAGGAAGATCTGGGAAGTAGAACTACCCCTCCCCCCAAGTTTAATGCCTGCTGAGAAGTACTCTTGATCGGAAGATCTTATAAGCCACATGGAGAGTTTGTCCTTCAACTGGATCGGAAGTTCAAAATGCTATCTGGTCAGTAACGTGTAGGATGTTCCCTTCCACCCTGACGGACTCTGCCAAGACTTGGTTTAGAAAGTTACCTCCAGGTAGTGTGGATTCTTTTACAAAGCTCACTATAGATTTTTGTGCTTAGTTTCAGGGGATCAAGCCTTGTCCTAAGGACCCCGTCCTACTCCAGTACGTGCTCCAGGAGAAGGGTGAGACATTGAGATCCTATGTAAAAAAGTTCCACAAAGAAGTAATCCATATGGGATTGTTCGCCGAAAAGGAGACCTTGACCAACTTCAGAATAAACCTGTGGGCAGGCCAATTATTTTGATCATTTACCAAACATCTACCTGAAACTTACCAGGAGGCCTATGACAAGGCATTAGAACAGGTGGACATAGATGAGCAGCTCCAAGTCAAGGTCGAGCACGATGAAGCATGATCAGCCTAGCGTCTAAAGAAGAAAGTTCCAAAGTCCGCACCTGTAAAAAATTTCCAGAATCATCCTCCAAATCGATCTACCTACCAGCTACCACTTCCTTCCCAACATCGGGATAGATATCTCGTAAGAAGAACCCCTTATAGAGCAACGTTACCTCCTAGAGAGGTATCACGGGTAACGAGAGAAGAGGATTGGTACAACTATTACACCCTCTCAATGCATCTCGAGAGACCATATACCTCGCCATCCGTAACAAGGGTTTACTCCAGAAGCCTGGCACTATCAAGATCCCGGTTGACCAATGGAACCGTTAGAAATATTGTGACTTCCATAAGGATATGGGGCATAACACATTAGAATACTATAACGTTCGTAACCAGATTGAAGAATTGGTAAGAGGAGGACTCTTAACTGAATTTTTGCAACATGTGTGGGATAGCATCAAGGTAGGAAAAGAGGTACAAGGGGAGATACGTGAAGTAGGGGAAAAACATAAGGATGAAGGGAAAGATCTAATGTAGCAAATCCAAGTCATTCATACCATCAATGGGGGCCCTACCCTTGCTGGAACTTCTAACAATCCGAGAAAGAACCATGTTAGGAAGATTCCTCGGCTCACTGCTTGTCATGATGTACTTCGAGTTAGTAAGGGATCCCGAGATCTGTCTTATACTACCCAGATTGTTTTTACAAAAGAAGATGTTTGTAATACATTCCATCCGCACGATGACTCGATGGTGATCACGATATAGATAGCCAACTGCCAGGTTCACTGCGTCCTGATTGATACCGGGAGTAGTGTGGACATCCTGTTCAAATGAGCTCAAGATAAACTAAACTTGAAGAACCCTTGCTACAACAATTGTACCATGCCTCTATATGGGTTTACCGGGGACTCGCTAATGCTGATTGGATCCCATAGGCTACTAGTGATAATCGAAGAAGCACCTCTCCAACAAAACAAAATGACAGAGTTTTTCATAGTTTACACCCCATCCGCCTACAACGTGATCCTAGGAAGACCTTTCTTGATAGGGATCAGAGGGGTATTATCAATCTACCAAAACGTTCTGAAGTTCCTAGTCGAAACCAAAGTAGGGCAGGTCAGAGGGGATTAGCAAGTAGCCCGCAATTGTTATGTAGTGTTCACCAATCCCATCGTACTAACCAAACAGTGTGCGCATGTAACCAATGAACTAGGCTAAGGATAACTGGGGTGGGATCACTACATCCCATAAGAAGAAGAGATACCAGACCTAGATACAGAAGAACCAGAGGAAGAACGGGGTTAGACCAGTGGGTACCCCGTGGATCAATTGGAAGAGATACCTATAAGAAAAGGCGATCCATCCAGGGTAGTGAAGATAGGAGGAGAGTTGAATTTCAAGGTTAGAGAGGATTTAATAAAGCTCCTCAGTGAATATAATGACATCTTTGCCTGGTGCCATAAGGAAATGCCTAGCGTTCCTCTTAGCTTAGTTGTGTATAGGTTAGTAATGGATGCAACCTTCAAACCCGTCAAATAGAAGTGGCATTTCAATACCGAATGGAATGCAGCGGTACAAGAAGAAGTAGACAA
This sequence comes from Acer negundo, assembly GCA_035582765.1. Lineage (NCBI taxonomy): Eukaryota > Viridiplantae > Streptophyta > Magnoliopsida > Sapindales > Sapindaceae > Acer > Acer negundo. The sequence continues at coordinate 8,580,436 of CM069238.1, read as the reverse complement.
GCTTCTGAAGGCTAGATTCATCAGAGTGTCCTGCCACCTCAAATGGATTTTTAAATGATTGCATCTTGTTAGGATGTAAAGCCATGAAGTCACTTCATGCATGTTTAAATGATTGCATCTTGTTCATTGAAATGCCATGACATGTTTAGTCATTAGGATACAAAGCCATGAAGTCTTTTCATGCATGTTTATATGATTGCATCTTGTTCATTGAAATGTTATAACTGTTAGGATTATGCTCAATAGCAAGAGTGTAATGTTGTGATTAACAATCTTTTTCATATTAATAAAGTGATTTCTGGTTTAACAAATCGTATAGCATTTATAGTTTGTATTATAATTGTCAAAGTAAATAATCATAAGGTCTAAAGACTATGGGAAAAGAAGAATTGTTCGTACATCTGGATATGTATGTGGTAGACACAATTCTTTAGTTAGTCTTGAATATTGTTCACAACTTAAGTTAAAGGTTGGGCACCTTTATCTTGTTAAAGTTGTAGAATTCTTTTGCTAGCATTTGAGTGGGATCAAATGATATATGATGAGTCTAAAATCATCGGAGTGTCTTCGAGCAAAAGGATCTAGTGCACTGGGTGCATTGAACTGGATCACAATGAAAAGCTTTATCTAGAACCGTCAATAGATAATAGTCTTTTCATTATCAGGACAATCGGAGAGTCTATCTTAATCCTGAGATAAATGATGGACTTATGGTTGCAAGTGATATCATTTGAGTTATCAATGAGTACGATTATATCGCATAGTCTATCCTCGATAGTTTGGTGATATTCATTTGTTAATCGATAGAGGACTTCATTTATAGATATGGACATCGTGGCTCCATTTAATTAAATGAGAGTATAATATCATCATATGGATGTTTTGAGGTAATTGGATATTAAATCTCAACGTTGAGTTTTCAATAGTGTCTATTGAAAACATGGCTTCTGGACAAGTCAAAATATCCAAGTTCAAAACGTGGTCATATGAGTAAATATGGTAACTTGGAGAGTTATAGGCGGTCTATGAACTCTTGGCGATTACTGATATTAATCACGAGGATACACTATCTCCAATATGATTGTCTAGGGTATGAATGAGGAGCATCTTCCTTTTCTATCTTTATTTAAGAGTTCAGTTTTAGCTCTTTAGTGGAATGAGTTAAAATTAATGGATCGGACCTAAGTGAATCATTTGTTGATTGTGATTAGGTTATGTCTATTGAAGCTTAAATTTAGATGGCCCGCCAAGATCCCCAATCCACACGGACTTGCATGGATCACTTGATATATTCTACCGGACCAATTTAAGGGTCCATCAAGAATTGCATTTAATATATTAAGAATATAATTTGCACATTATTTAAGTAATGGGCTGCTCAATTATATTAATATATTAATGAAAGACATGTGGGCTTGTTTCTTTTAGTAAGAATGGGTCTGGTTCACATGTGGGCTTTTTTATTTAAAGTCCAATGGATTAAATGAAATAGGAAAATAATATTAGGCCCATCTTATATATAAGTGGGGCGGCTAGGTTAAGGTTTTGACCTAAAAATATTATTTTGTTTCATTTGTTTTAATTAAATAAGAATTAATTGATTTATTGATTAATTGTTTAATTAAAGAAACAAATCTTTCCTAAAAGTAAAAGACTTGTTTGATAAGTAAATAAATAAATTAGTATTATTTATTTAATCAAATAAGGAGTCTTTTTTTTATTTAGTCAAATAAAAGAATAAAAATAAAAGAGTTGGATTAGGGTTTGAAGTCTATAAAGTTAAAAAGAATTAGGGTTGAATTTCAGTCACCCTATATAAGTGACATGATGAAATTCGGCCAACCCTAATTAGATACTACATAGAATTCGGCAACCCTAAAGGAAAAAGAAGAAAAATTCGGCCAACCTATATATATGTTCTTATAGGGTTCGGCCACATCAATGAATTTGTGCTTGAGTTTTTATTTTCTTTCTTCTTCTTCTTAATTCTAAGAGAGTTTTTATTCTAGAGAGACAAAAAGGAGTGAAAAATTATTCTTTGATAGTATACAATTGCTTAAACATCAATAAGCTTGTGTATACGATATCGATCTAGGTTCACGCGAGTTTCGATCATAAGATTGTGAACTCAAAAGTGACCGGAATAATTTTGACATTCTTTTGATTGTTTTGTGACTAACAACGAAAAGAAAGTATTTGTTTGGTCCATTCACAGGTTTGCAATTCAAAGGAATGGGAGACCACGCTCCTAGGTGATCCACGTTCGTGCTCGGATTGAAGGTCTTGCGGATTACCATCGACGTAAGTCAATCGGATCACGCGACAAGAGGTAATTTACTTTTGTTGATATATATGCATGTTTATTGATTAAAAGGGTTTAAGGTTCATAAAGGAAAAATTTTAAAAGTCACTAAATCGTCTTTAGTATCGCTTCCGCTGCGTGTAACACTTTTATTTGTTTATTTTTCCCTACAATTGGTATCAGAGCCTAGGTTGAACCCTTTTAATTAATTAACGTATATATACGTGGATCTATTTCTTTTTATTGTGATTATGCATGTTTAGAAAGAGATGGCACTCTAGGTATTCAAATATATAATTACATGTGATGTATGGATTTATATATATTTTATGTGGTTTGTTATTGCTCGATTTTGGCCCTAGATTTCCAATGTAATTTTTGTTTCGGAGTTGTAACAAGAAGGGTGGTCTATTATCGCCATAATTCCTTCTTGGTAGATTGCTAGGTTTTATTTTTTTTTTTATATATATGTGCAGTATTTTTTTAGGGTTACTGCAGTTTTTTTTTATTTATTTTTAGTATGTGCAGTTTTTGGTTTGTAAAAATACTGCAGTGAATAAAAAAAAAAAAAAAATTAATACTGCAGTATTTATTATATATATACTGCCGTAATATATTTAGGTCTTGGAGATTCGAAGACACGAAGCAAAACGAAGCAACCGGAACCAAGTACGAGCACCGTGCGCACCCTAGGAGTGGATTGGGCTGCACATGACAAGCCCAAACTTTGGTGGGCTGCGCATGGCAGCCTTGTGTGGCCTTATGGGCTGCGCAAGGCAGCCCCTTTGTGGGGTTGTGGGCTGCGCACGCCCATGGGAGAAGGCCGAAGGATGAGCGTATGGTTGATGGGCCACCTGAAGATCTTGTATTCCTGACAAATTGTAATTTACTTGTTTTTCTAGGATGGGCCAAAATTGTTGCTATTTAATTTATGCTTAAATATTACAATATTTGTTATTGTATGATAACATGACATATAGAATAGGAGTGCCACGCATATATCTCTTTTGGTATGAACATGCATTGAATGATTTAGGTATCTAAATTGGCATCTAGATAACTCGGTAAATCATTCTATGGGATTTAATCACACGCCTTAAATAATTGAGTGGGAGAAGGTGTTTTGGTAACACCTATGGCCTCAAAGGTTAGTTGAGCTTTATTATTTATTGGTAATCCCCCCAAGGGGCGTCCATGAATGGAATTTAGCAACATACTTCCTTACAAGGATAGACTAGACAATGGACTCAAACGAGATCTACTCCCCAAGGAGGGATTTTCGTGAGAGAAAATTGAGGGTCGATATCTTGGTAACACACTCAATGTAATTTTATTGATATCCTCCCAAGAGTTCTTGTCAGTAAAATTGCAAGGCTAAAATTGAAAACGCTGGTTGTTATGTTAACAATTAGGTGGGACCTAGTCTAACTAGTAAATGGTGCGAACTCCCAAAGGAGGCGTAACATTTATGGGTGTTAGATCACCGTTGAATTTTATGATTGAGTTATTTATTTAATTCAAGATAAATATTTAAAAGTGCTTTATCATGATTATTTACTTATATATGTTTTGTTTTATTCAGAAATCATGACCTCATCACTTATGAACATCCTGAAAGATAACACTTTAACTGGAGATAATTATGTCACATGGAAAAGGAAAATTGGGTTGTTACTGCAAAGTGAAAAACATAAGTTTGTTCTAACTACTCCTAAACCACCTGCTCCTAATAATGAATCTAGCATAATGTGTAGAGATGAGTATGAGCAGTGGAAGACTTCAGATGATATGGCAAAATGTTACATTATGGCCACTATCTCCGACGTGTTGCAACAGCAGCATGAAGGAATGGAGTCCGCTGCTGATATAATGATGTCTCTAGAGGAGATGTTTGCTATGAAGTCTAGGACGACTAAGAGAGAGGCAGTGACTGCTTTTATGAATCTTAGGATGAAACCTGGACAGGCTGTGAAAGATCACATGATGAAAGTCATAGCACATCTCAACATTGCTGAACTGCATGGCGCTGAGATAGATGGTGAGACAAAGATTGATATGGTTGTCAATTCATTGTCAGATTCCTTTGATCAGTTCAAATTGGACTACACTTTGAACAAAAAGGAATACACCTTACAAGGCTTGATGCAAGATGTTCAAAGTGCTGAAAAGATCCTTGTGAAAGGCAAAGGTCAAGAGATTCATATGGTTGGTAAAGTTGCTACTGTTAAGGCCCGTCAAAAGGTCAAGAAACAACAGAAGAAAAAGCAACTTGGGCCTATCAAGAAGGAGACCAAGAAAGTAACCAAGATCAAAGGGAAATGCTTCCTTTGTGGTGAAAAGGGACATTGGAAGAGAAATTGCCCAAAGTCCCAGAACAAGAAGGAAGAAGGTAATTTGAATTATCTAGAAACATGTTTTTTGGCTGATTCTACAGATTCTTGGATCATAGACTCAGGAGCCACTAATCATGTTTGTTATTCCTTGCAGGGGTTTCAAGAAAGGAGAAAGCTGAGTAAGAATGAAATCAATTTGCGCTTGGGCAACGGAACGTTAGTGTCTGCAAGTGCAGTGGGAGATATTAGAGTTTATTTGGATTCTAGAAGGCATTTAGATTTAATAGACGTTTATTATGTACCTCAATTCAAGAGGAATTTAATTTCAGTTTCTTGTTTGAATAAATTTGGATATTCGGTTACTTTTAATAAAGTTTTTATTATTATTAGTAAGAATGACAAAATTATTTGCCAAGGTACATTGGAAAACGGTCTATACTTTTTGCATAGAAATATCTCTCACTCGTTAGACACAGAAATAACGGAACCTAATCATAAAAGAGTAAAATTATCAACAAATGAAACCTACCTTTGGCATTTACGCTTAGGTCATATTAACCTTAATAGGATTAAAAGATTGGTAAGTGACGGACCTTTAAGTGACTTAAAGGTTGATGATCTACCAACTTGTGAATCTTGTTTGGATGGTAAAATGACCAAAAGGACGTTCTCTGCCAAAGGTGCAAGAGCCACTGAATGTTTAGGATTGATACACACTGATGTATGTGGACCTATGAGCATTCAAGCTAGAGGTGGATATGAGTACTTCATCACCTTCACGGATGATTACTCAAGATTTGGTTATGTGTATCTCATGAGACATAAGTCGGATGCTTTTGACATGTTCAAAGCATTCAAAGCTGAAGTGGAAAATCAGCTTGAGAAACACATAAAAATCTTGAGATCTGATCGTGGTGGAAAATATCTATCTGGTGAGTTTCAGCAATATCTTATTGATAATGGGATAGTTTCTCAGTTTTCTGCACCAGGTACACCTCAACAGAATGGGGTAGCAGAAAGGAGAAATAGAACTCTTTTGGATATGGTTAGGTCTATGTTGAGTTATTCAACGCTTCCTATTTCTTTTTGGGGATATGCTTTACAAACTGCTATATACATTCTAAACGATGTACCATCTAAGTCTGTTCCTAAAACACCGCATGAGTTGTGGACTGGGCGCAAGCCTAGTTTACAACACTTAAGGATATTTGGTTGTCCTGCGCATGTGTTAAAAGGAAAGACAGAAAAGATGGAGTCCCGTTCAGAAACATGTATATTTGTAGGGTATCCAAAAGAAACTAAAGGATATTATTTCTATAGTCCTTCAGATCTTAAAGTATTTGTTTCGACAAATGCTAAATTTCTAGAAAAGGACTATATGAATGATTTTGTGCCTAGAAGTAGAATTGTCCTGAATGAGATGTCAGGAGATACAATTCCACGAGAGGTTGCACAACCTAACCCAATTGTAAGTTCCGATCCAACACAAGATCAACAACCTACCATTCCTCGTCGTAGTGGGAGGGTTAGAACACAACCCGAAAGATACATCGGTCTGGGAGAATCAGTGGAGAATCTCCCGGACGACGATGATCCCTATACGTACAAGGAAGCTATGGAGGATGTTGATAGTCGCCATTGGCAAAAGGCAATGCAATCCGAGATTGAATCTATGTTCGATAACAAAGTCTGGTCCCTTGTAGACTTGCCTAAAGGGATAAAACCCATTGGGTGCAAGTGGGTATACAAGAGGAAAAGAGGTATGGATGGAAAGGTGGAAACCTTTAAAGCTAGATTGGTAGCTAAAGGGTATACACAGAAAGAAGGTATCGATTACGAGGAAACCTTCTCTCCTGTGGCCATGCTTAAATCCATTAGGATACTCTTATCCATTGCAGCATCTTTAGATTTAGAGATTTGGCAAATGGACGTCAAGACAGCTTTCCTAAATGGAAGTCTTGACGAAAGCATCTACATGATGCAACCAGAGGGATTCATTGAAAAGGGCCAAGTGGATAAGGTATGCAAGTTGCAGAAATCCATATATGGATTAAAGCAAGCATCCAGATCCTGGAACATAAGGTTTGATCAAGCTGTCAAAGGTTTTGGATTTATTCAGAATCCTGACGAACCTTGTGTATACAAAAGGATTAAAGGCGACAAGTTGGTTTTCCTGATTCTTTATGTTGATGATATACTACTCATTGGAAACGATGTAGGTGTATTAACATCAGTAAAAGAATGGTTAGCAAAACAATTTGATATGAAGGACTTAGGAGAAGCAAGTTTTATTCTAGGTATCCAAGTAATAAGGGATAGAAAGAATAGAACGATTGCATTATCCCAAGCTTCATACATAGACAAAATCTTGTCTAGGTTTTCCATGCAGGATTCCAAGAAAGGTATGTTACCTTTCAGACATGGAATCAAGCTTTCTAAGGAACAAGTTCCTAAGAATGAGCATGAAGAGCAATTCATGAGTAGAGTTCCATATGCCTCGGCAGTTGGAAGTCTCATGTATGCAATGCTCTGTACTAGACCAGATATTTGTTTTGCTGTTGGCATAGTTAGCAGGTTTCAATCGAAACCCGGACCTGATCACTGGACGGTAGTCAAGCATATTTTCAAGTATCTTAAGAGAACGAGAGATAATATGCTTGTATACTCTGGAGGGGATTTGGTTCCCGTTGGGTATACAGATTCTGATTTCCAATCAGATTCTGACTCCAGAAAATCCACATCAGGGGCTGTGTTTACTATTGGAGGAGGAGCAGTTATATGGAGGAGTATCAAGCAATCTTGTATTGCTGATTCCACCATGGAAGCTGAGTATGTTGCTGCATGCGAAGCTGCCAAAGAGGCTGTTTGGCTCCGCCAATTCTTGATTGACTTAGAAGTGGTTCCTAGTGCGAATAAGCAGATCACTATCTACTGTGACAACAGTGGAGCAGTGGCTAATTCGAAAGAACCAAGAAGTCACAAGAGAGGTAAACACATTGAAAGAAAGTATCATCTTTTAAGGGAGATTGTTCAAAGAGGTGACTTGACGATTACCAAAATCGCGTCAGCAGAAAATCTAGCGGATCCCTTCACAAAGGCTCTACCTCAGAAGAGTTTCGATGGGCATCTAGAGAATATGGGCTTGAGAGATATGACACATTTGCTATAGCGCAAGTGGGAGATTGTTAGGATTATGCTCAATAGCAAGAGTGTAATGTTGTAATTAACAATCTTTTTCATATTAATAAAGTGATTTCTGGTTTAACAAATCGTATAGCATTTATAGTTTGTATTATAATTGTCAAAGTAAATAATCATAAGGTCTAAAGACTATGGGAAAAGAAGAATTGTTCGTACATCTGGATATGTATGTGGTAGACACAATTCTTTAGTTAGTCTTGAATAATGTTCACAACTTAAGTTAAAGGTTGGACACCTTTATCTTGTTAAAGTTGTAGAATTCTTTTGCTAGCATTTGAGTGGGATCAAATGAGATATGATGAGTCTAAAATCATTGGAGTGTCTTCGAGCAAAAGGATCTAGTGCACTGGGTGCATTGAACTGGATCACAATGAAAAGCTTTATCTAGAACCGTCAATAGATAATAGTCTTTTCATTATCAGGACAATCGGAGAGTCTATCTTAATCCTGAGATAAATGATGGACTTATGGTTGCAAGTGATATCATTTGAGTTATCAATGAGTACGATTATATCGCATAGTCTATCCTCGATAGTTTGGTGATATTCATTTGTTAATCGATAGATGACTTCATTTATAGATATGGACATCGTGGCTCCATTTAATTAAATGAGAGTATAATATCATCATATGGATGTTTTGAGGTAATTGGATATTAAATCTCAACGTTGAGTTTTCAATAGTGTCTATTGAAAACATGGCTTCTGGACAAGTCAAAATATCCAAGTTTAAAACGTGGTCATATGAGTAAATATGGTAACTTGGAGAGTTATAGGCGGTCTATGAACTCTTGGCGATTACTGATATTAATCACGATGATACACTATCTCCAATATGATTGTCTAGGGTATGAATGAGGAGCATCTTCCTTTTCTATCTTTATTTAAGAGTTCAGTTTTAGCTCTTTAGTGGAATGAGTTAAAATTAATGGATCGGACCTAAGTGAATCATTTGTTGATTGTGATTAGGTTATGTCTATTGAAGCTTAAATTTAGATGGCCCGCCAAGATCCCCAATCCACACGGACTTGCATGGATCACTTGATATATTCTACCGGACCAATTTAAGGGTCCATCTAGAATTGCATTTAATATATTAAGAATATAATTTGCACATTATTTAAGTAATGGGCTGCTCAATTATATTAATATATTAATGAAAGACATGTGGGCTTGTTTCTTTTAGTAAGAATGGGTCTGGTTCACATGTGGGCTTTTTTATTTAAAGTCCAATGGATTAAATGAAATAGGAAAATAATATTAGGCCCATCTTATATAAAGTGGGGCGGCTAGGTTAAGGTTTTGACCTAAAAATATTATTTTGTTTCATTTGTTTTAATTAAATAAGAATTAATTGATTTATTGATTAATTGTTTAATTAAAGAAACAAATCTTTCCTAAAAGTAAAAGACTTGTTTGATAAGTAAATAAATAAATTAGTATTATTTATTTAATCAAATAAGGAGTCTTTTTTTTATTTAGTCAAATAAAAGAATAAAAATAAAAGAGTTGGATTAGGGTTTGAAGTCTATAAAGTTAAAAAGAATTAGGGTTGAATTTCAGTCACCCTATATAAGTGACATGATGAAATTCGGCCAACCCTAATTAGATACTACATAGAATTCGGCAACCCTAAAGGAAAAAGAAGAAAAATTCGGCCAACCTATATATATGTTCTTATAGGGTTCGGCCACATCAATTAATTGGTGCTTGAGTTTTTATTTTCTTTCTTCTTCTTCTTAATTCTAAGAGAGTTTTTATTCTAGAGAGACAAAAAGGAGTGAAAAATTATTCTTTGATAGTATACAATTGCTTAAACATCAATAAGCTTGTGTATACGATATCGATCTAGGTTCACGCGAGTTTCGATCATAAGATTGTGAACTCAAAAGTGACCGGAATAATTTTTACATTCTTTTGATTGTTTTGTGACTAACAAAGAAAAGAAAGTATTTGTTTGGTCCATTCACAGGTTTGCAATTCAAAGGAAAGGGAGACCACACTCCTAGGTGATCCACGTTCGTGCTCGGATTGAAGGTCTTGCGGATTACCATCGACGTAAGTCAATCGGATCACGTGACAAGAGGTAATTTACTTTTGTTGATATATATGCATGTTTATTGATTAAAAGGGTTTAAGGTTCATAAAGGAAAAATTTTAAAAGTCACTAAATCGTCTTTAGTATCGCTTCCGCTGCGTGTAACACTTTTATTTGTTTATTTTTCCCTACAATAACATGTTTAGGCATTAGGATGCAAAGCTATGAAGTCTCTTCATGCATGTTTATATAATTGCATCTTATTCATTGAAATGCCATGACGTGTTTAGGCATTATGATGCAAAGCCATGAATTCTATTCATGCATGTTTTGAATTGAGTGCATCTTGTTCAATGACAATGTCATGACATTTTAGGCATTAGGATGCATTCAATTCCCACACTTGCACTTCATATTAGTATTAAGTGTGATGTAATTCGTTTCACGAAGATGATCGAAAACATTCACGCTTGCACGATGATGTACATGTCTTAGCACGATGGTTGATCACTTGAGAAGGTCTCATTCTTCTCTTAGATAAGTGTTAGATTCGGTTTGGTTATTTGGAGTAAAGTGTTTAGTTTCAAAAGATTGGATTTCAATGATTTAAACGTTTTTTAAAACTAACCTTTGTATGGTCTTGTGACCATAACTTTTTATAAAAAAATTGAAATTGATTTTTGTAAAGTTTTGGGAAACTAGACACCCATACCTTTCCAACGGTATGTTATTTATAATATTTCATGACCGTTTGGATTGGTTTTGAAATCTCCAAAGTGACCATTAAAACAGGGCATCATTGCTGTTATCTGAATCTGACCATTGGTCACACAATTGACCATAATCTTTTCTACAGACATCAAAATGTCATTCCATAAATTGGAGTAGAAATTTGACTTCCATATCTTTCAAATGATATATCATACAAAAGGTTTCGATGTCGTTTGGTCATGTTTTGAGTTGCTTGAAAATCAAGCTCTATGCTGTGATGTTTCGTTGCGGTTCAAGCGCCGCACCTTAGGTGACAGGGGCATGCTACCGAAAGAAATTTGCCGCGGTTCAAGTGCCGTGCCTTGGGTGATAGCAACATGCTAGCGGAAGTCTCGACCATGTTTCGTAATTTAGCTATATCTCACTCATTTGGAGTCTGATTTGGCTCATTTTTGAAGGGCAAGTCACGTAATTTATAGGGCTATCATCTTAGCACTATAAATATATATTTTTCTCTCATTTGTATGATAGGAACAAAAAGCTACAAAAAAAAAAAGAGATTAAGAGTTCCCTAGTGAGAGAAAGCACTAAGATTGCTTCTTTAACTCTCCAAACCCATTTCCATATGCATAAATCATCATCTAAGCATCATCTAGGTTCATCTAGCATGTGCTAATGAATGGGTCTTCTTCAACACACATGGTATGATATGTTGAACACTATTATCTTACATAATTAGTGTTTTTACTTATCAATTTATCTCATTTATTTTTTGTATGTTCTTAGAGTAATTTCTACATACAAGATTGAGATTATGTGTTGATTGGGTTATTTTGTGATAGCTAGGTTTTATTGTTTATATGCCATCTAGCTAATTAATCTCATTGCATGATTGAGATTGTTTTTTGATAGCTAGGATTTCATGATTGATATATACATCTAGCTAATTAATCTCATTGAAATGTTTGAAGATGAAGGAAAAAGACAATATCTTAGGTTCCTTGAAGATGAAGCTTCAATGTTTTGATTGTGGCAGCTATGAGCACATTTCCATAGATTGTGGTAGCTTGAAGACCAAGAGTCGAAGAGGCAAATCAAAGGCATACTCTTGTAGTAAGAGTAAAGAGTCTATGGGTTCTGAGAGATGTGATTAGAATGCCATAGCCTTTCCTGCGTTAAATAATGAAAACCTAAAACGACCACAAGACACCCGTCACTTAAGGTCAACAACAAAGAAGCTAGTTTAGATGAGATCACAATTGGTGGAAGCTTCTATGAAGAAAGTTCAAGTTCTATGAACTTAAGTGATGAGGGTTTGACCTCCAATGTGAAGAAGGAGAAAAAGATTACCTTTATGGTGAAAGAAGAGAAGAAGATTACACCTCTTAAGAAGAAGAAGAGTATTGCTTTAAAAACTTCGAAGCTTGACAAGATTGGAGGAGTTGGTATGATCTCTACTAGGAGAGATAGCGAAGTTGAAGTAGTTGAAGTATGTTCCACAAGCTCGGTTGAGTGGGAGAACAACTACTTCACATCTCCGGTTTTCTACCAAGAAGAAATTCAAGACGTCACCAAATGTTTGCCTTATGAAGATTTCAAGATTGGTGACTTGAAGCTTGGAAACTGAAGTGGAGCGAGTTTGAGAGAAGCAAGCCTTGATGATATGACTCTTACAAGCACAAGTGAGAGATGTTTCGATCATAGTAGTTCAAGCTCCGGGGACTCTTGTGTTAATTTGGTGGAAAACCAAGAGTTCATTGACTGAATCAATTCAATAGATTATTTTACTCGGTGGGTGGAAGCCATATAAATAACTGAAGCAAATACCACAAGTTTTGTCAAACAGAACATTGTCTGTTGATTTGGTACCCCGATAGCCATAATAACCGATCTAGGAAAGCAATTTGACAATGCCAAATTCCGAAAGTTTTGTGAAGGGCAGGGTATTAACCTCTGTTTTGATTCAGTAGCCCATCCTTAGACAAATGGATTGGTAGATGCTACCAACAAGAGCATCAAAAAGCTCCTGAAGAAGAAGCTCCAACTGAAGAAAGGAAAGTGGGTTGAAGAACTTCCTAATGTATTGTGGGCGTATCGAACTACCAAGAGGACTGCAACTGGGGAAACCCCTTATTCATTGGCCTTTAGGATGGAAGCAGTTCTACCCATCGAGCACAGACTGACATATTTCCGAGTTCAACATTTTGAACTAGAAGATATAAGGTAAGAGCCAACCTGGACCTTTTAAAGGAAAAACAGGATAAAGCCACTGAAAGGATGACAGTTTACCAAAGCAAGATAGCCCGATGCTTTAACAAGAAAGTAAGGACCTGAAACTTCAAGGAAGGGGACTTGGTCCTCAAGAAAGTAACTCAGAATACATGAAAAAGGTCAGACAGGATACTAGCTCCCAACTGGGAAGGTCCTTACATGATCAAGGTGGTGGTCCGGGGAGGAGGGGGGGCTTACAGGCTAGAAGACATGGAAGGTTACCCGATTGATCACACCTGGAACGATGATCACCTCAAGAGGTTTTACCCTTAGAAGTTAGAAGGAGTAACTTGTTTCGGCTGGTATGTCTTCAAGGGTATACCCCGAATTTGCTTTGTACTTTCTCAAAATTCAATAAAGAAGTCAGTTTTTCTCTTACATGATTCTCTTATGCCTTGAACGTTTCACCATAATTATATCGCCTCGAGACCAGAAGGGCCACATATCACTCATGATGCCTTAGATCGGGTAAAAACCTTCTAAGAGGATTGCCATAATTATATCACCTTTAGACCAGGAGAGCCACGTAGCACTCCTGAGGCTCTAGATCGGATCAAAACCCTCTAGGAGGATTGCCATAATTGTATCGCCTTAAGACCAGGAAAAGCGACATGGCATTCTTACTACCTTGGTTAGGGAATACCCCCCTCGAAGAAGGATCTGGTGCAAAAATGCTTAAATGGTATAGTTGCTAGCCATGCTAAGGATGCAAGGTCATCCTCCAAACTAGGAGAACCTATACGGCAATCCTAAAGCCTCGGTCGGGGAATGCCCCCCTCTAAGACGAACATCTTACGAATCAGGATACCTTATCAAAATACCCGGTACCTTACTTCTCTAAATCTACATACGAAAATCTAGTGTTAAAGTGGCCTTAGTTACCTACTAGGACAGACCCCCTATGAACCAGGATACCTTATCAGGATACCTGGTACCTTACTTCTCCAAATTTCCATACGAAGACCTGGTGTTAAACTGGCCTTAAGTGCCTACCATGACGGACCGCCTAAGGACTAGGATACTTGGTACCTTACTTCTCCAAATCTATATACGAAGACCTGGTGTTAAAGTGGTCTTAGTTGCCTACTAGGATGGACCACCTAAGTACTAGGATACCTAGTACCTTACTTCTCCAAATCTACATATGAATACCTGGTGTTAAAGTGGTCTTAGTTGCCTACTAGGACGGACAACCTAAGGACTAGGATACCTTATCAGGATATCTGGTACCTTACTTCTCCAAATTTCCATACGAAGACCTAGTGCTAAAGTGGCCTTAGTTGTCTACCAAGACGGACTGCCTAAAAACCAGGATACCTGGTACCTTACTTCTCCAAATCTACATACAAAGACCTGGTGTTAAAGTGGTCTTAGTTACCTACCAGGATGGACCACCTAAGTACTAGGATACTCGGTACCTTACTTCTCCAAATCTACATACGAATACCTGGTGTTAAAGTGGCCTTAGTTGCCTACCAGGATGGACCACCTAAGGACCATGATACCTTATCAGGATACCTAGTACTTTACTTCTCAAAATTTCCATAAATTTACATACGAAGACCTAGTGCTAAAGTGGCTTTAGTTGCCTACCAAGACGGACAGCCTAAGGACTAGGATACCTGGTACCTTACTTCTCCAAATCTACATACGAAGACCTGGCGCTAAAGTTTCCTTAGTTGCCTACCAAGACGGACCACCTAAGGACTAGGATACCTTATCAGGTACTTGGTACCTTACTTTTCCATATCTGCTTGTGAAGACCTGTAGCTAAAGGGGACATTAGTCAACTACCAGATGTAAGCCATCCAGATACAGAGATTCTTTGATACATGAATACCAAGTACCATGATTCAACCTATGAAATTGACTAAGTACCAAGATTCCTAATCTGGATTGCCCGATACCTGGATCCCCTTTAAATGTTTCTAATCCTAGGTCAAAATTTTCAAGGCTGGAGATACCTCCTTGACTGATCTTGTTTAGGTGTGAATCTCAAAGCAACCTTAACCATCTGCAAGGGTCAGAAGTTTCTTACCAAGACTAAATCAATACTTGGCTGTAAAAATTCTCATTAAAACCCATAAAAGGGACTACTAGCCAAATTATTCCAAGGGTTGGAGGAAGATTGAAGTCTGCTTAGACCAATACAAACAAGCATCCGAGACATCAAGTAATGACAATATTTCTAACAGTTTTATCTGGAATAGTAGCAAGTGAGCAAACATCAAAATCAACTAAGGCATATCGTGAGTAAGCAAGTACAGAGAAATGTCAATATTCCAAGTAAGTTTTTTATCTGGATTATTGTTGTGCAATGGCTTACAAAGATTTAGCAGGAAAGAATGAGACAGCACATTTGCAAGAAAAGAACATCCTATTAATCAATCATGGTGCCCAAGCCCCATTTTCGGGCTATAAAACATATGTAATATAGGAAGTTAGAGGGATCATGTTTTGCCTCCTGGCCTTGTCCAGCACCATCTTCAGTCTCATTGACTCTTGTAGCCCTTGGATCACCATGAATCACCCTAGCCTCTGATACCCCAGGTTCATGAGAAGCTTCCATTTCCTTCATCGATCCAAGCACAACATTAGCAGAGACCTCAGTATCTTGCATCTTATCATCTTGGGGAACCAGGAGATCAGGAAGCACACCTTCAGATGTTGCTATAGGGTTAATACCAGTTAGACTGGGATCTGGGTGCAAAGGAGGATTTGAGGCAGTAATAGAATCTACCTAGGCTAGATCAGCACCTGAAAATCGGGCAGCTTTCGCCATGATTTGATCCTGGTTCCATCCGAAGGTAGCATGCAAATCAAAATCAGTAGGGAGAGCTTGAACAACCTCGTAGGTAATAGTGCAATACCTAAGCTCGAAGGAATCATCCACACATGCATTCAGAGCTTGCACCGCATCTCGCATGAGACGATTTTGATCTAGAAGCAAAGCTTTCTCTTTTGCCAAATCCTCCATCTGGGCGCGCTGATGTACAGACTTGATGGTCTCTGTATCGAAGGCATGTTTCATTCGCTCCAAGTCTACCAAGGCTTCTTGCCTACCCTGTTCAGATGCAGCTGAGGATCTGATCCGATCTTTTACAGCCTCATTGGAGTGAGCTAAGTCCCTCTTGGCTTCTTCCAACCCAGCCCTAGCTGCAATGTTGGCCTCTTGGAGAGATTTAATCTGCTGTCCCATAGCCATGTTAAATTTAAAAGCCTACAAAACAAAAAAGACAAGTAAGTATTTTCCTTAAAATTCCCAGGTAAGGCAGAGAGATTAGAAGTCATACCTCAGTAAGCAGTGAAGCCTCTTAGTGACTAACAGATCCAAAGGCATGAAGACTATAGCATCCGGGCAAACACTAGTGCAAGCAGCTGCGAAGTGAGATATCAACTCCTACCAACTGTTATCCATCGACCCCGACCAGGAAGGTAGATCAGCTGGAGTCGCCATAGTAGAGGTACCTCTCTCCTTCTCCAATATAGGTTGACGCCGAGTAGGTACAGTTGTAGGAGGAAGAATGAGGAGGGGGGAGACTCTGAAAAAGGCCTAACAAGGGAGGTTGCTGGAGCCCATTTCTAGGCTTGAATAGGAGACCCAAAAGCCTTGGCTTCCCTAGCCAACATTTCGTCAATAATGGGGCGTGGTGAAGTCAATGTAGGAAGTAGGATAGGTAAAGTGAAAGGCGACCTTGATAGAGTTCGAAGTGGGGTTAATGTGGGCAATCTGGGCCTTGACGTAACACCAGCATCCATACCAGAAGAAGGAGAAGAATCTGGAGAGTTGGTTGGAAGGAAACCAGGGCATCCTAGCCCTGAAGAAATAAGAGAAGTAGATAGGAGAGGAGTAGTAGAAACTACCATAAGAAGGGTCAGTACCAACTAAAAATTTTTTTTTTAAAAAAATGTAGGATCACATACCTGGTTGAGATATGGAGATCCTGAGGCACCGGTCCAACCTATCTCCCTTGAAGGTGTCATTGGAGGGGTACTTATCGTTCAAGTAATGCATGATCATGCCATAAATATACCACTTTTATGCCCCAATTTCCTATTAATTTTTACTTGTTTCTCGAGTAAAATTGGATTTTTAATGGATTAAAATATGTGTTTCAGGTTATTAGGGAAGTTCAGGGGCATTTTAGTCATTTTGGACATTTCAGGGGTTAAAGTGCAATATTCAAAACATTATTGAATATTCTGTGAATAAGGAGAAGGTCAAGGGTGCAAATTGTAATTCTCTAGCAAAGGACAGCATCAGCCTGTCATGTCATGCGTGAAACAGTGTCGTTTTGGGAGAGTTATGCGTCAGCCTGACGTCAGGTCGTCTTCAAGTTACAACAGTGTCGACTCGACCTACAACAGACCCGGTTCATACCCGCGACTTACCTGGCCATTTTTGACCCGTTTCCAATGGTTTTCTTGACCACTCTCCACCCAGATCGATGGCCAACCTCCCTCCGGTCACGTTGGTACCACTTTAAGCCTCTCATGCAAATGTTTTCTCTCTCCTCTAAGTCTCCAAACTCCATGGCCGTCCAAGCTTGCATGCTCACTTCTAGCGGGTTCTTTCACGCCCAAAGACGTCTAAAACCGTTGGAAGTCTGCCGTTTCATGCCTAGGGAAAGTTCCCATGGACTAGAATGCATCAACTTGCGGCCAAGCGTCCATATTTCACCTCGAGTTTGCCCTGAGAGCAAGGACCCGCAAGCCAGGGTATCCAAACCCGCAAGCTCGACCGACTTGGGAGATATTTCGTCCAAACCATGCCCAAATCATTCCTTATATAAATATACTTCTTTCCTAAACCTTAAACACATCCCTACTATCCAACAAAGATTACAAAACCCTAGAATAACTAGATTCTCACTAAGGAACACCATCTCAACTTAGTTTGTACTTAGATTGGGGGTGGTTACATGTAGCTTGGGAAGAACAAGAGGAGCTTGATTATTGTGAAGACTTCACCAAGATATTAGGTTGTCTCTCTTTCTCTCTTAATTTCTTTAACTTATTAGAATATGTGTAACTAAACTATTGATGTTGGATTTGGTGTACTTGTAATATTATCTATGATATTGGTTGATTATCTATGTTTAAGCTTCAATTTATTTATGTGTTGATTTAATTAACTAATTGATTGACATGTAATACAATTTAGATCATGCATGAATAACTATTGATGTATGTGTCTTTATTCAAGGTTTAAGATCACTTATGTGCTTAATTGAAATCAACTTGTTAATTGGGTAATTGAACTTGTATACCAATATTCTAACATCTCTATTCCCGCACCAACTCTCTCTCATTATCACTTTTGCATGTCCATTGCATTTTTTGGTAATTAGTTAAATTAATTAGTGTAATTTAGATAATAGTTGTTAGTAAGTTAGTGATTAGGTTAGTTAATTGCATAAGGAATTGACAACCCTCAGTGGTAATTTAGTGTTAACTTAGTTGTATTTAATTTATGCCCTCTTAGTGTAATCTTAGATTTGTTGTTAGCTTAGGACAATTTCCATTTACTTTCTTGCATGTATATAGTGTAATTATATTATATATAGTATCCAAGGCTAGAACCAATTTAAGGTACCGCACCTCTCTCATGGGAGCGATACCCATATTCGTATCCGCTATACGCATCAAACGATTTGTATACTTGCGAATGGTAAAAACACTTGCACGTCCTGTCATTTTTGACAGTTTTTAGAACTGTCACATTCGCGGCAATCAATGCCTCTTCTGGATCCTCTTAAGGACCTTTTTGGACTCAGTGGAGATCGTCCCCTTCCCCTATTTGTCTTTTATGGTAAACTCGGTAGGGACTGGATACTCGGTGCCACCAATATGTATTGAGTGGCCCCAATCTCCTTCTACCACAACCCATTCGTCCTTCCAAGGCAAGTTATATTTCACATTTGCCCTAGGTACGATGAACTTCATATCATCATAAGCTCTAAGGTAAAACTGACCCTTGGGCACCAAATTTGCTACCTAGAAAATGTATCGGAGCTCGTCAAAGCTAGGTTCCCTTTCTACATTATCCTTCTCACATTGCTCTTTCCAGAGCATTAGGAACCCCATCAAATGCTTCCAGAACCCCAGTGAGATTTGTAGTGGGTTTAGCTCCAAAGCAACAAGTGCCCTGCGAAGGGTTGGATGAAGAGAAAACCTCACCCTGCACTCGAAGGCGTCCACATGAATGAGAAGATGACCTGAGAGAGGGGTATATACATCATAGCCCCGATGAGGGAGAGAGTGGGTGATGGTATCTGGAATATTATAGTCCCTTCTTAAGCGAGCTAGGGTGTCGACTATGTAAACGGAATTCAAAATGACCCGGCCATCATGGAAGGCAACGAGGGGACTGGTAAGTAATCCTGTGGAACCAACAGGTGGGGTGCCATTCCCTTTGTATTCGGTGTCTTTATCATCTTCCTCAATGATGATTTGAATCGAATCCTATGGTTTATTGTTGAATCCCAACCTGATTCTAGGATTCTTGGTCGAGCGGCTATGGTGAGGAAATTGCTACCCCCAGCAGTGTCGCTTACCTCACGACCTCTCTTTCTCCCACTCTGTGATTGAGAGCTCACCTCTGAGTTGATTTTCTCTGAATCTAGGGGGTTGTCGAGGATATCAAGGGGATTTGAAGAAATTGGATGAGGGTCTTGTGAAGAAGTAAGAAGGTTTGAAGAAGTAGCCATCGCAGAAAAAGGAAAAAGAAGAAGAAGAAAGCGTGGAAGACTTCTGGAAAGAAGAAAAGGCGTAGAAAGAGAAAGTTAGGGTTTTACTTCTGCAAATTGAAATTAGTGTGGGTGAAAAAAAGAATTTGGGGTTATTTATAAAAGAAGAGTGGGCGGTTACCAGATCAAAACAGGAAACAGTAATTAATTACCGGAGACGTGCACCAAACGATTTCGAGAAAATTGCGCCAAAAATGGCCCATTCAAACAAGCAGACCATTCATGGCCTAACACATGGTTTGTTCATTAACTCTAGGCGTGCTCAAAGAAGATTTCCTCCTAGACAGTGGAAGCCAACTAGGTAGGATGGAAATTCTTCAAGTGTTCTAGATATCCTGACTCTAGCCCCATAAATCGGTGTTCAAGTCAAGGGGGACTTTTGTTAACCACCAAAATTGGCAAAGGACCAAAGAAGAATTTTCTGCCCATAATCAAGGTAGAAGGATGTCATAGAGAAGCTTTTCAGTATCCCATTACCAAATCCACCAATACCCCATTAAGGAATGTACTGTGTACGCCTTCAGTCGATCCAGATAAAGACTAAGGATCTTTTTGATCACCAGGTGACAAAGCCGTTTTGTGTGTATGTAAATCCACTTGTCAAAATTTTTTTATAAAAACCTCACAAAGCCCTAAATGATATGAAAATACGCTCATTTTAACAACTGTAGCCAGCCTAGGATGTATAGAGTTAGCTCTCTATCTCTAGCAAGGGGCCAACCTAGGATGTATAGAGAAAGCCCCTACTAGCGATTGATCCTTCCTGAGCAACCAACCTAGGGTGTATAGAGTTATTTGCTCATTTCGGATCCTTACCATGAACGCTCGCTATCTAAAAAGGTTTTTATCGAAGACTAAGGTAGCCAACCTAGGGTGTATAGAGGAAGCTTCTAATCCTCTTACAAGAGCCGTCCTAGGGTGTATAGTGACGGACTCCCTTTTGAGGTTAGGTGAAGAACGTGGTCATTGAGACGAGATTCTGGAAATCCCATCTATTGGCATAAGCAATAAACAACCTAATAGAGTGTTTATCAAGTTGTCTACACAAATAGAATCCAAAGAGAAACTTGCAAAGAGAGTGTATCCAAGACAAGTAAATCAATGAAACTATTCATACTCATGAATAGAACTAAGAAAGATAGAAATGTAAATGAAAGTGTTTATATACAAAAACCCAACATCAAAACAAACTAATCCATCAACCCCTTAGAGGGGATTTAGCTACTCATTACAATAATGAAAATAAGAGAAAGAATGGAGAAATAACCCATGGAGATCATCTCTTTCCTTCAAGTTCCCTTTAAGATGAGTAGATATTGAATGAAATGAGAAGAAATGTATTCTTAGATTTAGATTACAATTTCAAAGTTTTTCTAAGTGTAAAAACTCTCTCAAAACAAATACAATACTTTCTATTTATAATCCCTATAAAATAGATTACAAAACTGTTGTAAAACGACACTAGATCGCGTTGGAGTGCGGGTGAGAGTGCTGTTCAAGGACCCACACTCACTTGCACTTTAGTGAATCCTGCAACTTCCAGCTCTCTGGTCAAGGATAGAGTGCGGATGAGAGTGCGGTTGGATGACCCACACTTACCCACACTTTATCAAGTCTTTAACTGTCAGGTCTCGGATCTGGGCAAGAGTGCGGGTGAGAGTGCTGTTGGCTTACCCGTACTGACCTGCACTATTGATGCCTTTGTTTCCATTTGTCCAACTTTTAGCTACATTTGGTCCCTTTTTCGTTCGAAAGTCCCGGAAATGGATAAATGCCTGCAATTACGAACATAGAGCACATAAATGACACTAAAACATAAGAAAAAGACACAAATGATATGGATTTGAGGGCCAAAATGTACAACATATTTGGCGTGATCAAATACCCTCAATCCAAACCTTTGCTCTTCCTCGAGCAAACAAAAGACAAAACAAATAAAATGGACTGAAACCGACCCGACCGACAAAATTCCCAAACACCTAAGCAATAATTTCAAAAAGGTCGCAAGTCTAACTAGTGATGTGATACTAAATGTGTGATCAAGATAAGTAAACATATGTATATTATCTAAAGCAACTTGGAGATACCCAAAGGACACATGCATGACACGAATCCCACGAGAAAAGGTACTCATGCATCCGAGACTACTCACTCCTACACTTTGAGCATAATTCGCTTCAATTCTACGGCTCTCGTGGATTCTCTCTTCTCTTTCCGCTCAAAGTCCTAGGTTCCACACACACACATATGCAAAGATGAATGATGCATAGAATTTAAGCAATGTCTATCCGAGGAAAGGACCACTGTGCCATGGACACGAAAAGATAATATGTCAACCTACATTCCCAATTTAGACATATTATGGATTAAAAAGGGCTTTTCCTTGGTTAAAACGTGGTTGTGGGGTTTCATGAGGTAAAATAAAGATTGGACAATTAGGAATTCAAAATTACCAATCATGCTAGAATAGTCCACACACCCATACAATGCTCTTTTAATTTGATCATTCACACACTAGTGTTTTAGGCATTATTTACCTCCATTTGTGCTTCTTTAGTTATACTCTACTTTGTGAGTACTTGGCATTAAATAATTCAAAACTTCTTTTTTTTTTTCCTTTTCTTTTGAGTTGCCCAAAATTTTCTTATTTTGCAATTTAAGGCTTTGGTCACTTTCATATTCTTAGCCGTTTGCGTAGCACATTTGCTTACAAATTTTCTCTTTGTACATGCTATTTGTCAATTAGAGTATAATTTATTTCATTACCACCATTACACATCCTAACATGATTAGTAACAAAGGTAGTCTTGTGTTTAGGCTATGAGGTATATGGTTGTACATGGTTCTAAATGAAAGAGTAGTGTTTGGCCTCAAATTGGGCTTGGGAGCACACAATATGGATAGGAAAGTGTTTAGGCTTCTTGTAGGTAATTAAGTGCACACACATTGCCTAATGTCATCTCCACAACCATCTATCAAGGGAATGAACTCATCCATCAAGAAATTCACTATTTATATGCATGTCCTATAGCATGAGATATAAATGATGAGAAAAGTGTTTAAGATAATCAATACTAACACTCAAATGCGTAATTTAAAGGTTTGCGTTTATGATCTTGAGGCAATCTGTACTATTAGAACAAGGCGTGAAAGCACCGAGTACCCTCAACTTTACACCAAGGACGGGACAAACCCATGAAAGTGCAAGTGAACCCTGAAGTGGCACCAAGCTACATCACAAGATTACTACGCATACAAGTACTCACCAAAAGCACACGCTAAAAGCATCACATCCAAACAAACTAAAGCTCAAAATTTTTGGCCAAGCGACAAAATTTGAAAAAATTGGACACTAAAAAGACTAAAAAAAACAAGAATAGACTTAAGACTCATAAAAAGATGACTCCAAAAATGGTGACAACACCCTCAAACCAAAACTCAACAATGTCCCCATTGTTTGAAATCAAAAGAATAGGCCTAGCGGGGGAAAAAAACACCATACAAGACTCAAACAGGCTCTATTAATCAAGGCAATTCATACAACATGTCATACAACAAATTTTAACCTAACACATGCATATTCTCAAAATTGGCAGAACGAGGGCACAACAACCCCCAAACAGGATCTTATCAAAAGATCAAAAACCTGTACAAATGTGTGATCAATATGCAACAAAAAGTGTGCTCAACTATATCAACAAAATATTTTAAATCAACATTTAACAAGGATTGAAATCAATTAAGCACTAAGTCAAATAGTAGAGACTCCCTTAGAAGGAAGATTGATTCCTTGTCCGTGTAAGTTGTCATGCAATTCCTAAAAAGATAAAGAACCTAGCTTATGCACAATACCTCTACCAAATGAAAGTCAAATGCAATTTAAAATATCGGCATTAAGGTCCATAGAAACTCCAAAATAAAAGAAAATCAAAAGCTAAAAGTACGAATAAATCAAAATAGTTCAAAACAAATATAACAAAAAATAAAGTAGAAGGTGGATCAATCATCGTCCGAAGATGTGGTCTCTTCCTCAAAGGATGTCCCATTTCCCCTTGGGTCTATCTCTGCTTTGATCCTCTCTTCATGCTCTTTTCTGGACCTCTCAATTACTTCCCGGAGTTGTCTCGCATCTGGATCAATAAAGGGGGCTCCTGTGGGAAATGATGACGGGGCAGGTCTCTTTTTCTTTCTTGAGTAATAGGAGAGACCGAGCTCCTTCCTCAAGCTGGTAATGTTATCCCAAACATCTGCGAAGCTCCCAATGGTTTTAGCCTTGTTATCAGCTATCTATTTCCTATTTTCAAGAATTTCGGTTTTCAAGTTACTAATCCTATCCAATAATATTTACCAAAGGACTCCTTTAAAAGGTTCCTATGGAGGTGGGGTCATCTGATCAAAATCTATAAATTCCATCAAGTCCTGTTCAAACACTATCTGGTCCGGTTCTTGCTCAGCCTATCTACTTGTACCTTCACCTTGAACATATTTCTTCCTCCCAGTTCTTAATCTGACGCATGAGGGGTTCTATTCTCTCCTTTTGGCCGTTCCACGTGCCCTTACTAACAGGTCCTATACCATTATAAAAAGGATCAGACCCAAAATCTACCTCTGCCTCCCTAGAAAATATAGTGATAAGGCTAGGGAAAATGAGAGGCTGCTTGTCCACCCGTATGCTTCCTAGCTCAAGTATCTCCCTCTTGACTAGAGAGCCAACGTCCATCAACTGATGGTGAAGTATGCAATAGAGGACCATGGATGCATTGAAGTTAATTGCAGTCCTGTGTTTCCTAGGGATTAGGGAGTGGGAGATGAACACGTGCCAAAACCCCAACTCCAACTTCAAATTGGTGTGCTTCATGCGGTAGTCTAGGGCCACCCAAAACTCCATTGGTCTGATCACCAACTCATTAGCGAACTCCACATTCTGTCTCAAGAAAAGATCGCTCCAGGTTATTCCATTATGAAGTCTTTCAACCACCGCTTGATCATCTGGGAGCTAAGTCCTGTAATACTTGTTAATGTTTGTGATAGTTATTTAGACTTCTACCCCTCGAACAAACATGGTGGACATCTGCTGAAACTCTTATGGTACCAAATTAGCGTAGAACCACTACCTTTCTCAAATATAAGGGAGGGTGGCTGACAAAAGTTCCCCATCCTCCCATTTTGACTTCCCGAGGTGTAGGGTGTCATCTAGCTCATCCACTGCTATTCCCCTTTCTGTCACATTGTCTCGCTGCCTAAAACACTCCAAGCGGTTAGTGAACTCTTCGTTCTGGACACAATGAGGCATATTAGAAGCCCTCCTTGATCTTCTCCCAGATCCTTGTCAAACATGGGTGGTAGACTTCCTAGTTCTTCCTGACATCTGCACAAGACAAACAACCGAGTTTAGGGAAACCTTTAACAAGGAACTATAACATTTGGAAACCAACAAAAATAATTCTGCCTGATTGATAGAGTGTGGGTCAGAGTGCAGGTCAGTAACCTGCACTCACTTACACTTTAACATATTTTCAGTTTCCAGCACAGCAGACCCACATCAAACACACATGCAATAATTTTGAAACTTCTCAAGCATAATCAACTAAGAATTTATCATTGCAAACTCTAAGTTACTCAACAAATACATGTTCAAAACTACCAAATCCGAAATTAAATCAAGTAAGTGCAATGGTAATCACAACTTGTAAAAAAAATTCTCTACAACAATCTTTCCCACAAGATTCTCTAACATGCATCCTAAATAGGCAAAGAAAAGGTACAAAAATCGTGACCTATCCTTAATCAATGGCGTTCATGCATATAAAGAGAGAATATTGAATGAAAAAGATGAAAATCACAATTGTAAAAACGTTTAAACATAAGTAGAGAAGAAATTCATACCTTAGTTGTCTGAAAATTGAAACGTGGGGCACAAGGAGTACCTTAGGGTTTTAGAGAGGGAGGAAAGAGAGAATAGGGTGGTTTGATATAAGTGGTGGAGCTTGAGAAAAAAATCTGTTATAGTTATGTAACACGCGCAAAGTGCGGGGTGGGTACGGGTCATTGACCAGCACCCTAACCCCGCACTCTATTACCTGATGTGCTCTGTTCTCGGAGTGCGGGTAAGTGACCCACACTTGACTCGCACTGTTTCCCAGGTCTGGCCTCTCTGAATCCTGCTATCTCATCTACCTGCACTAAAACACCACAATCAGCAATCTTCCATACCTTATAAACCAAATACTAATCAAAACCCATAACTTCTATCAAACAAAAAGAAAAATGCAAAAATATTTAAAGTAACTTTAAAATTACTTCAATGACCTCATGGCGAGACATGGTGAACCAAAGGTGATTTGACCGGACTGGGTAGCATACTTTTTTTTACTGCCCAAATGGGTGCTATTGGATATATATATATATATATTTTTATCTATTCCTACTGTCCTCACTTGCCCTACCAAATCCTTTCTAACCCAACTTTGTTTGACTTTAGGTGGGTACCTTCTATACCTCATTTGACTTGTTCTAAATCTTTTGAAACTAAAGCAATGAGCTTTAGTGTGCCCTCTTTTGGCACAAAAATAACAAGTGAATGAATGATTAGGCAAACTCCTTGATTGGTTGTTGGTGTTGGGCCCGTGGTATTTCTGAATTTTTAGGGATTTCAACTCATTCTCTGTCGCGTCTAGTTAGACAATAAAGTCACACTCCTTGACCTTTACGAGCTTCAATTCTTCCTCCTTCTTGTTCAAACGTGCTTGCAATTCGATTGCATCATTGGTTGACTTTTCAACCCCCGTAAGCATTTTCCTTGATTTTCTCGCATTCTCCTCCTCAAACTCTTCCGCAAGGTTGGCCAAATCTTCTAAGTTCTTGGAGACTTCCTTCTCCTTTGTTGTCAAGCATCAAAACTTGCTCTCCTAGTTCTTTGTTCAATTACGAGAAATCATGAACTTTCTTCTCAACATACCATTCTCGGCTTTTAACAACCTTACTTCTAGCTTGAGCTTTGTGTCATCTTTTTCTAGCTCACCTAACTCCTAAAAAATGGTTGAGGCTAATTTTTCCTCTTCAAGCTCAACCTCCCCTTTTTTCTCTCAAACAATCGTGGTTACCCAATGTTAAGATTATGCTCAATAGCAAGAGTGTAATGTTGTAATTAACAATCTTTTTCATATTAATAAAGTGATTTCTGGTTTAACAAATCGCATAACATTTATAGTTTGTATTATAATTGTCAAAGTAAATAATCATAAGGTCTAAAGACTATGGGAAAAGAAGAATTGTTCGTACATCTGGATATGTATGTGGTAGACACAATTCTTTAGTTAGTCTTGAATATTGTTCACAACTTAAGTTAAAGGTTGGGCACCTTTATCTTGTTAAAGTTGTAGAATTCTTTTGCTAGCATTTGAGTGGGATCAAATGAGATATGATGAGTCTAAAATCATCGGAGTGTCTTCGAGCAAAAGGATCTAGTGCACTGGGTGCATTGAACTGGATCACAATGAAAAGCTTTATCTAGAACCGTCAATAGATAATAGTCTTTTCATTATCAGGACAATCGGAGAGTCTATCTTAATCCTGAGATAAATGATGGACTTATGGTTGCAAGTGATATCATTTGAGTTATCAATGAGTACGATTATATCGCATAGTCTATCCTCGATAGTTTGGTGATATTCATTTGTTAATCGATAGAGGACTTAATTTATAGATATGGACATCGTGGCTCCATTTAATTAAATGAGAGTATAATATCATCATATGGATGTTTTGAGGTAATTGGATATTAAATCTCAACGTTGAGTTTTCAATAGTGTCTATTGAA
This sequence comes from Acer negundo, assembly GCA_035582765.1. Lineage (NCBI taxonomy): Eukaryota > Viridiplantae > Streptophyta > Magnoliopsida > Sapindales > Sapindaceae > Acer > Acer negundo. The sequence continues at coordinate 8,553,013 of CM069238.1, read as the reverse complement.
AACATGGCTTCTGGACAAGTCAAAATATCCAAGTTCAAAACGTGGTCATATGAGTAAATATGGTAACTTGGAGAGTTATAGGCGGTCTATGAACTCTTGGCGATTACTGATATTAATCACGAGGATACACTATCTCCAATATGATTGTCTAGGGTATGAATGAGGAGCATCTTCCTTTTCTATCTTTATTTAAGAGTTCAGTTTTAGCTCTTTAGTGGAATGAGTTAAAATTAATGGATCGGACCTAAGTGAATCATTTGTTGATTGTGATTAGGTTATGTCTATTGAAGCTTAAATTTAGATGGCCCGCCAAGATCCCCAATCCACACGGACTTGCATGGATCACTTGATATATTCTACCGGACCAATTTAAGGGTCCATTTAGAATTGCATTTAATATATTAAGAATATAATTTGCACATTATTTAAGTAATGGGCTGCTCAATTATATTAATATATTAATGAAAGACATGTGGGCTTGTTTCTTTTAGTAAGAATGGGTCTGGTTCACATGTGGGCTTTTTTATTTAAAGTCCAATGGATTAAATGAAATAGGAAAATAATATTAGGCCCATCTTATATATAAGTGGGGCGGCTAGGTTAAAGTTTTGACCTAAAAATATTATTTTGTTTCATTTGTTTTAATTAAATAAGAATTAATTGATTTATTGATTAATTGTTTAATTAAAGAAACAAATCTTTCCTAAAAGTAAAAGACTTGTTTGATAAGTAAATAAATAAATTAGTATTATTTATTTAATCAAATAAGGAGTCTTTTTTTTTTAGTCAAATAAAAGAATAAAAATAAAAGAGTTGGATTAGGGTTTGAAGTCTATAAAGTTAAAAAGAATTAGGGTTGAATTTCAGTCACCCTATATAAGTGACATGATGAAATTCGGCCAACCCTAATTAGATACTACATAGAATTCGGCAACCCTAAAGGAAAAAGAAGAAAAATTCGGCCAACCTATATATATGTTCTTATAGGGTTCGGCCACATCAATGAATTGGTACTTGAGTTTTTATTTTCTTTCTTCTTCTTCTTAATTCTAAGAGAGTTTTTATTCTAGAGAGACAAAAAGGAGTGAAAAATTATTCTTTGATAGTATACAATTGCTTAAACATCAATAAGCTTGTGTATACGATATCGATCTAGGTTCACGCGAGTTTCGATCATAAGATTGTGAACTCAAAAGTGACCGGAATAATTTTGACATTCTTTTGATTGTTTTGTGACTAACAAAGAAAAGAAAGTATTTGTTTGGTCCATTCACAGGTTTGCAATTCAAAGGAAAGGGAGACCACGCTCCTAGGTGATCCACGTTCGTGTTCGGATTGAAGGTCTTGCGGATTACCATCGACGTAAGTCAATCGGATCACGCGACAAGAGGTAATTTACTTTTGTTGATATATATGCATGTTTATTGATTAAAAGGGTTTAAGGTTCATAAAGGAAAAATTTTAAAAGTCACTAAATCGTCTTTAGTATCGCTTCCGCTGCGTGTAACACTTTTATTTGTTCATTTTTCCCTACACCCAATTCCATGTCGGTTACACCCTCAAAAGCTTGCACGAGAGTGAGTACTCGGCTTCTCTTCTTCTTTGACTTTGGCTTTTCCAATACTAGGCAATCATCTACTTGACTCTTCTTCGGACAGTCAACCTTGAAACACCTCCACAACTAAACGAAATATTCATAGAACAGGTATCAACCACCATCCTAGCTATGGCCATAAACGACCTCCCAAAGAGTAACTCCCAATCCCTATCATAGGATTCACCTCTCTTGGTATCTAGTATAACGAAGTCCACTGGAACTAATAAACCGTGCACATTCACATAGAATTCTTCAACTACACCAACTGGAGTAGTGGGAGAGTTGTCCGCTATAATGAGAGTTCTAGAGGTAGGTTTGATTACTTTAATCTTCAACTGCTTGCATAACTCCAATGGCATCATATTGATGCTAGCTACCATATCAAGCACTGCTCCCATATTTGGCGAATTTCCTATAGTGACATTTATCACAAAACTTTTGGGATCCGTAAGTTTAATGGGACAATTTTCACCCTTTCCCATTTATCATCCTATGCGACCTTCACCATATTTTCTGCCTTCACCTTAGTATAATGATCTAGAATTTTGACTTGGTTGGGAATAATCTCTGGCCCTACCACTTTCTCAACCTCCTCTTCTACCACTTCTAGCACATTGATGTGCTTATCGGGACAAGGTGACTTCCCCTTATTCTACATAACCAATGCTTAACAAATTTGTGCCAATTGGGTTTCCATCTTCTTTGATGAAGCGTTATGGCTATATTCTCTCTGATCGTTGGATTGCATGTAAGCTGTCATTCTCTGCTCCGATGCATACAAAGTGTTCTTGAGGGCTTCAGAACCAATGCCAACTGTTTTGATCATTGTACTGACTATCTCCTCAAATGCCTCGTCTTTTGCTTGATTGAAGGGTTCTTGGGAGTTGAAGTTGGCTGAAGGGTTGTTACTAGAACTACCCCACTGGCCATTGTTGCTAAGACCCTCTTGATTGTATCTACTGTATCCACGATTTTGGTAACCTTGACTATTGTTACCACCTTGGTAGTTGTTCCCACTTTGGTAGTTATTCGCATTTTAAGAGTTGTTCGCACCTAGGTGGTTGTTGTTATAACAAGACAAATTAGGGTGGTTTCTCAACCCTAGATTGTACGTATTAGAGTACGCGTCATTCATTTGCCTCTGGAATTCACCAAGGGCTTGGGCTTCCTCTTCTTGATCAAGTTGTCGTTCTCCCCCTTCTATCTCTCCCATGACTTGACTCACTCCATAAGACTGCCCTAGCTTTCCAGTTATGAGCTCCATAATAGATTGGAGTTCCTTATTCATCATTGACATTTGAATTTGCCTTTGGGTGTCCACACCAACCTCTAGCCTTCCACCCTTTCTCACATTTGATGTCCTTTGTTATGAATTCTAAGCGATCTTATCCAATATATCAAAGTCTTTGATGGCTCTCTTATCTACGATTATACCCCCATACGCATTATCTATAGCATTTGTGTGATAGATGAAAGACCACTAAAGAAGGAATTCACCTTCAACCCTGGAAGATATGTATGTGGCGGCATTTGAGCGAGCAACAAGTTAAACCTCTCCCATGCTTCATGAAAAGGTTCACCATCCTCCTCTTAAAAATATATTATCTTCATCCGTAGGTCCTTAGCCTTTTGTGACAGGAAAAAAATGTTGAAGAAAACCTTGCACACCTGAGCCCATGTCAACAATGATCCTGGCCTCATATTTATGTACCAAGTCATAGCCCCATCCTTCAAACAATACTAGAAACATCTGAAGTGGAGCTGCTCTCTTGTTAGCACTGCTTAGTGAGCCATCACCGGAAAAGTCTCTAAAGTGGCACCATATTGCTTCAAGAATTGAAGACAGTCTTCAGTACCTCTTCCATTAAAAGATGGAAGGAAACTAATATGCATATTCTTCAATTTGTATTGCCTCACCACATCATCAAGTACTATGGCTGTATGCACATTTCCTACAAAGGGGAGTGTATACTCGCCCATGGTGAGACCCAGTTGTTCATCCCCATGCACACTAAGATCACAGTCATAAGCATGTTGATCGTGCTAATTCAGCCCATAAGCATGCTGCTTATGTTGATTCTGAGGATTTGTCTCCCATATTCTGATGGTGCTGATTCTAAGGGTTTTTTTCTTCCATAATGCCCTTAAACTGATTTACTATCCTTCTTACTTGATTGGTGTTATCGTTGACCGGTAAAACTACTCTCCTTGACGATCTTCTTTTGAGCATAAAACTAGAATCTTGAAATTCCACAACAAAGACCGCACAACGTAAAAATAAACAAACAAACTAAAAACGAAATGTGAGTATACAAAAATACAACTCAAATAAAAACTAATCAAAGCCAAACATGTCGATCCCTGGCAACGGCACCATTTTGACAAAGCCGTTTAGTGTGTATGTAAATCCACTTATCAAAAATAATTTATAAAAACCTCACAAAGCCCTAAATGATAAGAAAGTGCAAGTATGGCGGTAAGTGGGGTATCATCCACAAGGATCGTGTTTAGCTAAAACTAATTGGAACTTAAGTAATATTAATGCAATAAAAGTAAATGGTTTATGTTGTGAAAATATGAATGAGCAAACACTATATGATTACGCTAGAAAAGTAACTAAAATGGAATGCAAATGGGATGTAGATAAATATGATAGAAACTAAAGAATTGACGGACTAGTAAGCTAACAATGGGCAATTGCATATAACACAAAAATATGCTCATTTTAACAACCGTAGCCAACCTAGGATGTATAGAGTTGGCTCTCTATCTCTAGAAAGGGGCTAACCTAGGATGTATAGAGAAAACCTCTTACTAGCGATCGATACTTCCCGAGCAACCGACCTAGGGTGTATAGAGTTAGTTGCTCGTTTCGGATACTTACCATAAACACTCGCTATCTAAAAAGGGCTCTACCGAAAACTAAGGTAGTCAACCTAGGGTGTATAGATGAGGCTTCTAATCCTCTCACAAGAGCCATCCTAGGGTGTATAGTGATGGACTTCTGTTTGAGGTTAGGTTAAGAACGTGGTCATTGAGCCGAGATTCTGGAAATCCCATCTACTAGCATAAGCAATAAACAACCTAATAAAGTGTATATCAAGTTGTCTACACCAATAGAATCCGAAGAGAAACTTGCAAATAGAGTGTATCCAAGACAAGTAAATCAATGAAACCATTCATACTCATGAATAGAACTAAGAAAGATAGAAATATAAATGAAATAGTGTTTATATACAAAAACCCAACATCAAAACAAACTACTCTATCAATCCCTTAGAGGGTATTTAGCTACTCATTACAATAATGAAAATAGGAGAAAAGATGGAGAAATAACTCATAGAGATAATCTCCTTTATTCAAGTTCCCTTTAAGATGAGTAGATAGTGAATGAAATGAGAAGAAATGTATTCTTAGATTTAGATTACAATTTCAGAGTTTTTCTAAGTGTAAAAACTCTCTCAAAACGAATACAACACTTTCTATTTATACTATTTACAAAATAGGTTACAAAATTGTTGTAAAACGACATTGGATAGCGTTGGAGTGTAGGTGAGAGTGCGGTTCAGGGACCCGCACTCACCCGTACTTTAGTGAATCCTGTAACTTCCAGCTCTCTGGTCAAGGATAGAGTGTGGGTGAGAGTGCAGTTGGATGACTCGTACTCACCTGCACTTTATCAGGTCTTCAGCTGTCAAGTCTCGGATCTGGGCAAGAGTGCGATTGGCTAACCCACACTCACCCGCACTTTATCCTTCCTTTAGATGTCAGGTCTCGGGTTTTTGTGATTGTGTGGTTGGGAGTGCGGTTGGGACTTGCACTGACCCGCACTATTGATGCCTTTGTTGCCATTTGTCCAACTTTTAGCTTCTTTTGGTCTTCTTTTCATCCAAAAGTCCCACGATATGCTCTAAGCACTGGAAATGGATAAACACCTGCAATTAGGAACGTAGTGTTAGGATTATGCTCAATAGCAAGAGTGTAATGTTGTAATTAACAATCTTTTTCATATTAATAAAGTGATTTCTGGTTTAACAAATCGTATAGCATTTATAGTTTGTATTATAATTGTCAAAGTAAATAATCATAAGGTCTAAAGACTATGGGAAAAGAAGAATTGTTCGTACATCTGGATATGTATGTGGTAGACACAATTCTTTAGTTAGTCTTGAATATTGTTCACAACTTAAGTTAAAGGTTGGGTACCTTTATCTTGTTAAAGTTGTAGAATTCTTTTGCTAGCATTTGAGTGGGATCAAATGAGATATGATGAGTCTAAAATCATCGGAGTGTCTTCGAGCAAAAGGATCTAGTGCACTGGGTGCATTGAACTGGATCACAATGAAAAGCTTTATCTAGAACCGTCAATAGATAATAGTCTTTTCATTATCAGGACAATCGGAGAGTCTATCTTAATCCTGAGATAAATGATGGACTTATGGTTGCAAGTGATATCATTTGAGTTATCAATGAGTACGATTATATCGCATAGTCTATCCTCGATAGTTTGGTGATATTCATTTGTTAATCGATAGAGGACTTCATTTATAGATATGGACATCGTGGCTCCATTTAATTAAATGAGAGTATAATATCATCATATGGATGTTTTGAGGTAATTGGATATTAAATCTCAACGTTGAGTTTTCAATAGTGTCTATTGAAAACATGGCTTCTGGACAAGTCAAAATATCCAAGTTCAAAACGTGGTCATATGAGTAAATATGGTAACTTGGAGAGTTATAGGCGGTCTATGAACTCTTGGCGATTACTGATATTAATCACGAGGATACACTATCTCCAATATGATTGTCTAGGGTATGAATGAGGAGCATCTTCCTTTTCTATCTTTATTTAAGAGTTCAGTTTTAGCTCTTTAGTGGAATGAGTTAAAATTAATGGATTGGACCTAAGTGAATCATTTGTTGATTGTGATTAGGTTATGTCTATTGAAGCTTAAATTTAGATGGCCCGCCAAGATCCCCAATCCACACGGACTTGCATGGATCACTTGATATATTCTACCGGACCAATTTAAGGGTCCATCTAGAATTGCATTTAATATATTAAGAATATAATTTGCACATTATTTAAGTAATGGGCTGCTCAATTATATTAATATATTAATGAAAGACATGTGGGCTTGTTTCTTTTAGTAAGAATGGGTCTGGTTCACATGTGGGCTTTTTTATTTAAAGTCCAATGGATTAAATGAAATAGGAAAATAATATTAGGCCCATCTTATATATAAGTGGGGCGGCTAGGTTAAGGTTTTGACCTAAAAATATTATTTTGTTTCATTTGTTTTAATTAAATAAGAATTAATTGATTTATTGATTAATTGTTTAATTAAAGAAACAAATCTTTCCTAAAAGTAAAAGACTTGTTTGATAAGTAAATAAATAAATTAGTATTATTTATTTAATCAAATAAGGAATTTTTTTTTATTTAGTCAAATAAAAGAATAAAAATAAAAGAGTTGGATTAGGGTTTGAAGTCTATAAAGTTAAAAAGAATTAGGGTTGAATTTCAGTCACCCTATATAAGTGACATGATGAAATTCGGCCAACCCTAATTAGATACTACATAGAATTCGGCAACCCTAAAGGAAAAAGAAGAAAAATTCGGCCAACCTATATATATGTTCTTATAGGGTTCGGCCACATCAATTAATTGGTGCTTGAGTTTTTATTTTCTTTCTTCTTCTTCTTAATTCTAAGAGAGTTTTTATTCTAGAGAGACAAAAAGGAGTGAAAAATTATTCTTTGATAGTATACAATTGCTTAAACATCAATAAGCTTGTGTATACGATATCGATCTAGGTTCACGCGAGTTTCGATCATAAGATTGTGAACTCAAAAGTGACCGGAATAATTTTGACATTCTTTTGATTGTTTTGTGACTAACAAAGAAAAGAAAGTATTTGTTTGGTCCATTCACAGGTTTGCAATTCAAAGGAAAGGGAGACCACGCTCCTAGGTGATCCACGTTCGTGCTCGGATTGAAGGTCTTGCGGATTACCATCAACGTAAGTTAATCGGATCACGCGACAAGAGGTAATTTACTTTTGTTGATATATATGCATGTTTATTGATTAAAAGGGTTTAAGGTTCATAAAGGAAAAATTTTAAAAGTCACTAAATCGTCTTTAGTATCGCTTCCGCTGCGTGTAACACTTTTATTTGTTTATTTTTCCCTACACGTAGATCTCATAAGAAGACACAAATGATATGGATTTGAGGGCCAAAATGTACAACATATTTGGCACGATCACCGGGTACCATGTGACACAAAAATAAAGGTCCTAGCACCCAGCTACAACTCGCACCAGGTAGCCCATTACTATGCCATCTCGATACCCCGCTACAGCATCCACTGGTATCCCGATACCCCGATAACCAGAAGAGCAATAATAATCATGATCCAATTGAAGGCCGGATACCTAAAAATCTTGGCATCCCCTAGTACTGGTTAACCAGGAAGTTTAAGTATAAGATGAGGAAGTTGCCAAGGCAAGATCCACGTATCCATAAACCAAGATTAAAGCTCTAAGGAGGAATGCTAAAAGCGCCAATGTTTTATCTATAAGAAGGTAGATTCGTTCCTACCACTTAAGAATTTGATTTAAAAGAGAAGTCAACTCTGTCCAGAATCGTCCCAATAAGGAATCACTTGATTCTAGGGATTAAAATCATCGCAAAACTCTCGCTTATCGCCAAGGAAAATCTCATGATTTCTAAAACCCTATCGAAATTATAGGAGTGTATGGCAAGAAAAAGGACCTATATATATGACATCATACTCACAAAAATAAGGAGACTAAAAATAAGGAGAGGAAGGGATTCAAGAGCTGAAAAATGACTCTATGAATCCTAAACACTACGAAATTCTACTTATTGACATGCTCGAGATCTCCAACATCCACTGTATCAGATTTTGTCTGTAAATCATATTTTTGTATTACGTTTGTATTTCTGTAATGAGTAACGTGTGTTTTATTTCTTTGATATCAAAGTAAAATTGTTTGTTCTTGATCTTTTCTTTATTGCACCTAGTCGCTTGCCGGAAAATCATATAGGTATGGAACAACGTGATACCCCTCCAATCGTGATCAATTTTGATCGTGGTCCTCAGAGTTGTTAAGTGGAAATTCACCCTAGTGACAATTTTCCGTTAACAAAAGGTATTAAGACTTCTTTCCTTTTGCAAGGCTCTGGTGCACACACACACAATTCATTCATAAGTGTCTCTGCATAGTTGTGCCAAATTAGTATAACATATTCACATGTTTTAGTATGCTCATGCATTGATCTCATATTGCCATACATTGTAGAAATGCTTGTATTAGGACTATGTCTAGGAAATTGCATACTTGTGTGATCTTGTGTTTATTTATTTATGTATATGTGTATTTAGACTTGAATATGTTCCTAAATGATTCCTTGTTGAGTTCCGGTCGTTTCGATTACTCACTCATTAGTTTTCGAGTTTTGAGTAGGAGTTTACGACACTTTCCGTACATTTATCGTACATGGTTTTCGTCTTTTCGATTTTCATATTTTTGTGAAAGTTTTGTTGACATCCTTGTGCGTGAGGGAGTTACGGTTTGTAATCCGAAAACGGATTTGAATTCAGAGTTCGGAGATCGAAGAACGGTCAAAGAACACGAGAGGTAAGCAAAGGGGAAAAGAGGTGGCAAATTTCCATTAGCACCCCTTGGGCATGTGGGCGCGTGGTGCCCACGCCAAGCAGTGCTCTCGGTCTCCACGTGAAGAAGATTGCTTCACCACGCTGAAATGCTTCATTTGATTCACGAGCTGCATGATTCAATTTCAATTTACTTCGACTAAATGGGATTGTATTGTGTGCGTTCCTTGTACAAAAGTCTTGGTGTGTCATGCTTAATTAAATGCATGTGTTGACTTGTCTTTATTTCCTATTAGTCATTTATGAGCTCTCTTGTGTGAGCTTACCACACCGGATGAATCTCTTTGTCTTTAAATTTCTCTCTCGACCGAGATTCAAATTGTGTAATGGTGAAGAATTAATTGTGTGCAGGTTTTTTTTTTTTTTTTTCCTTTGTTTTTCTCTCGACTTTCAATCATCGTATGTCTCTCATCTTTCATCCCATTTAAATTATTCAAGTTGGAAAATCTTCGTATTGGAGTCCTCTACAAACCCTAACCCTAAGCAACTTTGAGGTCATTTGATCAAGTTTTCATTAGATTCATCACCATTTTCGGACTGCACCTACTTTTTCTAGGTAATTGTTCAAACCTTTGTGTTCTTGAGCTTAAATGTTCTTTAATTACCTTGAGCTTTCTTTCAATATATGTGTATGTTCTTGATCAAGTGTTATTAGGTCTGTAGACTTCAATTAAAAGCTAATTTAATGTTAAATAGAATCTTGAATGTGAGTTATGTTTTTTCTAAACCTATGTTTTCACATGCTTGTGAGTTTTATTGTGATTAGCTTTGAATCTAGAACTATTTGTGTATTGATTTTGAATATTCTTATTATTAATAATTCCTAGTTGTGTTATGTTTCATTGATTGATCATTTTTGAAAATAGCACTTGTTTGTGTATGTTTTTAGAGCTTTGATTGGATTCACTTAATTGATATTTGAATACATGCTCTAATTGATTTCTAGAAGAAGTTTGAAGATCTAATCTCATTTCACTAGAATTTTCGTATATGTACTAAATGCTTAAGGTTGTGCTTCAAGAACATGTGTTTATCTTAAGCTTTAGTTGCATGAATTCAGTATAGAATTAAAGTGTGTTTGGTGATTTGACATGCTCTAGATTTCGATTCATGTTGTTTTAATGACTAGACAATATTTGACTTGTGTGCTCACTTGACTAAGTCTATATCTACATGAAGTGTACATAATCCATACATTTCATATGTTCATGCATCATCTTGTGTGATTGCATCATTTGGATTGTTAAACTAGAATATCATACATTGTGTGCTCATTGTTTAATTTTAGTTTCCGTAGCTCATATTGATCATATGTCCTATGTTGAATTTGCTTGCATCATTTGCATCACATAGATCATTTCCTTGCAAAAGGTGTGAAGTCACTTGTTGTTGAGTGATTCTTCAACATAGAGCAAGGAAGACTTGGTTAAGAGTGTTAGGCTCTAAGTAATTCCAATCAAGGGAAGTCTTGGCTAAGAGGTGTGATGACTCCAAGTAAGTCCGAGCAAAGTCTTGTCTAGGAGTGTGAGACTCTGGCAAGGAGTTAGGCTTCAAGTAAGACCGAGCAAGGAATTCTCCCTAGAGACTTGTGATAAGTCTAGCTTAGGGAGTGGCTTTCTAGAGGCAAATGATTTTTCTTGGTTAGGAACTTAGTGGCAAGTGATTCACTAGGCCCGAGGGTAGAGTAAGAGTTGATAGCTTAGAGAGTGCATCATAGGATTGGTCACATCTTTGAGTGTGTATCTTTTATTCGTCATAGTGGATTTGCTTTACCAGTGGTTGTGGATTCAACCCATGGATGTTTCCTCTTCGGATGTTTTACCACGTAAAACTCAATGTGTCAAATGTCTCTCTCTTTCTCTTTATATTTGTATGTATGATCAATATATCTTGTTTAGAATCTCATGTTCTCACATCCTTGTAAACAAGATATTTGTAGGGAAAGAGATGCACACATTATTTGTTGAATCAACATTTGTTTCTTGTATTTTGTAAGTGTTTAACATTGTATCTTGTGATATTCTATATCAAGTTGTAAAGCTTTACTTAGTGAGTTTACATTGTAATATTCTAAGTACAACCTGTAGAATTTGCTTTGCATTGAACATTCTTCTATATAAGATACATTGTCTCGTGTTGTATGTTGTGTGAACTAAGGGTGGTGAATCAAGCATACATGTAATTATTGTTTTCTCATAATAATCATATTAAAGGTTAATTTGTATGCTCACCAAGGTTTTGACAAAAGCATCAAAAGAGTTTTTAAAATTAGAGTGTCAACCTATTCACCCCTCTAGGTTGTTTAGTACAACCTTGTAGGTATTTTCAATTATTCATACACCCGCAAAAAACAGTTCTACTAAAAACGATGTAGTTTTGTGAGAATTCTATAAATAGTCCATGATACCATCTTCTTTGACAAGAACTCTTGATTTTTTGAGATATAGTGAGAGGCTTGAGTTATGAGAGAGAGAAAGGTTCAAGAAACCATTTTTAACTTTCCATTCCCTATTCATGTGCATTTAAGGCATCATAAAGCATGGGTCTTCATTGCATTTTCACTTTGTAGGTAAGAACAACATCCCCTCTCATTTACTGTTCTTGTTTTATTACTAAGACATCATCTTTATTGCTTTGTCTTTGAAGTTATGATTATTATATAGGGTTAGCTAATAACTAGGATTGTTGGGTATTCATAATCACATCTAATTAAGCATTTAGTGTTAGTCTAGCACATATTTTCACTTGAGCATTCATACATATTCACTTACATATTAACTATCTTCATTGAGTCTAAGTCTTATGGCCACATGTGGTAATTTCATAAGCAAGTGTCAAGAGCCACTATAAAAGATCAGCGGGTAGATAGGTTTAAGTTACGATCCTTGAGAAGAGTGACTAGGATGTCAACTTATGAGGTAATTAAACAATCATAAAGTGGATTTATGTGACTAAGTGGCTAGCGAGGCTAGTCCCGTGGGTTTTTCCTAGTTGGAGGGTTTCTCACGCAAAAACCAAGTGTTTTTTATTTTTCACATTTTAAATTTGATTTTAATTGTTGGTTGTGATTAATATTGACTAATCGAAAAGTTGGTAAATTAATCGATTGACAATCCATTCACCACCGCCCACTACTTTGTTTAGACACATTTTAGGTTATTTTCAATTGGTATCAGATCCAGTGAGATACTTAGGTAGATCCTCGCTTCTTTGTGTCTTGCATATTGCATTTGATCGCTATAAAAATGTTCACATTTTGAGTACCCATTTCCTAACTTTTGTAACCGTTTTATGAGTAGTTTAGGTGTTTAGTGTTGTAAATAAGTGTTTTCATGTATTTTCATTGTTGCAAGGGTCTTTTAGACCATAGTGGAGTTTTTAGGGCAAAAGGGAAATATTTGAAAGTTTAGGAAAGTGCAGACTGCAAGCTGCACTGTCAAGTTGCACCGAATACCAGAAGGTTGTGCAAAGATGTCGGTGCAAGAAAAAAGTTGCACCCAACATCAGATGAATGCATGGGTTGGATAGTACGGGCTAGAAGCTGCACTGAAGCACCTGCACCAAAGATTAGAGACGTGTCTGGAATGACAAAGTGTAGTCCAAGCCACACTGATAGATAAAACTATGTTATAAAAACCTAACTCGCAAGTGCACGAATCGTGAGATAAATACAACAACAAGTAGGGATCATTCCCACAAGGAAAAGTGAATTACCGATTAAACTAATTTTAATTAAAGCTAAGCAAGTAACAATATCCAAGAGATTTCGGATTGATTGATTTAAAACTGAATTATTTATGAAAGTAGTTAACAAGAATATGTGAATGTTATCAAGAGGTGAGAAAACTAGGTCATCAATGCTCCCCAACTACGTTGACTCAATGCTTCAAATTGACTTTGATAAAAGATGTTAACCAAGTTAAGGGTTCGTTCTTAAATTAAGTATGATTGTTACCATATAGTCTTGGAATGAATTAAGTGTTCTCAATTATAGTTTACCTCAAAACTTGATGTGTAAACTACAACCAAAAACCCATTAAGTGAATGAACAAGTGAACCAAATCTTACGAGCATATAAACAGGCATGATAAGTTTTACCCATTCAATTGAAGATTGATTAAGAGTACGTGACGTAACACACCTTAAACTCAATCATTAAATGATCAAAACCCAAGATTCATGCCTGAGCATATAAACATGCATGAACATGAATAAAGAATTATGACATAGGATTAATTGAATGAATCAAAACTTGAATTAAGAAAATATAGTCAATTCTAACAAAGAGAATTCATAGAGGTTCACATTGGTTCCCTAGTATGGAGTTAGTTACATATAAAGGAAATGACACGAGAAGAGAAGTAATAGATAAAACCCATGGAGGCCTTTAATGAATTGATCAGATCTTCGATGTTACGTCTTCTTCATCTTGCAAATCTTCTATGTGTAAGCGGGGTTGAGAGAATTCTATGGTGTGTTGTGAAACGGCCTATGGTCCGTAAACGAACGAGGTAGTGGGGGATGACCCCCTTTGGTGGTTTGGGACCTCCCTTTTCTCGATATCACAAAATTATGGTTCATAGGATTTTAAATAGGTGTAGATGCTAGGCCATGTCCTTAAACAACAAGGAAATCAATTCCCTTTTAGAACTCTACCTATTTGGAATTTTATTTCTTTCCTAATCCATCCAAATTGATTACTTTTTGAAGGGAGATAAGGATTAGATGTTGACTTGCTTCCTAAGACTCTCACACATATTCAAGATGGTAATATTTCCCGTTCCGACAACTTGTGAAACAAATCCCGAAAGTATTTACGGATTTTATTAATGACTGATCTGACTTATGGGTACTAAAACGGGCATAATTTATTGTAGAAAGTTCAGATCGATGAGCCATAAATTGGGTTGGGCACTTTATTCCCGGGGATTCAAAGAGGTGATAGGACACATGGTTCAATCGGAACTAAGAGATATGGCCCTCGTTACACGGCTTATCTACACTGTCTCGAGATACCACAGTGACTAATAATGTGAAACCGCTGTGACTAATAATGTGAAATCCATAGCGGTTATCACAGCTGTCTTCACTTTTCTTGAGAGCACTTTGGGTGTTGCTGTGGAAACCCACAGCGGTTTGTATGGCAAATTGCATAAAAATCCCTTGAATCTTCCAAAATCACCTTTTTCTCTGAAATACTTCAAACATATCACTTGGATCCAATAACCTGAAAATGCTCAAACGTACAAATTAAAACCCTAAAAGACTCGAGAAACAAGCAATTGATTTGAGGAATGACAATCAAAAACATATACAATAAATGACCGATCAAATACCCTCAAACCTATGTTTTGCTAGTCTTTAAGCAAAACTAAAATAAAACAAAAACTAAAATAAAAACCTAAAAACAAAAATTTTAAACTAAGCCACTTTCGCAGGGAACATGATAGCATTGAGCATATGCTACAAGCCTTTAAATCTCTAGGTGTCCCTGGTATGAGGAGTTTTTTCTCCTGAGGGTTTACAGCTATGCTACCTACAAACATATTTATACAAAGAACTAAATACTTAAGATACAAACTCACATGTACCATTCAAAGTCAATGCATGCTAGAGCCAATAGGTAAAGACTAAAATTATGCCACAAAATCGAACGCATTGCTCATATTTTAATGAAAAGCCCAAGCTCAAGATATTCTAGCTTTAAAGTTATATTCGCCAAACGCTATAAATATAACTCACCTCGACTTTAATTCTCACAAGATATCGCTCGTTAATTTTACACAAAACCTAGGCAAATTCACTCATCAAGCATATGCGAATGGAATTTATGCACAAGAAATTTCAATTTATTATTGCATATGGATATAACATTGAAAGGACGCTTGATTTGTATGCAAAAGATCTCATGAAAAGAATCAAACATTAAGAACAAGATAAAGCACATATTTACCTTACTTTCGAGCTAACACCCCCAAAAGATCAATTAGGTCTTTTCATTGATTGTAACGGGACCATTGGGTGTAGGCTATGAAAGGACGGGAAAATGATAGCTAACAAACCTAGGATCATATCGAAAAATTCTTTAGCAATCTTCATAATCGGCCGAATTTCTTTGAATTCTTCATTCCACTTGCATCCAGACTTCTTGAACAATTTTTGTTCATCCTCCTTCTTGAGTTGACTTTGATTTCTCATCACTTTATTGTAAAGTTATATTCCTTTTCTCTTTTATTTGATTTATCATCTCATTCATTTATCTTTCTTTTTTTTCATTAATACAACAATTTTTCAATACATTTCTTTTTGATACCACATTGATGTTTGTCTTCTTGCTTTTTTCCTTGGTACATGCACATCACGAGTCACCCATTTCGAACTCCCTTCAATCATCTTCATCACTTCCTCTATATGATCCCAAGCTATAAGGTGTGGTTAAATCATGGTTTATTTGGGTTAAGTTAATGTGGGTGATGAAAGAAAAAGGCTCATTGTGTTTGGCTTACACAGGGCTATAGAGCACACACATAAGGTAGGAAATATTTAAGGCCTTTTAAGTGAGTTCAAGTACACATTGCCTATATCACTTCTAATAGTTCAACCAAATCAAGAGCAAAGTTCACATGTGATATCTTTGTTATGAGAATTGTTCTTCAATGCTCCAGGTACAACATGTAGAGATCAAATCTAATGCTAAGAACCTACTAAGTGTTTAAAGAGTAGAAACAGATAATCTCTCATATCATGTCATTTATGTACACTTTTTGGTTTAGTGAACTCACAAGGGCAGTCTCCACTATTAATCATGGCAATCAAACTAAGTTTCATATCCACTATCACATCAATAACATGTCATAAGTTTTGAAAAATGCGATGCACTACTCTAAGTGGCAAGAAATTAGTTTAAACTCAGTGAATAAAGCATATATTACAGCAACTAAAGCAAACAAAAAAAGCATCTCAACATGGAGGACAAAAATTTAAAAATTGGTGACTTTCGAAATTGACCTATGTCTGTTCTTTAATGCATATATCTCAAATAAATCAACAAAAGTTAACCAAATTTTAGTATAAGATAATAGACATGCAAACTCACACTGTTCATTTATAAAACAATTCAAAATTCGAATTGGAAAAGTGAGAAAACTGACGTCGGAAAATATTTACATGCAGAGTTTCACAAACAGGGTATCGTTCATGACCTTTGGTCGAAGAAACAATCATAACTTTCAAACCCAGCCCATAATTTTACGTTATTTATACCGTTGGATTCGTATCGGAAAAACAAAGAACTAAACACACACAGAAAAAAATTATTTCCTCACCAATCTACACAGTTTTAACAAAATGTTTTCTTCAAAATTTTTAAAAACATGTCAATTTTTTCGCAGATTTGTCAAAGAATAAAACAACCATAAATTCCCACTTATCGCGCTCTAAATGTTCACATTTAGCGCTCTCTTTACTTGGTTTTTGTTACCCTTTTTTGAGCATTTGAGGAATTTAATATTGTAAAGAGGTGTTTTTAGGTAACAAAGGCGTTTCAAAGGCACTTGGGTTCGAAATGATGAAAACAGGGCAAAGTCAGCAAAAAAACAATGGAAAAACCTGTTCCCACGGGTTTGTGCACAAAGACCCCGCGGGAATGAACTAGCGAGGAGAAGTCGTGGAGAAGAAATGTCAACCTGGTGACTTAATCCCTTATGTCTAGCGAGAATAAAGCCGCCGCATGAAGTGGTGGGACCCAGCAAAGTCTCAGCCAGCGACTTCATTCCTTCTGTCCCGCTGGAACATTTCTGCCGAACAAAGCCGCTGAAGAATCTCGCGGGTTCAAACCAACCTCCTAGAGAGAAATAAGCCACGGAAGGAGTCCACACAGAAAGGGAAAGATCATCCGCAGGTTCATGCAGCTGGAAAGAAGCCACTTACGGAACTCGCAGAGCACTCTGATAAGCTGCAATCAGATCGAATTTTGCCTCAACCAATGAGAATCTTCCCTTCTACTCATCCACTTGCTGAAGCAGTAGGAGGAAAGGACCAAGGAGCCCTCTTATGCCTTTAGAAAGGCCTCCCCTTTTTGGTCATCCACCACACTTACATCTAGCTAAGTAGTTAGTTTTGAAGATACTTGGTTTTTTTAGTTAGAGATAGCTAGTCATAGAATATAGAACTCTCTCTTAGATAGAAAGAACCAAGCAGTTTTCTTGGCACTTTTTAGGCAACCAAACACCCATTTTGGTACCTTAGATTAGTTAATCCGAAGTTTACATAAAAGAAGTAGTTGATTGGATTGCAAAAAGGATCACATCTTCATCACAAGAATTGTAACCGGTGATGTGTTCTTCAATTGCATTTCTTTTGTTCCTTGATTCTATGTGTAACTAAAACCCTCTTTGTTGGGGGATAGATGTAATTCTTGTAAATAACCTTATTAGATAATCAATATATGTGTATTTCACTCCTCAAGCTTGTATGTGTGCTTATTAGTCTATTATGAATGATGGTGGTTGCAACCACCTTTTTGTCATTGATTGCACAATATGCTTGATGATTCTATATGCAATAAAGACAATTTATTCATATGACACTTATGCCATCTATGTTGTAGAGATTTATTGAGCTTGATAATTTCTACCGACTGCCTTAAGCAATCCTCCTCTAATCACTCCTATGACTTAGGGTGGTGATTAAGATAAAGGATTTAGTGCTTTCTAAAATAACAAGAATAGATGCATGTTAAGGTCATAGTGAATGTTCTTAATGAATTATTGATTAGCTAATAGGTTATTACTTGAATGACTCTTTCCCCTAGCAATCTTTTAATCAAGAATTGTGAACAAAAAGTGTAGTTGTTATTTTTAATCAAGTTTCTTCTTAGTTAAAATAAGGTTTTGATCAAAATAGTTAATTGATTGTAATTGCATTAGCTTTAGTTAAAAGGATTAATACTTTCTAGTCCTATTAGTGTAATTCAGCTGTCTCATGGGAACGATAACCCGTACTCATGCACCCTATAGGAGTTGAACAACTCGTGCACTTGTGAAAGGTGATATACTCATGCGTCCCTTCAGTTTAACTAGGGTAGAATAGAGTAATTTAGTGTAGCTTTTGTAGAACCGGTTCAGGAGCATTAAAATTCATCGCACCGCTGCCGGGGACAGTGTTCTCGCCTTTTTAGAACATTAGTTAGCATAAATCTGTGTTATTTTATTTAAAATTCTGTTTTGAGCACTTAACATTTTGGTAGTTCTTGTTAGTGTGTTTTCAGTTTACTTGTCACTATTTGATGCACGGAAGACGTTCTTTAGGAAGCCCGCTATTACCTTTTGTAGAAGACATTATGAAACAAATTTACGGTATGTACAATATTAATCTAGAGGGGGGATGAACATATTTTATTCGATATTACCCAATTTTCGTGATTAATCAATATTCTGAAAATGCCTCTATCTAGTAAATAACATATCAAGTGTACTAAGTGCGGAATTATAAATGACACAAGATATTTACGTAGAAACCCTCACGGGAAAAAACCATGGGCTAGTAAGTGCGCCACGCTCAAACCTCGAATCCTCTAATTATGATAACGTTTACAACCTAATCCCTGTATGTAACCCGCTACCACTACCCGCAGGCCTGTAAAAGTGGATCTAGTCTAATTGCTCAATCCTCGCAATCACTATTTGTAATGATGTTCACATCTTAGGTTGACCTCAACCATGCTCGAACTGTAACCCACCACTACTACCCGCAGGCTTGTAATAACAATCCTAGATCAAGACTTAATTCTCTGAAGAGATTATACACCTTAAGTGAATATGCAAAGATATCCAAATATGCAAATAGAGCTAGGGTACACTATATGTTTATCTAGGATGATAATATGGCAATTAACACAATCCTAGTTATCAAAAGCTAAATGACATGTCATAAAGCTTAGCTATGTAGATGATGACCAATCCTTAATACAATAGATATAAAAAAAACAATATGAATCATTTTAATGAGATAAATTAGCTAGATGTATATATCAATCATGAAATCCTAGCTATCAAAAAACAATCTTAATCATGCAATGAGATTAATTAGCTAGATGACATATAAACAATAAAACCTAGCTATCACAAAATAACCCAATCAACACATAATCTCAATCTTGTATGTAGAAATTACTCTAAGAACATACAAATAATAAATGAGATAAATTGATAAGTAAAAACACTAATTATGTAAGATAATAGTGTTCAACATATCATACCATCTGTGTTGAAGAAGACCCATGCATTAGCACATGCTAGATAAACCTAGGTGATGCTTAGATGATGATTTATGAATATAGAAATGGGTTTGGAGAGTTAAAGAAGCAATCATGATGCTTTCTCTCACTAGGGAACTCTTAATCTCTCTCTAGGGTTTTGTATATTTTGTTCCTTGAATTCAGATGAGAGAAAAAGATGTATTTATAGTGCTTAGATGATAGCCCTATAAATTACGTGACTTGCCTTTCAAAAATGAGCCAAATCGGACTCCAAATGAGTGAGATATGGCCAAATTACGA
Organism: Acer negundo; assembly: GCA_035582765.1. Lineage (NCBI taxonomy): Eukaryota > Viridiplantae > Streptophyta > Magnoliopsida > Sapindales > Sapindaceae > Acer > Acer negundo. Next base: position 8,533,151 of record CM069238.1, on the reverse strand, counting down.
AACAGGGTCGGGAATCAGGTCTGTTGCTGTCTAGGTGCTGCGGCCAGCTAAGACGGCACTTAGACCGCGGCGAATTGCTATCGCTAGCATGCCGCTATCACCTAAGACTGCATTTGAACCGCGACGAAGCGACACAGCACAGAGCTTGATATTCAAGCGACTCAAAACATGCCCAAATGACATCGAAACCTTTCATATAATATATCGTTGGAAAGGTATCGAAGTCTACTTTCTACTCCAATTAATGGAATGGCATTTTGATGTATGTAGAGAAAGTTATGGTCAATTAAGTGACCAATGGTCAGATTCAGATAACAGAAATGATGCCCTGTTTTAGTGGTCACTTTGGAGATTTCAAAACCAATCCAAATGGTTATGAAATATTACGAATAATATACCGTTGGAAAGGTATGGGTGTCTAGTTTGTCTAGAATTTTACAAAACTCATTTTAAATCTTTTAATAAAAAGTTATGGTCACAAGACCATACAAATGTCAGTTTTGAAAAACATTTAGAACATTGAAATCCAATTTTTTGAAACTAGACACTTCACTCCAAACAACCAAACCAAATCTAAAACTTATCTAAGAGAAGAATGAGATCTTCTCAAGTGGTCAACCATCGCAGTAAGACATGCACACCATCGTGCAAGCACAGACATTTCCGATCATCTTCGGGAAACGAATTACACCACACTTAAAACTAACAAACATGAAGTGCAAGTGTAGGAAGTGAATGCATCCTAATGGTTAACATGTCATGGCATTGTCATTGAACAAGGTGCACTCATGGCTTTGCATCCTAATGTCTAAACATATCATGGCATTTCAATGAACAAGATGCAATCATATACACATGTATGAAGAGACTTCATGGCTTTGCATCCTAATGCCTAAACATGTTATGGCGTTTCAATGAACACGATGCAATCAAATAAAACATGCAAGAAGAGATGTTCAAGAACATGCATGCACAGATATGAAACACACAACATACAAGAATAAGATATATGCATGAGTTGTGTGTGTGTGCAACTAGATCTCTTCAAAGCAAGAAAGCACTAGAATATACCTTTGGTGTTTCTTCTCTTGAGGTCTTGAACTGGCCTTGGTTGTACAAAACACCAACCATCAAATACCTAAGCTACCCTTACATCAAGCCCCAATATGTTGTTTGTCCACGAAATAAACCAATTAATAAATGGGAATCCTTACACATTGATCGCATAGCTAGGCTACCTACAAGAATGGACAATCTCAGGGGACTATTTGATCTTGATAATGATTCGGTCTCTTCTAGCAGCATATCTAGTGGGTCAGAACAAATACCGAATCAACGGATGATGAAGGAATTCTCATTGCCCACCATTGAATCACATCATTCGGCTATATTGTTGGATAAAGCCTAGATGAACTATGAGTTGAAAATTTTGCATTACAACACACTCCCATATTTTGGTGGCGACCGAGGTGAAAACTACCTTCAATTCTTGAAAGAGTAGTATAATATGGTAACCACATTCCTACTTATGAACCTGACGGAGGATCACTTATGCATGAGATGTTTTTCATATTGTATGAGTAAAGATGCCAAGAAGGGGCTTATGGCATTACCGGCAGGATCACTTACCACATGGGGAGGTGTAGAGCAGAAATTTTTCGCCAAGTATTTTCCCTCTTGGAAAACGAAGGAAATACGGAGTATGATAGCCAATTTCCAAGATGAGGAAAGAGATGCATTTCATGAGTCTTGGGGAAGATTCAAGTTACTTCTAGCACAGTACCCTTATCACGAGTATAACTTAATGTCACAAGTTCAGTAATTCTACGATGGACTGATTGGGCTATCACAAGCGATTGTTGATAACGTATGTGAAGGAGCTATTAGTGAGAAGATGACACAGTACGTATTTGATAAATACGAAATGCTTGAGCAGAATTCCCAGCAGAGGAACACCAGAGGAAATCAAGGAGGAGTGAGCAAGGAGATGACAAGCCAAATGAGTGAGATGAGTAGGAACATTGAGTATCTGATGAATAGGTTAGGAAGGCAACTGCCAATGGCCACCTAGAATTGTGTGAAGGAAAACTATGGAATGGATAGGTATCTTTTGATGGAACCAATCCCATCTAGAAATGAGGAAATCCAAGCTGTATATCCGTTACGGCAGTTAAGACAGCAAGATGATCCTTTCTCTAATACATACAATCTGGGTTGGTAGAGAGATTCGAATCAATCTTATAGTAATAACCATTGTCTGAATCTACCATTACCTCAGCTTGACAACATCAGCAAACCACCACCTCTAGAATACCAATCAAGACTCTAACAGAGTACACAACCTTGGAAAATGAAGGGAACCGTACCTTGGCGCCAACAGAGCCATAGAGACAATGAGTATAGGGCCACTGACCAGTACCACTCCAATGATTCTTATCACTTAATAATGACATCTATGGAAGGGGTAGTCAAGAATCTATAAAGGCAAATAGGTCAGTATGAAGAGGTTAGCAAGAGGAAGGAGCCAGGGAAGCTCTCAAGTCATTCTAAGCAAGCAAAAACTGCCATGATACTCATGAGTGGTAAGGTATTTTCTAACTCCACCTGAAATTTATGATAATCCTGTTAGTATTTCAGCAAACAGAGAAGCGCCAAGTGTTAACAACACCCAAGTAGGGGTAGGGAGAAGCAATGGATCGAAGATAGGTCATAAAGACACCCCTAGGATCCATAAGTCTTAGAATCCATATGTGCCTCCTATCCTATTTCCAGGAAGACTTTAGAAGTCAAAAACGGATCAAGCCTTCAAGGAGATATATGACATCTTGTCGAAGGTGAATGTCAGCCTTCCCCTCCTTGAAGCCATTGAAAAGATGCCCGCATATGCCAAGTTCTTTAAGAAACTAAACTCGAAGTCTAGGAAGAAGGAATTTTTAGAGAAAATAGTGATTTCCAAGGAAGCAAATGTAGCCATGGAAACAGCATTGCCACCTAAGACGAAAGATCCGGGAAGTTTCATCATTGCCATATCTATGGGTGAAACTCGAAAGGAAAAAACTATGTCAGATCTAGGAGTGTCAATCAATCTAATGCCTTACTCATTGTTTAAGGATTTAGGATTATAAGGATTGAAACCTATTACCATGGAATTGATTTTGGTCGACGGCTCAGTACGACACCCAACATGGGTGGTCGAGGATGTTCTAATCAGGGTGGGAGAATTAATCATCCAGTTGACTTTGTGATTTTAGAAATGAAGAGTGATTCATCTAAGTCTAGGGAGATGCCGATATTGCTAGGACGACCTTTCATGTCCATCGCTAAGGCAATCATAGATGTCCACAGAGGATGGCTCTCCATGACAGTCCTAGGTTAAACAGAGGAATTCGAAGTGTTTGAGAGCATGAAGAACCCGGTCAAGGGTGGTGATTGCTTCAGCATTGGAAATGCTGAAAATGACGATGAACCTCACACCATTCTAAGGCATATAGCACTCGCTCATTATAAAGTGACTAACAAAACCCTGCTGTTAGAGCATGACTCATCAAGCTACGAAGATACTATAGCTCAACTCAAGGAAAAAAACCGGGAGTTGGTGGAGAAAAACTTTGAATTGACAACTAAGCTTGACGAGGTCCATGAGGAAAACTATGCCCTCTAGGATAAGATTGAGGATGATTTCTCCCTAGAGAAAAATGAGTTTGGGGAAAGAAATGATTCCTTGAAGAGAGATTTCGAAGATAAAATGAAAATCATGGAGGAAGAGATCAAGTTGAGGGATAAGACTCTAGAGATATTGAAAGAAAGAGAGAAGAAGAATCAAGTAAAACTTGTTATGCCAAAGATAGACACTCAGGTCAGGTCCAAGGATGTGGTGCAGCTGCCTCCAAGGAAGACAAAGCAAGTATCGCAAGAGGAGACCAACCCCTTTGCTCAGAAGCCAATGGCCAAGTCCAAGTAAGAAAAACAACAATTCACCTCCAAAGACTACAATGGGAGGTACATCTTCTACTTTCATTCATATTTGTCATTATTGCCATAGAGTAGGCCATATTAGGCCTAATTGTCTAAACAAAAGATGGCAAGTTAGAAAAATTCACACCCCAATTCCCAACACTAGTGTCAAGTCCCTGTGGATTGAAAAATCCAAGTTGGACGGAATTGGTGGAAAATGACCTCTTTGGGTCAAAAAAAAAAAAAGACAAGGGATATGTTATTATAGAGCCACCTATTCTAGGTAAGGCTTGAAGAAGGTGATTGTTGTGATGTTTGTCTAAGTGTGTATGTGTTGAACATCAAAGACACATTTAGCAAGCCTGTGTGCTTGTACTCAATCTTGAGATGTAATGCTTACATTGTACATAATTTGAATTTTGAATAAAATGTTTTGTTTCAATGGTATGATTAAGGATGTTGAGCACCTCTATTTAGCTCTTGTTGCTCGAAGAACACTAAAAATTATCTTTAAGAAGTAGGGTGGACAAAAGAAAGGTTTGGGGGTTTGAAATCCTAACCATGCTTTAAGTTGTTAGTATAGGTTAATCAATGTAGGTTATATGTGTTCTACTTCGTGTGCTTGTTGTGTCATGTGGTGCAGGGCAATAGGAAATTAAAAAAAGGAAATCACAAAAGGCTGAATTGAAGGGATTAACCAATCAGCAGATTTGTCAGCGGGACAGAGCGAAAGAAGCCGCGGAGATGGAGCAAAGGATGGGGAATCCTGGCGAGTTCTGTCCGTGGGAACTTTCTCACCAGACATAATGGCCAGAATTCACGAAAATTATGGAAAATTCAGTGAATTCGTGTTTGTTGAAATATTCTCACGGACCTGAATGCATGAAAACCACAGAGTAGATTTGAGGAAATCCAACGAGTTCAAATCCAGCGGGACATTTCTAGCGAACCAGAAGGACTAAAACCGTGGAAAATTCCAAAAGATTTCCGCAATGTTTGATTCTGTGAAAATATTCCGATAGAATAAAGGTTGAAGTCGCTAGAACAATGACACAACCTTGTGAGTTCAATCCGCAGAAATAAACCCGTAGGAAACGAATGCCCGGCGGCCCTTTGATGGTAAAACGTTGTGTTTTTGGGAGAAATTTGATCGCCATGGTTTTGTTCTGCAGAACATAAGTCGCGGAAAGCCACCAATTATAAATAGGGGTCTGTTGTTTTCACGACCACTTTACCCTTTTCAAACAATTCCTCACTTCCCGCGTTAAACCCTCTCAAATTTTCCCTAAATTCTTGATCAATCTCACTCAAATCAAAAAAGAAAGGGTATGTACACTCAATTCCACTCACTTTAAGCATGAATTCATGTTAAGTTTCATCTAGGACATCCAAAAATAGTGACAGTTAGGGTTTGTGCAAGTTTGTGAGTTTAGTTGAATTCTTTTGAATCAGTTGAGGTTGGATGTGTTAGATATGCATGCTAGGACAAAATTTGACCCTAATAATGCAATAAATGATTCAATTTTAGTGTTAGGGTTTGTGTTGGCCGAAAATGCAATGATAATCCCTTGCCACTATTCTATTGAGTTTGAGTGATGATTTCCTTGACAAATTCATGTATGTATGCATGTGATGATGGAAGGGTGATGTTTGGTTACCATTATATGCAAAATTCAAAGATAATTGCTATATGCTTGTTTGTACATTGGTTGAAAATGGTAACTTGTTAAACAATCCTATTGCCACATTCAATTACACAGTGATGCAACAATGATGTACAAGTTGATGAGCATTTTGTTGCGTTATGCACAATGTTGTGTAGAAATGGTGCACACACTTGGTACACATTGCACAACACACATTGTGTGCACACACTTGGTACACATTGGTTACACACATTGAATGGCGACCATTTGTGCAAACTTGTGTGTACAGATGTGATTGGTTGACGATATGAAAGGATGGATGCAATTTAGGTAACACCTTGTGCATTCCATTTCAAACACAATTGCACATTCACACATGCTAACATACCATGTGGTGCACACACTTGAGCTATATTGATTACACATTGAGTGCACACACTTGAATTAAGATTTGTGTTGTGCCAATTTGTGTGAACGTGAGCGTGCATTGTTATGATATGAATTGATGAAAAGGGGGAGAAATTGAATGGATTGGTGGCAGCATATTGAAGTGATTTGAACCACTTGTATCGCTAACTTGTCCACTATACACAAGCACATTATACACATATGTTGTAATTATATATATTTTTGAAGTGTGGGGTTCACTAACCCAAGTACTAACGTGTGGGAGTGTTTCTGGTGTGTGTGTGTGTGTGTGTGTGTGTTGCTTTTCTAACCACAGATGGCACCAAAGATGAAGGCTACCCCACTTGAAGAGGGAGATTCGTCCTGGAGACAAAAAAACAAGGATCCCGCACGTCTAAAGATGACTACAGATGAGATTTTCAAGATGAGACTTCAAGGCACATCTATGAGGTCTATCATCAGTGAAAGGGACATTAGTTTTGATAAGCTAAGCCATACATCCATCTTTGAAGAGATCCGTTGAAGGAAGTGGGAAGCATATGTCTCATTTGTGAAGAGGGCGAACCGAAAGATAGTTCAGGAGTTCTATGTAGCCATAGACCCAGATGAGTTCGAGGTTGGACTTCCTGTTGTTGTCCGAATGAAACCCATCTCCATGACGGCAGAGCAAATCAATCAGTACTTGATGGCAGAGAGTCACTCTGAGTGGGAAGATGAGTACAAACCTCTAGATCTTTTCCAGAACTACGATCAGAGGTTTGGAGTTACTCTCAAAGAAATAGAAGACTTACCTTGGGACACTAAGGATCACAAGGTGCACCAGAGAGAGTCGGGATTTGCAAAGCACTTATGGAGCATCTACTTCAGTTACTCCCTCATGCCAAGCAAACACCGAACATACATCAACAATGATGTTGCCATTATGTTATACCAGATGAAGAACCAATTGGAGTTTGATGTAGGAAGGACGATAGTCAGTAGGATAACAAAGTCCGGAAGAAAGTCTGCCTTCAGCTTCGTCTTTCCGTGTTTGATCACTCACTTCGTACATGAGGTAGGTATCAGGATTGACAAGCCATCTGACGGGCTACTGACACCACATGGGACTGTAGGCAAGACAGCCTACAATGAGGCTACAGAAGGCAAGCCAGGGATAGAGAAACTCCTCACTACAAGAGAGTTGAAGTAACAAGAACGAGAACAAAGACGAGCTCAGCGTAGGAGGACCCCGAGGATAGAGCAGAAGAGATTGTGATGCAGACCAGAACAGAACTCGTACGCATTCAAACACACAAGGGTTTCTTTGATCTATAATTCCGTAGAAAAACAGAAAAAAAAAAAAAAAAAAAGATATTTGAGTTAACTACTTGAGAAGTTTTTTTTTTTCATTCAAATCTGAATATCACAAAACGATTACAAATAAATAAATAGATAAAATAATCTCTTTGACTCCTAAAACAACTCCACTAAATCTGGAAATAATCCTAGATTATTTGTGAAAATAAAAGCAAATGAGAAAAAAGGAAAGAAAACCTTAATTGTCGCGCAAGAAACTTAAAGTGCCCGGATGACAAGCAAAACGACCTTTTTTGGGCCTAATCTTAATAATTGCTTGTATATCACATCCTTGGCTTTCCAAAAACATATTATAATAGACATTTGGAGCCCGTATGTGAAAGTTATGACCCAATAAAGTCAAGCCCTTTTTGGGTGCTCTAAGCGACCCAAATATGAGCTTGCCATCCGGTCCGCATCAGATTGGATACAGAGGCTCGTGAAGAGTCTGAGGCAGAGTATGATAGCCACTCTGAGCAGTCATACTTAGAGGCAGAGGAGCATGGCCCAGAGTGGGCCAAGAGTATGATGCAGTCCTATAAGGCCATGATGGACTCTAATGCCTTATTAGCACGGACTTTTCACAGGCTAGCAAAGGAGGTTAGAGGTTTGAAGTCGCGCATTTGGTGGGCTACCAACTAGAGCTACCAACAGAGAAGTCCAGTGAAGAGAGTACTGAACAGGATAGGGAGAGCCATCAGAAGCATAGGCAAGAGGAGCTACCTACAGTACCTGAAGCACCTACATCAGTGGAGTTACCAGCATTTCTCGCTACATCAGAGTCAGGTATACCTAATCCCTATCTTTTTACTAACATTGATGACTTGTCTTTCAGTCCTACGGCTTAGGACCCATATAGCCAGGATTTCAACTTCATGGACTTACTTTATAATGAGAACCAAGGCCTAGAGCAGATCTTTCTTAGACCAGAGTGGAACTCGGTACAAACATATCAGGAGGAGATGGAAGATCATAAGCCAGATCTGGAGCAGATGCCGAGGGGAGTGAGGAATGACTTGTCTTACATCACCAGTATATGCGAGATTACTACGAACGGATCTGGGAGTTCTAGTTCACAGCCAATGGAGTATGTTGTGGAGGAGCTCGATTCACCCACTAGTATAGTTCCTTACACAAGGACATATCCTTTATCAGAGCCCTTTGGTTTACGTTACTCCATTAGAGGTATTCAGTTCACACCTCTAGATCCTTCCGGTAACAGTGACAGCATCAGCAGCAGTAGCAGCAGCTCCAGTCACACCAATGATGACACCACTTAGACGGATTAGGAACATTATTCCGTGTATTTTTGTATACTTGATACTTTTTGGGTTTGGTTGTGTTTACAGTACTTGCACTTTCATTTTCGTTATTATTATATTATTGACATATATTTTCTTTCATATAAGTTAGTTAGTTAGTTAAATGTTTAGACCTAACTGTGGAATTTTTGTGATTGAACAATAGTGCCTAGGATAATACTCTCTAGTAGACTAGGATTTTTGAAATATATGCAGGGATGGACGTATTATCATGTGATTGAACATGAATTGTTCATTTTTGGTATAGTTTGGTGAAACTAATAATGCAGTTGTATAAAACTATCTAGAAGGGGTGAATAGATTTTAGCCCTTATTACCAAATTTTCATGATTAATCAATATTTCGAAAATGCCCTTATCTAGTCAATAACATATCAAGTGTACTAAGTGCGGAATTATAAATGACACAAAATATTTACATAAAAACCCTCATGAGAAAAACCACGGACTGGTAATTGCGCCACACTCGAACCTCGAATCCACTAATAGTGAAAGTGATTACAACCTAATCCCGGTATATAACTCACCACCACTACCTAATCCCGGTATAAGTGAACCTAGTCTAATTCCTTATGTGAACACCTAATCCCGGTGTACGACCTAATCCCGGTCATCACACAAGACTTACTTCTCCAAAGAGATCAAACACCCTAAGTGAATATTATGCAATATCCAAATATGCAAGTAATGCTAGGGTACATTAAATGTTTATCTAGGATTATATGATGACAATAAAATCAATCCTAGATATGAAAATAGCTATATGACATGGCATACAACTTTAGCTATGTTAAGGATAACCAATCCTAAATACAATAGCCATCACAAATAACCCACAAACATTCAAAAGCTTAACTAGTTGATAAAGACAATCTATCAACCTAGTTATCAATAAATCACACAAGAATGTTTATGGCTTAGCTTTTCGACAATAATGACCTAATCAATTAAGCTTTCAAAAAATAACCCAGTCAATACATAATCTCAATCATGTATGTAGAAATTACCCAAGAACATACAAGTAATAAATGAGATAAAATTGATAAGTAAAAACAATAATTATGTAAGATAATAGTGTTCAATATATCATACCATGTGTGTTGAAGAAGACCTATGCATTAGCATATGCTAGATGATCCTAGATGATGCTTAGATGATGATTTATGCATGTGGAAATGGGTTTGGAGAGTTAAAGAAGCAAGCTTGGTGTTTTCTCTAACTAGGGAACTCTTAATCTCTCTCTAGGGTTTTGTATATTTTGTTCCTTTAATACAAATGAGAGAAAAAGATGAATTTATAGTGCTAAGATGATAGCCCTATAAATTATGTGACTTGCCCTTCAAAATGAGCCAAATCGGACTCCAAATGAGTGAGATATGGCCAAATTACGAAATAGGGTCAGGACTGCCGCTAGCATGCCGCTGTTACCCAAGGAGCGGCACTTCAACCACAGCGAATTGCTGTCGCTAGCATGCTGCTCTCACTTAAGGCGTGGCACTCGGACCATGGCGAAGCGTCACAGCACAGAGCTTGATTTTCAAGCGATTCAAAACATGACCAAACGACATCAAAACCTTTCATAAAATATATCGTTGGAAAGGTATAGAAGTCTACTTTCTACTCCAATTTATGGAATGATATTTTGATGTCTATAGAAAACGTTATGGTCAATTGAGTGACCAAAGGTCAGATTCAGATAACAACAGTGATGCCCTGTTTTAATGGTCACTTTGGAGATTTCAAAACCAATCCAAACGGTCATGAAATATTACGAATAATATACCGTTGGAAAGGTATGGGTGTCTAGTGTGTCCAGAATTTTACAAAACTCAATTTAAATCTTTTTATAAAAAGTTATGGTCACAAGGTCATACAAAGGTTAGTTTTGAAAAACATTTAAATCATTGAAATCCAATCTTTTAAAACTAGACACTTTACTCCAAATAACCAAACCGAATCTAACACCTATCCAAGAGAAGAATGAGACCTTCTCAAAATGGTTAACCATCGCGCTAAGACATACACACTATCATGCAAGCACAGACATGCACATCATCGTGCAAGTGCGGACGTTTCCGATCATTTTTGGGAAACGAATTACACCACACTTAAAACTAACAAACATGAAGTGCAAGTGTGGGAAGTGAATGCATCCTAATGACTAACATGTCATGGCATTGTCATTGAACAAGGTGCACTCAATTAAAAACATGCATGAATAGAATTCATGGCTTTGCATCCTAATGCCTAAACATGTCATAGCATTTCAATGAACAAGATGCAATCATATAAACATGCATGAAGAGACTTCATAGCCTTGCATCCTAATGCCTAAACATGTTATGGCATTTCAATGAACAAGATGCAATCATATAAACATGCATGAAAATACTTCATGGCTTTGCATCCTAATGCCTAAACATGTTATGGCATTTTAATGAACAAGATGCAATCAAATAAAACATGCAAGAAGAGATGTTCAAGAACATGCATGCACACATATAAAACACACAACATACAAGAATAAGATATATGCATGAGTTGTGTGTGTGTGTGCAACTAGATCTCTTCAAAGCAAGAAAGCATTAGAATATACCTTTAGTGCTTCTTCTCTTGAGGTCTTGAGCGGGCCTTGGTTGTGCAAAACACCAACCATCAAATACCTAAGCTACCCTTACATCAAGCCCTAATATATGGTTTGTCCACGAAATAAGCTAATCAATAAATGGGAATCCTTACATTTGGGAAGTTGTTTGTTGGCCAAACAACCAACCAACAGATTCGTTATTGTCTTCTGTGTGCGCACATTGAGGACAATGTCAAGTTTAGGTTTGGGGGTGTGGGCACATTAAACACTTTGCCAATCGATCACATGAGTGTATATAGAGTGTATAATGTTGCATATAGTGCTTGTATATTAAAAATTTCATTAAATGTTTTTTTCCGATTGAGCCAATGAAACAACAATGTTTAAATAAAATGCAAAAACATATATGTTGTTAAGGAATATGTGCATGCATTAATTACTAAATTGTAGCTATCACAATGGCATTCCGAGATGACATTGCGTAATGTGCAATAGTCCCTTTCTCTTGTGCTTAGCTAATAAAACTTAGCACGAAATTGCTTGAACCAATAGTGGAGACTACCCGTAAGAGATAGAGCTTAAATTTTCACCTTTTAAGGGAAAACACTGTTCAGATAAATTAACATCTCATTTGCATAATTGAAATGCCATAAACATAAAAATTGTGGACTGCTTGCTAAGACTTGTATTCCCTTGTTAGATAGACCTGCAAAAATGATTCTAGGCATGTGTGCTCTTAACTACCAAATGTCCAAACACAGTCCTTGTTGATATGCATGCTCCAATTGCCAATTTGAGGCCAAACACAAACCCTTCATTTCATCACCACAAATATCCATATACATACATTTGGGAGACTAGTATTTGATCATGGGTTATGCATATTTATGAATGCGCAGGAATAGCTCAAAATTTTTGTAAATAGCTTGTACTTAGGTGATAATAGATTGTTGTGCAAAATTAGTGGCTATTGTGAAAGTGCCAAATGAAAACACTTAAGCCATAATACTTGATTGAAAAGTGCTTGAATCCGAGCACTAAGTAGCACAATCGAAAATGGAATCTTAGCCTAGACATTTGTAGATATCTTTGTAAGGAAACGAAATCTTAAGATTGATCAAAAACTCTAGCATCCCATTATTCTTCCATACCACCTCATATCACCCTTTTGGCCCCATTACAATCAAGGAAAGACCTAGTTGATCTGTTAGAAAGTCTAGTTGGGAAATGCGAGTCAAATCATGCTCTTTCCACGTTTGTGGCATATCAATTCATTCATGAAACAGATTCCATACTTGTGCGTTAATTTTGATTACATGTGCGTTACATTTGATTCTTATATATACACTCTTACTTGCATATCTTTGAGAGTAACCTAGGATTCTTAGAGAAAATCTTACTGAAATCCGGAAAGGAGTAGAGTCAAGGCGAATTGAGTTCTTTCTTTTGAGTGCTTTGTTTTTGAAACTCATTATTTAGAGTGTGGGATTTGTTTTGTCACGTGTTTTTAAGGGTTGTTGTCGTGTTTCACCTAACTAGAGGTTTTGGCATGATGTTATTCCTGAATCAACACATTTTCTTAGCATCTTTGCGATTTGGCTCTTGGAAATGTTTTTGTGTGAGTTGTATACTTAGTACATATTAGTACGTGTTTTTATTTTAATTTTTAGTTTTTGTAGTTGCTCGAAGATGAGCAAAAGTCAGGTTTGGGGGTTTGATCGTGCTCCAAATGTTCACATTTAGCGCTCTCTTTCCTTGGTTTTTGTTACCGTTTTCCGAGCATTTTATGAATTTAATGTTGTAAATAGGTGTTTTTAGGTAAGAAAGGTCTTTCAAAGGCATTGAGTTCAAAATGACAAAAACAGGGCAAAGACAGCAGGAAAACAAAAGAAAACCCTGTTCCCGCGGGTTTGTGCACAAAGACCCCGCAGGAATGAACTAGCGAGGAGAAGCCACAGAGAAGAACTATCAACCCGGTAACTTCATATCTTCTCTCTTGCAAGAATAATGCCGCGGGACCCAGCGAAGTCTCAGCTAGTGACTTCATCCCTTCTATCCCGCTAGAACATTTCCGCCGAACAAAGCTGTGAAAGAATCCCACGGGTTCAGACCAACCTCCCGAAAAGAAATAAGTCGTGGAAGGAATCCGTGCAGAAAGGAAAAGATCATTTACAGGTTCGTGCCGATGGAAATAAGCCGTAAACGGAACTCGCTGAGCAATCTGATGAGCTGCAATTGGATCGAATTTTGCCTTAACCAATGAGGATCTTCCCTTCTACTCATCCACTTGCTGAAGCGGTAAAAGGAAAGGACCAAGGAGCCCTCTTATGCCTTTGGAAAGGCCTCCCCTTTTTGGTCATCCATCACACTTACATCTAGCTAAGTAGTTAGTTTTGAAGATACTTGGTTTTTTTAGTTAGAGCTAGCTAGTCATAGAATATTGAACTCTCTCATAGATAGAAATAACCAAGTAGTTTTCTTGGCACTTTCTAGACAACCAAACACACATTTTGGTACCTTAGATTAGTTAATCCCAAGTTTACATAGAAGAAGTAGTTGCTTGGATTGCAAATAGGATCACATCTTCATCACAAGAATTGTAACCAGCGATGTTTTCTTCAATTGCATTTGTTTTTTTTTTTTTTTTGCCTTGATTCTATATGTAACTAAAACCCTCTTTGTTGGGAGATAGATGTAATTCTTGTAAATAACCTTATTAGATAATCAATATATGTGTATTTCACTCCTCAAGCTTATATGTGTGCTTATTAGTTTATTATGAATGATGATGGTTGGAACCACCTTTCTCTAATTGATTGCACAATATGCTTGATGATTCTATATGCAATAAAGACCATTTATTCATATGACACTTATGCCATCTATGTTGTAGAGATTTGTTGAGATTGATAATTTCTACCGACTGCCTTAAGCACCCTCCTGTAATCACTCCTATGACTTAGGGTGGTGATTAAGATGAAGGATTTAGTGCTTTCTAATTTAACAAGAATAGATGCATGTTAAGGTCATAGTGAATGTTCTTAATGAATTATTGATTAGCTAATAGGTTATTACTTGAATGACTCTTTCCCCTAGCAATCTTTTAATCTAGAATTGTGAACAAAACGTGTAGTTTTTTTTTAATCAAGTTTCTTCTTAGTTGAGATAAGGTTTTTATCAACATAGTTAATTGATTGTAATTGCATTGGCTTTAGTTAAAAGGATTAATACTTTCTAGTTCTATTAGCGTAATTCAATTGTCTCATAGGAACGATAACCTGTACTCATGCACCCTATACGATTTGAACGACTTGTGCACTTGCAAAAGGTGATTAGACTCGCATGTCCCTTTAGTTGAACTGGGGTAGAATAGAGTAATTTAGTGTAGCTTTTGTAGAACCGGCTCGGGGCGCGTCACACACCCCCAAACCTAATCTAAACATCGTCTTCAATTTTTGTATGACATTAAAAGCATGGGCAACAAATAAATAAAAAGCATGGAAGGAAAGAACTCGAAAGACAAAACACAAAAGCTAGAAAACTAAAAACTAAAAACAAAAACAAAAACAAAAACAAATTACCTAGGCGGGTTACCTCCCACCAAGCGCTTAATTTAATGTCTCGACAAGACTGAAGCAAGGTCTACTTAACCACACTCCAATGTCTCGAATTTGTGCCTATATGTGATTAGGTCTTGGAAGAAATTTTCACACGCTAGCATGTTCCTACACACAATAAGAAAAGGAATGTAAATGTTCACTATAAAGTGTGATGATAAAAGTCCATAAAACCACTTATTCCAGGTGCTTTTATATAGGCAGCTTAAAAAATTAATGAGAGGGACATAAGGCTTGAGATCCTTATAGAGGAGCAGTTCCTTGAAAGGGACATCTTCCACTTCCTTTGCTTTTTCTTTTGTCTCCTCCTTTTCTACTTCTTCATCATTAGAATCTGCTTTTGTAACCTCAACCTATTGAATTTCTTCATCATCCCTAAAAACATCTTGGACCTAATCAAACAGCTTATCGAGTTCCATACTTGACAATTCCCCTTCTACATAATAAGGGATGGTGGTAGCATCTTCTTGCTCCTATTGGCTCGGGAAAGTAATGGGAGGGACATCAGGTTTGAGTTCATTGTATAGGAGCGATGCCTCGAAAGGTATATCTTCCACTTCCTTAACTTTTTCTTCCATCTCCTCCTCTTCATATTCCATCTCCTCATCTTCACTTGCAACACTAGAAAATTCATTAGAAAATCCATGTCTCATTATGGTATTGACAATCTTACCATTCGAATGGATTGTGGCAGCATCTTCTTGCTCTGGTTGGCTCAAAAAATCTTCATGAACTTGATTTTGCTTTGTTTCAATGATATTTGTAAGTTGAACTTCCATTCTTTTCATCAAAGCTTCTACATCTTGCCAACCTTAATAGGTGCTTTGTTGGAGGGCTAGATTACTTCGTTGCAACTCCTTAATATTTTGTTGCATCATCTAAGGAAAATTGTTCAAAGTCTCTTCAAGTGATTGTGAGATCGGTTGCTCATAAGTATTGACTTCATTGTAGCTCCATAAGAAGTCTTGATGATTCCTCCACTCCGGCTTGTAGGTATTGTCATATGGTTCATAACTCGACCATTGATTGTGGGAATTTCCATATGGTTTATTGACAAGCCATGGAGGGTAGGAATTCATTGCTTAGTCTAGTTCTTTTAAAGCTTGGTCTAGTTCTCTTAAAGGATATCTCCATATATAATGCCCAACCATTCCACAGTACGCACAAACCACAACTCTTACTTTACTTTCCTCATCATAAGAGTGTTGCCTATAGAAGTCCATTGTTCCTGA
This sequence comes from Acer negundo, assembly GCA_035582765.1. Lineage (NCBI taxonomy): Eukaryota > Viridiplantae > Streptophyta > Magnoliopsida > Sapindales > Sapindaceae > Acer > Acer negundo. Next base: position 8,517,051 of record CM069238.1, on the reverse strand, counting down.
AAAGAAAGAAAAGAAATAAGAAAAGAAAAAGGGGGAAAAATTAAACTAAAACTATAAATAATCAATAAATTATCCTAATGCCCAGAAACGGCGCCAAAAACTTGATGGATACAATCGTGTTAAAAAAACCTAACTCGTTAATGCACGAATCATGAGATAAGTACAGCGACAAGTAGGGATCGTTCCCACGAGGAAAAGTGAATTATCGATTAAAGTAATTTTAATTAAAGCTAAGCAAGTAACAGTATCTAAGATATTTGAGATTGATAGATTTAAAACTGAATTATCTATAAAAGCAGTTAACAAGAATATGTGAATGTGATCATGAGGTAAGAAAACTAGGTCATCAATGCTCCCTAACTATGTTTACTCAATGCTTTGAATTGACTTTGATAAAAGATGTTAACCAAGTTAAGGGTTCGTTCTTAAATTAAGTATGATTGTTACCATACGGTTTTGGAATGAATCAAGTGTTTTCAATTATATTTTACCTCAAAACTTGATTTGTAAACTACAACCGAAAACCCATTAAGTAAATGAACAAATGAACCAAATCTTCCGAGCATATAAATAGGCATGATAAGTTTTACCCATTCAATTGAAGATTGATTTAGAGTATGTGAGGTAACACACTCTAAACTCAATCATTAAATTATCAAAACCCTAGATTCATGCCTAAGCATATAAACATGCATGAACAGGAAAAAAGAATTATGACATAGGATGAATTGAATGAATCAAAACTTGAATTAAGAAAATATAGTCAATTCTAACAAAGAGCATTCATAGATGTTCATATTGATTCCCTAGTATGGAGTTAGTTACACATAGTGGAAGTAAAAAGAGAAGAGAAGTAATAGATAAAACCAATAGAGGCTTCCAATGAATTGATCATATCTTTGATGTTATGTCTTCTTCGTCTTGCAAATCTTCTATGTGTAAGGTGGATGAGAGAATTCTATGGTGTGTTATGAAACGGCCTGTGATCTAAGAACGAGCGAGGTAGTGGGGGACTGCCCCCATTGGTGGTTTGGGACCTCCCTTTTCTTGATATCACAAAATTAAGGTTCAGAGGGGTTTCAATAGGTGTAGATGCTAGGCCATGTCCTTAAACAACAAGGAAATCAATTCCCTTTTAGAACTTTACCTATTTGGAATTTTATTTTTTTCCTAATCCATCCAAATTGATTACTTATTAAAAGGAGATAAGGATTAGATGTCTACTTACTTTCCAAGACTCTCACACATATCCATGAAAGTAATATTTCCCGTTCCAACAACTTGCGAAACAAATCCTGAAAGTATTCGCGGATTTTATGACTAACTAATCTACCCTTCGGGTACTAAAACTGGCATAGCTTTTCTAGAAATTTGGATCGATGAGCTGTAAATTAGGTTGGACACTAGACTTCCAAGGTTTCAAATCCATAGGTGGCAGGACACACGGTTCAATCGAAGCTGAGAGATATGACACTCGCAACACGGCTCATCTACATTGTCTCGGGATACTGCTATAACTACTGTTGTGAAAGCCACAGCAGTTATCATAGTGGTCTTCATTGTTCTTAAGAGTGCTTTAGGTGCCGTTGTGGAAACCCACAGCGGTTTGTATGGCAGCTGATGGCAAATTACATAAAAGTCCCTTGAATCTTCCAAAATCACTTTTTTTCTCTGAAATACTTCAAACGTATAACTTGGATCCAACAACCTGAAAATGCTCAAAGATAAAAATTAAAACCCTAAAAGATTCGAGAAACAAGCAATTGATTTGAGGAATGGGGATCAAAAACGTATACAATAAATGATCGATCACACACTAAGGAGTTTGCGCCTAAGTCTAGAAGAAAGTACGACTTCCAATATGTGAGGTGAAGCTGCACTTTGAAGCCATATCGACCAATGCCCAATCAAATTTTTAGATGTCCACTTCCCAAATCTTTCATTATATAATCTAAACTTCTTCTCTATCTCAAGAGGAGCTACATCCGAAAATCACAACAAAAAAAAATTCACGTTAGATTTAGAATTCTAGAGAGAGAAACTATCTCACTTCTCTGTAGATTTATCTTAGTTTCTTAGCAACCAAACACTATTCTCTACACTTAAACTAGTTTAATTCATGTTGCATGTGAAGATTTTGAGCTTGGGATTGAAGAAGGAGTGCTAATGAAGAAGGTCTTGATTAAGCTCTTTTACAAATTTCTAGTTTAATCTCTTTTACAAATTTCTAGTTTAATTTTCCTCATGTGTAAATATATCCCTCTTGTTGGGGGATTAATGTATATTTTTATAATTAAACCTATGATCGAGTCAATCGACCTTCTATTTCACCTTCTTAGGGTTTTGCATTTGTGTTGTTATGAACATTTATTGCATGCATGGTGACACATTATACATGCAAACATTTATTACACACAAATATGGTTGGATTTCATTCATAGGTGACCAATTTATGTATGGATCTTGTTTATCAAACATTTCTCTAAGGGGTAATTTCAACTATTACATGACCTTGTGTGGGTGAATACTTTCTACTCCTTTACTTTTGAATATTTCTTAATTTAGTGATTTTTAGTGTTAATTGAGTTGTGTAAATTGTTTTAATCCATACTTGAGTTAGTTACATTTGCATTAAGTTAGACTGTAAATCATTTGTATTGCAATTTCCATCTTTTTCCTAAAACTCTTACCTCCCCGTGGGAGCGGTACCCATTCTTGTGCCCCCTATATGAGTTGAACGACTCATGCACTTGCAATGGGTGAAATACATGCGCACCCCATTTCATTTTCGTATTTTAATTTAACCGTTGTAGTTTAGTTAAAACCACTTGGGAGGCGTCACTATCTCATTCGTTTCATAAAACACTGTGAGTGGGAGTGGAATGTATAGAAAGGGATCTTCGAATTCAAGGCCACTTTTACTCTTTGGTGACTAATAAGCGTTTCGGAAAGGAAGAATGGAGTCCTTCCTATCGACGATTGACGAGCATGTATGGATGGTTGTAGAAAATGTGTATACTAAGCCTAAAATGGGAGCACAAGATGGAACCACCGTGCCTAATCTCAAGTCTCAGTGGACTCCTCAATAATTTGATGAGGCTAAGTGGAATTCAAAGGCAATGCATGCCTTATTCTATGGTATGGATGACAATCAATACAAGCTCATCCAAACTATAAGGAATGCTCATGAAGCTTGAGAGTTCCTTCAAACTACTCATGATGGTACTCAAACGATGAAGAAGTCAAAGCTTCAAATCCTTCAAACTCAGTTAGAGACCATCCGGATGGATAAGCATGGGTCCTTCAACGACTTCCAAATTAAACTCATGGAATTTGTTAACCAGAGCCACCAACTAAGAGATCCTTACATAGAATCAAGAGTTGTGCGAAAGATCTTGAGATCTCTTCCCTATAGGTTTGAGTTGAAAGTCACTGCAATTGAAGAAAACAATGACTTGGACAATTTGAAGGTGAACCAACTCATTAGCAAGCTTTAATCCTTTAAGTCAATAAAGTTTCCCACTCTAACCAGGAAGCAAAAGGGGATAGCTTTGAAGGCTGCCAATGAAGATAGTGATTCCGATGATGACATGGCTCTCATTGTGGAGAAGTTCAAGAGATTTATGAATTATGACAAGAAAGGCATGAACTCCAAAGGAAAGGAGTTAAAGAAGAAGGCACCCTTCAAAAAGGTGAGCCTAGTCAAGAGAAGCCTTCAAGGAAAGGTGTACCATGTTTTTTTTTTTTTTTTTCATTTTTTGAAAAGGTGTACCATGCTTTTAATGTGTTAGATTTGGATACATTTCCCCGGATTATGGGAACTTGAAGGATAAGAGGAAAGGCAAGGCAATGGCCACTACATGGAGTGATAGTGATGATGAAGAAGACAAGGAAGACTCCACCGATGATGAAAATCATATGGCTTACTTCATCGCCTCTACAACTTCTCGCCGCATCAATAACAAAGTAGAAGGTAACAATGCCTTAGATCTTGACCTTGAAAAAGAAGTAGAAGAGGATGTAGCTAGAAGAGATGATGATAGAGCTACTGCAGGAGAAAATTACTCCAATATTGATGAGTCAAGTGAAGACGACTTCTCAACCTTTAGAGCCAAGTAGAAGCTAAAGATAAGGAATTAAGACTTGCTAAGGAAAATGAAGAGAAATTAATGATGGAGATTGAGGAAGCAAGGAAGCACTCTCCAAATGAGAAAACGAGCTCATAAATGCTTGACATCATGCTAAGCACTGGCAAGAAGCATGGGGACAAACGGGGGCTCGGTTTTGTTGATGATGAGATCACACATTCTTTCGAAAAGACCACTTTTATGAAGGAAAAAGTTCCGAAGGAGAGAAAGACTTATATATATATATTCAGGTCCTCTCTAATGCACAGTTATACCGATGTAACCACCGTGATTATGATTTTTTTTGCACAATCATGTGAATTCACATATGATCACATATAATTCACATGCAATAACATTAAAATTTAACTTCTTTTTAACGTGATCATATATGACTCATATACAATAACAATTATACATATATAATGGTTCATATTCTTCGTCTAGATATATTTTATATCAGGACGAATTGACAATAGAAAAATTATGTATATATATAAACATATCCGGACAATAGAAAAATTATATGTGTATGTATATATACACGATCAAATGCAAAAGTATCAATGTCTATATATGTTTATATATATATATATATAACCCTAACAAATATATCAACTGCTTTCGGTGGTTTTTATTTTGTTTTATCAGATGTCAACATCTTGTTAAATATACAAAAAGAGATGTCTTCCTATGTTTATAAGCATATCCAGATCTCGTTAAAATGACGAGCAGAGAAAAGTGAAAGAGAGAATAAAAGTGTAAGCTGGTTGGGTTTGGTTAGGCAATGACAGGTAATTAGAATGGTTCATCCACGTGCAAGGCATATGTTAGTGAGTGTACATTCACTGGCCGTTCATGTAACTTTCCGTAAAGCAGCTGATGATCACACAGACAACTCTGTATTCTTGAGCCATGTCACCCAGCCTGGATTGCCCCACCACCTCACTCTCTTTCACGTAGAAAACATTTTTTTTTCTTTTGGTTGTGCCACCTCTGTAAATCCTTCTCTATATTGTTCTTTTTCTTTTATTCCTTTGAAATATTTTTAATTGAAATGTGTATTATGGCTTTAATGTCAGGCATTAGTACTGACCATCACAATTACAACTAAGCTTAACAAAATGATTGAACATTTTACATTCACTTTTACAACACGGGTTCGAGTTCTAACTTTACTTAATAAATTGTAAAGTGATTGGACACTTTCCCTACAATTTTATGACAAAGAGTTCAAATCCTATCAAGCCTCCATGTATTTTAATTACAATCATATTCACAATCACGAGGTCCATATCAAGGTCTTCTTTACAATTATTTTCTCAATTCAAATATCTAATACTCTTTTTAGTCATTAGTTAATTCAAAGGTTAATGAATTTTGTAAGAAAATAAATAAATATAAAAAACTCTTAAGTTTTGTATCGCATGAATGATTGAATGAGTGAAAGTTAGATTCACATACTCTATGACATACACTACAAGAAAATAATATATTTTTTATCTATACACCATCGCTGTCGCCCGCCTCCATTCTGTCGACCGCTGCCGCCAGTTCGGCTACCGCTTATGATAATAATGACATTTTCATTAAAATGTCATTATTGAAAATGTCATTATTAGGAATCGAACTTGAAACCTTAAGTCAAAAATTATAAACTTTTACCACTTGACTACAAGATTTGATTTGTTAATAATTGAACAATATTTATATATAACCTATATGAGTTGTTAGAAATAAAAAAATAAAAAATACTTATTAGATAAATTTAAATTTATTCAACTAATCAAAATTCTAATTTCTGTGACAGACATATATAGTCAAGTTATTGGTCTATACTCTATGATCATGTTTGGTTATATTGTGGTAAAATATATATAGTCGAGTTATTGGTCTATACTTTATGGTCATGTTTGGTTATATGGTGGAATTTGAATGGGAATGGAAAGGAAAAGAAAACTGAGTTTTTTGTTTGGTTGGAACTTTAGAATTAGTCTCTGAATCAGTATTATTTTGTTTGGGTATCAACGGAATGGAATTGAGTTAGGGGTATTTTGAAAATACCCCTAATTATAAAACATTCATAATATATAATATAACATACATATATTATATATAATACATATAATAATATATATATTATATAATATAATATAATATATATAAATATATAATATATATTATTTAATATATTAATATATAATACATATATATTATAAAATGCATATAATGCATATAATGCATATAATAATATATATATATATATATAAGAGCATCTTCAATGTAAATATACATTTTTGAGTTTTTAAATAATGTCACGTCAACATTTCTTTTTATTATCGGCCCACTTTTGAAATAAAATTGGAGAAATGCATATTCACATCTCCAATGCAATAATCTAAAGTCAAATATGTATCCATTTTATGTCCAATCATAATAAAACAATTATTACACACTCTCTCCTTTTTTATTTTACAATTAAATAAGGTTTAATCTTATTGGTGGAAAGAGTTGAAAGCTTTAATCTTATTGGTGGAAAGAGTTAGAAATCTTAATCAACATTTCTAGAAGAGTTTCTAGAATTAAAAACCTAACTCCATATTCTCTAACTTTTTTTTTTTTGTCTACTTCATCTCCATAGTTAACTTAGATAATAGCATTGGAGAGAGTTTTTCTAACTTTTTTAATGTCTATCCTATGTAGCACTCTATTTTCTCCAAATGCATAATGCCATTGGAGATGCTCTAATATTATATATATAAGAATAATATATATTATATAATATAAATATTATATTATTTTTCGAAAGGAGGATATTTTTGGAATGGAGTTAGGGCATATGTGGGTATTTATGGAATATAAATTGTAGTTTGAAATGGAATAGGCATTCCACTGGTTTTTGGATGGAATGCCCATTCCACTAAAATGGTGGAATCCTCATTCCAATGAAATCACCATTCCATTGCATTTTAACAAACCAAACGAATGAAATGACTTTTTTTCCATTCCATCCAACCAAACATGACCTATAAGAGACTTGTGACATCAATTGTAGTAAGCATGATATAGAACACAACTCTCACTATAAGGGAGATATTTCTTAACATACATCTTACAATTTAATAAATAAATTTAATACTCAGATTACTAATTTATAAGTGTAATTGAATTATTAACGTGTCTCTTAGGGGGGTGTATTCAATTAGGATTATTGAGGACATTTAAAAACATTATAAATCCTGGTATATTCAATTCGGACGTTTAAAGACTTTAAAAGAGTCTATATTAATCCACTGGTATTCAATTCAGATTTTTGTGGACTTTTAAAGAATCCTTCCAAATCCAGGTGTATTGAATTGGGACTTTAAAAATGTCTACAAGAATCCAGGTGTATTCAATTAGGACTAGATTTTAAAGGATTTTCTTATGTCATGGATTTTGATGGATTTTGGTGGACTTAATGGTGAGAAATATAAATATCAAATGTCATAATATGTCCAACCTTCTCCCCAAAGATTTTGGTGGACTTTGCTCTCTCTCTCTCTCTCTCTCTCTCTCAAAATATAAACATATATACAATTCGCTGTCGTGACTTATTTTTACTTTTCTTAATCTGAAAAAAAAAATTGAAATTTAAAATTCAATATTTCAAAAAAAAAAAAAATCTAACCTGATTTTTGTTTTTATTTTTATTTTTTTAACATTTGTATTGGGACATGCTAAACCATTTCGTCAACAAGTAATGTAATTATTTATATGATTTATTTTTGACTTGAAGACGGTTTCTGCAATAATAATATATTTGGTATGCCTCATTAATATGTAGTTTTAGGAATAAATTATACACATCAAAGAAATATAAAAAAGATATACAAAATATTTCCAAAAAAAAAAAAAAAGAAGAGGAAATTGGTTATGTATCTGAAGGCAAAAAATAAAAAATAAAAAATAAAAAAATGAACACTGAAAAAACGAATTGTCAAATTGATATTCATTCTCTTTTCATTTCACTTTCATTTTGACCATCTGAAAAGTATCTTCAATGGTACATTGGTACACAATAGTTGTGTATCATTCGATGGTACACTATGGTTCTTAAAATTATTTTTCAAGACGATTGTCCCTCTGTAGATACCGATGTGATTGACGAAAATCTATATTCAAAGATTTTTGTTAATATTGCAAATTGTATTAATGGATCATATTGGTTGAGTGTATAGATTGTGTTATTGGGCTATATAGTAGTATAATTCTCTATCTATAATAGAAGTTAGAGAAACAAATCCATAAAAGTACATAAATGTCTAAACAAATCTATAAAAGTCTGCGATGTCTAAACAAATCCATAAAAGTTTGAAATAGATGTCTAAACAAATCAATGAAAGTCCATGTGGATTTATAAAAGTCCTTAGAAATCCATGAAAATCTTTCACTTAAAAAATGTCTTCAAATGTCCACAAGAATCCTAATTGAATACACTCTCTTTAGTATGAAACAAGAGGGTGCAAAAATAAAAATACAATTTTTTTAAAAATTTATCTTTTTGAATTTTTTAAAAATAAATGATTTAAAAATAAATTTATTAAATATAAATTTTACTTATCCAATATCGGTTTGTCCAAAAACCGATACCTTATGGTAAAATAAATCCATATAGAGATTTTGTTTAGTGAAGAAAATTGGAAGTAAAAGTTAAAAAAAGATTATTAAATATAAATGAAAAATTAGAAAAAAACTGTCAAGGTCTTTGTTGACAATTTTTTTTTTGACAGCTCTTGTATGAAATGAATTTACTAGTTTGATTTGATTTTGTTAATTTCCTTTCAAATGAATTCTTTAACAAAAATGCATGAAACCAATACCAATTAGTAAGCGAATTTTTTCTCCAATCAAGCGCAATCCCTTGAATTCATCAAATCGACTAAATTGAATTGGATTGATAATTTTGGGTGATATGTTTTGGACTTGGAAAAACTCAATATGAAAATTGTAGAAACAAAATTTCAAACTTATAACAACCAATGTAAGGCTGCCATGTGTCTGTCGATCTAAAGAGAGAAAAAGTGTTGAGTTGTAAGATTGGATAATAAGAATAAATGGTGAGAGATACGACAGTGGGGTGCAGTGGAGGCATTGATCTCTATCCAGCAAAAATGAGAGAGAGAGAGAGAGCACAAAAGGATCGACAAAAAACAAACCAGTAAAAAAATGTCTTTTTTGTGAGACAAATTTAAAGCAAAAGAATACATACATACATAAAGAAAATGTGAGCAGTCTTTCAGTCTAGTCCTCTCATCATCATCATCAATTACGTACCATAACACCCTGCCCCATTCTCCTTGATGTTTACCTACCTTCACCACCTCCCTATTCCCTCTTCATTTTACTAATATACCCTTTTCTCAAATTCTGATTTATACGTATGGAATTTTATCCCAACATTTTAAGCTAGTTATATGTAGTATTTATGATAACTACTGAGTAAAATTACAGTCAATTTATACAATGAAATAATATGTTACATTATTGTTAGAGATGACAAAATTATCTATAGATACATATATATATATATATATATATATATTGATTTATTCCTACATTAGAGCTGGGATGTGGGATAGATAAAATTTTTATATCCATTTTATTTTTAGTGACGGGAATAAATATGGTCCATGGATATTTCCCCCACTTGACCATTATTAATAATTTTAATATTTTATAAATATAACAGATTTTATGTTTTATTGTGTAATTGTTTACTCTAATTATCAATTAATTTTTATCTTTTATCTCACAATAATATTAAAAAAAAAAAAAAAAAAAAAAAAAAAACCTAAATTCTAGTTTCATAAATTGTATATTCATGACAAACTTGGTCGATATAATTTTCATTTTTGTGAAGTTATCGATTTTATTTATTGTGATGGAAAATTTTGAAATATTTTTCAAGATTTATTTATCCATTTAAATATTATTAAAATGTAAGATTATATATGTCAGTTATATTTTTCTCATGTAAAATATAAAATTAACATTTTTTATCGGATATATTGATTAACGGATGGATATCCCTACCTATAAACGAGGATGGAAATGAAAATGAAGATTTATATCTCAAACATAGGTGTGAATAGAGACAATCTGTTCTATATATTGTCAACTGTAATTTTAGACTCACCAATGATCAAGGATGAAGATATATTCTACTTAGTTCATTGGTCCCACTTTGTTGGATTTTTTTTGTTGATCATTGGTTCTTCAATCAATAATTGAGTAGTTGAGTTGATAGATTTCAATTTAACTTCACAGCTGGTCTAAGGACTAATTAATGGAATCAAATAAGCCATCCAAAAATGCAATTTGTATCTATTATATTAATTCATCAAATTGGGATATATGTATATATATATATATATATATTTTTAACTTCTTCCATAAATGTAGACACATGTCCCAATTTAGTTTATTAGATATAAATTGGGATACCATTTTTACAGATGATTTGAGTACCTAATTAATTACTTGAGTTGGGCTTATTTATTTTTTTAACATATATTAAAAAAAAAAGAAGGATATTTCTTAACTTTTGAGGTAAAAATGGTCTTTAAAAATTTATTAAAACTATTTCTTATAGTAGAGAACTCTAGCACAATGTAACATAACGTAATAAAGATTTATAATAATTTCAAAAATGATTTTTATAAATTTAAGAAATTTAAATTATTTTTCATGAGTTTCAAAGCCACTCACATTAGACCACATATTTAATCCTAAAACACAAAAAGAGTGATGATATCAACTTTTTTTTTTCTTTCTATCAAATTCAAAACATTATGCTTGGTCAAGTACGTACATCATCAAATCAACGAGTATATAATTTAAAAGAAAACGTACTTACCATTCTTTAATTTAATTATATATATATATATATATATATATATATTTATATGCTTGGCCTGTACTCGTTAGTTTAGTAAATAAGATCTTTATCATCATCACAGGTCTTGAGTTCAAGTTTAACTCATTCAAAGGTGAGATGGGATTTAGTTTATATTTATTATAATGAAAAAAAAAAAAAAAAACAACTTATTACGTGATATTTTACTAGTTTGTGATTGCATATAAATTACTAGGAGATTCCGTAAGAAGTTAAAGGGTCTTGAGTTTTGACATGTGTAGCAGATGTAATATATCAAAGGATACGGAAGCTGAATAATTGTTCATGTCCTTGACAGATTATAGTAACATAACATCCAACAACTTATACAAGCTACCATCCATGACTATTATATGCTCCAAGAATTTTAAATAATTCACAAAAATAATGATAACTTATTACTCTTACTATTATTGTAAGATCTTTATCCAACGAAATTTCAGTACCATTTATTAGGGTAGGTCACAGCCTAACTAAATCGGTCACTACTTAGTTCAACTCATAAATATTGCTTCCACTAATAACATCATAACATGACCTACATCTAACTTGTTTAATTCAATGGACTTTTCTACGGTATATAACATTTTCTTTTAATGAATAAAGTTAGTAAAAGAGTAGTTGCATCAAAGAAAACTTGAATCATCCTAACTATGTTGATACCCAACAAGTCTTTGTAATTCACGAAAATTACCTAAACTTACGACCACTGTGTGATCAATATTACACATGTAAATATGTAATGTTCAATGTCACATATTAACATCACATGTCATTACTCAACTTATTTAAATTCTATAAATTTAACTTCAAAGAATTATTGTTAGAGCATGCATATGACTATATGATGCATCTTAATTTTCTTGATAAAATTGGCATGTAAACCAAAACCTCTCATAACCGTGTATACATGTATGTTAAACAAATCTTATTTATTTATTTTTGTTTATTTATTTCTTTTTTCTCATGAACATACACTTTGAGCATAATAATACACATCATCATACTTTTATTATGTATATTATTATAATTGAAATTATGTTGTTAAGTATACATTCATGACCAGAGAAAAATTACATTAGACTTTGGTAAGAGATATTATTTGTTAAACTAGTTAATATGAGCGTCTTAATTCTAACATTCTATCTCTAAAAGTTGTAGCCTGATATCATCTGTAAGATAAGTTTATTTATTTTTTATAATTTTTTGATATATATATATATATATATATATTATATTTAAATGCTTCAGATATCAAATATATATTAAGAGATTTGTGAAGGGTTTTGTCAAGGCATGATGGTTGACATCGTAATTGTCCCGTTTCGCCCACGTGGCTCACGAGTATCACGGCCGCTCTGGCAAATTAAGTTACAAGAGATTTAATTATTTATTTACTTTTTAAAACTGATGATAATCAATCAGGGACAATTTGGGGAAAAAATAAATTAAAAACACCCAGATGTGAAATCAAATAAATAAGTGTTTATAATATAGAAGAAAACTTTTTAATATTATTTACTTAACTACTGATCACCTGGATCTAATAAAATAGTTGTATAATTAGCTTGCATGATTAAAATTTTAGAAAAAGGTCAATGGGATTCATGTTAGGGGTATTTCGGTAATTTCAAAGAGACATAGCCAACGGCCACTGAAATCCAAAACGCCCCAAAAAGCAAAGCTGACCTACAATGGGCCAACTTATTATCCCCATCGTCGCTATCTGCAGCTGTTGCCACTTCTCTCTTGATAAATTTAATAGCATTAATTTATATTTTATATTTTATATACATACATTATTTTTTAAAAATAAAATAAAACCACAAAAATTACACACAACAAAATAACTGAAGATTCCGCAGCTTAATAATTAAAAAAGATCTGGGTTTTTTCCTTTTTAATTAAATTAAATTTAACTTTGAGATTGACAGGAGATCCCACACAGAAATAAAGCAATAAATAACATTGAAAATACACACATCTTTCATAAAAACCCTTGAGAATTCACCTTTTTCATTTGTATCTCTTCTCTCTTACTTAATTTTGGAGTAATATTATTGCCCAGAAGAGTCCTATGCTAGGGGGAGCTGACCCAACGTCTGTGCTAGGAAGCTCCACCGATCTTTCCTCCGCGGCAGCACCAATCGGAGGAGCTCATGAAGTTGGTGGTGGTGGTGGGGATGTTGGCTCCAATTCAGGTACCGATGAAGACAAGGGAAGAGGAGACGACGGCGACCGCAGCTTCGGAGGAAACCGGTGGCCTAGACAAGAAACTTTAGCCCTTCTGAAAATTCGTTCTGATATGGATCAAGATTTTCGTGACTCCAGTCTCAAAGGTCCATTATGGGAAGAGGTTTCAAGGTGATTGTTTTTATTTTTTTTTTATGTTATTTTATTTTGTGGCTCTAGCCTTGTTTTATCAAATTGTTCAAGTTTTGAGTTCATGCATGGAGATCTTGATTCAGTTTTTCGAATTTACAAATTTCTATCTTTTTTATTTTATTTTATTGTTATTTGTTATATGGATGAGTTACGATTTTGCAACTTTGCTGAAAATTCACAGGTTTTTCTTGGTTTCTAGATTAGAGTAACCCCTTTTGTCATTTGAATCATTTTCTGTTACCGGACTTCAATTTAGCTTCAGTGATCTTAGGTTTTCGTTATAGCATTTCAAATTTTTATGTTCCTGTGAGAATTTCTAGTTGTCACAATCATGATTTCCTAAACTTTTATACACGTTTTGAGCAAAATTCATGAATTATGTTTCCAATTTCTTTCTTTTTGTGTTTAACTTTTTTATATTTTTTGTAACTATATATTATTGTATTGTATTAGTCATAATCATGTTCATTTTACGTGTCAAAGTGCAATTTTAATTAATGAGTTTAAGAGGGGGATAATAAAAACAGAAATATAGTTGTTTTTGAACTGTAAATAAAATGAATTTAATTTAATGATCAGGAAGCTGGCTGAGCTTGGTTATAATCGAAGCTCCAAGAAATGCAAGGAGAAATTCGAGAATGTGTACAAGTACCACAAGAGAACTAAAGAAGGCCGAAGTGGCAAATCAGAGGGAAAACATTACAAGTTTTTTGATCAATTAGAAGCGTTTGATAATAATAATCAGAATCATCACCGTCCAATTCATCAACCACCACAAAAACCTCAAACTCCAATGCAAACAACTCCACCAATGCCATGGCCAAATATTGCTCCTCCTACTACTACTATTAACATTAATCCATCAACCACAAATCCCATAAATTTTGCTACGCCCCCGCCCCCGCCACAAACGAAAAACCCTACCGTTTCTACAATACCACCAACACATAATATAAGTGGGGTAATTCCTTCATCGTTTCCCTATAATGTATCGGCGAATCTTTTCTCTAGTTCTACTTCTTCTTCCACGGCTTCGGATGAAGAAACGGAGGATGTAGGGGACTATAAGAGGAAGAGAAAATGGAAGGAGTTCTTCAAAAGAATAACCAAGCAGGTGATCAGGAAACAGGAGGAGTTACAAGATAAGTTCTTGATAGCCATCGAGAAACGTGAGCACGAGAGAGTGATTCGTGAAGAAGCTTGGAGAGTTCAAGAACTGGCAAGAATCAATCGAGAGCACGAGATTTTGATCCAAGAACGATCCACATCCGCCGCGAAAGACGCCGCGGTCATTGCATTCTTGCAAAAGATTGCCGGGCAACAACAAAACTACCCAGCACCTCAAATAATACCACCACCACCACCACCATCGGCTGCCCAGCCACCACCACCACCACCACTTGCGGTTACTAATTTAGATACTTCACCGAAACTTGCAAATAACGGGAGAAATAATAATGAGGTACTTGTGCAAAGCTCTTCAAGATGGCCAAAGGCTGAAATTGAAGCTCTGATTCAATTACGAACCGATCTTTCTCTCAAGTATCAAGAGAATGGACCAAAAGGGCCTTTGTGGGAGGAGATCTCAGCCGGCATGCGAGGTCTTGGACACAATCGCAGTGCCAAGAGATGTAAAGAGAAATGGGAGAACATCAACAAGTACTTCAAGAAAGTCAAAGATAGCAACAAGAAACGGCCTCAAGATTCGAAGACGTGCCCGTACTTCAGCCAGCTTGATGCTTTGTACAGAGAGAAGAGCAAGATCGATCAAATTAGTCCCGGATATGGAAATGCAATCAAGCCTGTTATTAACACGATGGTTCCATTGATGGTGCAACCAGAACAGCAATGGCCGCTTCAACCAGAAAATGCAGGAAGGAATAATGCGGATCAGATTCAAGATCAAGAAGAAGAAGATGATGATGATGTAGATGATGATGGAGACAGTGAGGAGGATTATGAAGTTGGTGGTTATGAGATAGTAGCAAACAAAGCAGCTTCCATGGGCACTACTGGTGAGTGAGACGAGACAAAGGAAACATCTTACCCTAACATCATGAATATTGTCAAAACCTATTTTATGTATAACGTACCGTAAAAAAAAAAAAAAATTAAAAAAAAATAAAATAAAAATAAAAAAATAAAAAAATTGTGGTGAAAAAGATCAGATGGGGGAATTTCAAAAAGCAACATAGATTTTCCTAATGGAAAAACTTAGCTCGATCTTTTCAAAATGGGTTAAATTTTTATCAAATTTCATAAATATTACAGAGCTATTTTTCGATTTTGATCAAACCTCGAGTTGAAATTAATTTTTAGAATTCTCCCAAGAATGAATAGTACTAATATTCAAAATTTGCCGGCTGGATTTTGATGAGCATGCACGATAAAGACGGGGCAAGTTGAGATTAGTATATATTAATACACTCCTGAGATTGTAGTTTATAGTGGGATCAATTTGTTTAAAAAAAATTATTTATTTATTGTTTTAAAAGTAGAATAAAGTGTGGGAGAGATAAGGAAGACAGACAGGGTTGCATATAGGAAAAATAATAATAAAAAACAAGTCTTGTATCTTTCATTTCTGTTCATTGGTTGTAAATGGGAAAAATGGTTTCTAGTGTTTGTTTTCAAGTGAATTCAGAATAATAATACTTTGAAATTTCACCTGTATTATATAGAATATATAATTTATTTATATATGACACAGAAAATAAGTGAAAACCAGACTGTCACCAACATGAATGAGAGAGAGAGATGGAAGCAAGCTGCTCTTTCCTGTAACATGCCAACATCACATATGAAGCCGTTAATACAAAATGGACCTACCACAAAGAATCTTGAAAGTTATCTTAGATAACAATGTGTGAAATTATTAATCTATCACTTGTGTTGACTTTCCACTTTGCCATTATATTGATTATTCTTCATCAACCATTTCATGATTGATCAGAAAGTTGAGTTATTTATCCTATCTTTTTAATATTTTAGATAACATTATACAGTAAAAACCCTTTAAATTAATATTCTTGAGATCTACCATTATGTATTCTTAAGACCCACCATTGTATATTTAATTAGAGGGGTTATCAATTTGAAGGGTTTCATCTTATACAGTAGAACCCCTGTAAATTAATCTCTTAGAAATTAATAACCTTTCTATATTAATAAAAAATCTCAGTCTTGACTCAGGCGTGTGTAACAAATTAATAAACTCCTCTATTGTAATAATTAATTATTATTTTTAAACCCAGTTTAAAATTTCGGTCTCAACTGTTACATAGATTAATAATTTCATATAAGTACAAAATATATTACACAATATTCAAGAATTAGAAAAGTACTCCAAAATGCTGGTTTGAATAAGGCCACAATATTTGATATTTTTGACTTTATCCCTCATCTTTTGAATTATCCACAAGTAGTTATTGTGATCATCTTATTATTGTAACTAACATGTTTCAACTAAATTTAGCAATAGGAAATTTCCTTAACAAATTTTTCTTAAACAAGAAATTATGAAGAAAAAAAAAAAAGGGAAAAACCGTCTAAACAATGAATCTCGAAAATGAATCTTCTCTAAACAAGAAAATCGACTTCCACACGTTTTCTAAAATAAAATAACATTTTATAAGGTGAAACCCTTCAAATTAATAACCTCTCTAAATCAATACACAATAGTGGGTCCTAAGAATATTAATTTAGATATTTGGTTTAGAAAATGTGTGAAAATCGGTTTTCTTATTTAGAGAGAAGGTTCCTTTTCATTGTTTATTATGTTTACTGAAAATACTAGTGTTATTCATTGTTCAATATTTTTGTTGAAAATTCTAATATTAAAAATAGTGTGTTAAAAAAACTTACAATTACAACTCCAGTGTGGGATATATTTCCTTCATTGATATATATATATATATATATATATATATATATTTATTTATTCATGGCTCATTATTGAGTGCAACATGACACCATACAATTTTAAAAAATAGTATATGATCACATATGATTATATGTGATATATAATATTATCGCATATCAATTGCACGTGATCATATAATTAAATTATTGTTATTGCATGTTAGAACATACAATCACATATTAGTTGATGTGGTTGTACCAAAGAAGATATGATCACTGTCAAAAAAAATTTGTTGTATCATGTAATGTTGCACCCAAGGGCAGCCCTATATATATATATATATATATATATATATGGGAAATACCCCTTTATAGTCAAAAAATTAGGAAGATTATTGTTTTTATCTAAGATTGGTATTTTTATTGTTTTTATCTAATAATTGGCTGTGAAGACTTAAATACCCCTTATTTTCCCATTTTTCATTATTTTCTTTACCTCTTCTCTCTCCTCTTCTCTCTCATTTGGTTAGAAATTTTTTTTCTTCTTTCGCTCTCATCCTAGATTTCTCACACGCCTCTCTCATCTTTAAGACAAAACAATATATATATATTTTTTTGCTACCTAGATCTCCTCTCTCACGCCTCTCTCCTATTTAACAGGTAACAAATAGGTTTTTGTGTAGGGTGTTTTTTTGTTTTGAGTCTGGTTTGCAGATCAGTTCTTCACTTCTTCCTATTATTATATTCTTATTTTTTTTTTTTTGTTTCTACAGATCTGTTCTTCTTCTTCTTCTTATCATTTAAAAAAAAAAATGTTTTTTTTTTTTTATTAATATTGATGAAGATTTGTGTTGTACTGTTGTTGTTTGAGATTGATGATGAGAAGAATTTCCAGGTTATTTTGATTTTGAAAAATTTTCAGATTTTGAAAAATTTTCAGATTTTAAAAAATTTCCAGATTATGTTTATTAATTTGTTTTTCCATATTTTTGTTTAAAGAAAAATTCCAGGTTTATATATATGTTTTTCCATATTTTGTTCCATTGAAACAAAAATTCATTCATAAAAAAAATTTCGTTTACTAGAGATCTATTGTTTCAAAGATTTTTTTTTTTTTTAAATTTGGTATGAAGAAATCTGAAAAATTTCCAAATCTATTTAAATATGGAAATTTTTTTAGATTTCTTTAAACACATTAGATCAACCCAATTAAACACTACGGCAACCCAATTAAACACACAAGGGCAGACCAATTAAACACATAAATGCAGACTAATTAAACACACAAGATGTAAATCAATTAAAAATACTAGGATAACCCAATTAAATACACCACGACAACCTAATTAAATACTTTAGAGCATGCCAATTAAACACATTAGGGTAATTCAATTAAACACATTATGGAAAATCAATTAAACACACCCGGACATGACCAAATTAAACACATCAAATCTAATACAATTAAACACATTTGGTAAGAAGAAGAAGAAGAAGAAGAAGATGGAGATCTGGGAGGAAGAAGAAGAAGAAGAAGGAAAATAATAGAGAAAAAAAGTTATACTTTTTCTAGAAAGAAAAAGAAGAAAGAGAAAAAAAAATAAAGTAATTTTTTTTTATAAAGATATTTAATTTTATCTAAAAAGTTAATATTTTGAAAAAAACAATAAAAATACTATTATCTAATAAAAACAAAATATCTACTAATTTTATAGTTACTTTTAAAGTTCTCCTGTATATGACTTGTTAATGCAGCACTATGCACCATGATTATTTTTTATTTTTTTCCCTTTTTTGTTGTGAGGTTGGAATGGCGCATACATACCCATTAAAGAATATAAAAGAGGCCCACAAATTGAGTGGTGGTAATTATATAGACAGATATAGATAAATTGGATATTCTATTCTATTAAATGTATAGATGCACAGTTCCATTGAAAATGAAATCACTTCCTGTCGCTATCAGAAACAGGGCATGCAAAAGCACAACACAAGATTCTATCTTCTTCCTCTCTTGTCAATAATATTTTCCATGGATAGGATAAGACGGACTCTTCATCTCACGCTCAACTCCCTTTGGAAATAAATATTAATTTTACAGTACGTCCAATCAATGTGTCCTGATTTTTTCTATAAAAAAAAATTAAAAGGTGTGTTTTGATTTTAAAAAAATTTAGAATATATATATATACATTGAAGGCTAAATTGCAATGGTAATTGTACATCTACGACGAAACTTTTATTAAAAATTTGCATAAACCTCCCTCATTGTTAGTTGTGTGTTTTTAAAAGGGGTCTTTTTACGGTACGAATAAGGATTGGCTTTGTACCATACAATATGTATTTTAAAAAGTTTCAACCATATTAAATATAAAAACACACAATATTATTTGACCAACTACCTGTTATACCGGTTTGGTATCTAAATAAATAAAACTCTGCCTCTCTCTCCTTTCATTCTCCATCTTTGTTGCTCTCTCTCTCCCGCGTCCTTTCACTCTGCAGATCGTGTTTCTTGGTCTGTAGCGTTCAATTTCTCGTGTGAACGCTGAATCTTTGTCGGTGGAAAGTGGTGCATCTCAATCATCGGTTTGGCCATCTATGTTTCTTTCTCTCCCACGCTCTCTCACTCTGTAGATCGCCTCTCTTGGATTGTAGCGTTCAATTTGTGGTTGTGAACATTGAATGTTGGTAGGTGGACAGCGGTGCATCTCAATCATCGAATTGGTGCTTAAATTGGAAGGTAAGTTACTGTTTTTTGAAGATTAGGATTTCGTATAATTTGTTTATTTAAATTTGTGTTTGCAAATCTGTTGCGATCAGGGTTTATTCATGACATCTCGAATAATTTCCCTCTCTATGATTTTTGAAATGAGTTAGCCTCGCTTATGTTTAGCTTTTATATAATTATGTTGTGTAGTGAAACCAAAACGGTTTTGGGATTTTCTAGTTCCTAGAATTTGAGTCATAGATGTGAAGCTGTAGAATCTATATACATTTTACACTATTTGATGTTTTCTTTATATATACATACATATATAGGGAAATTTTCCTATGAGGATGCCCTGATAGAATTATATAAGGACATTGAATGTGAGCCACTAGTTTTACATACATTGACTTGGTATGTATGCACTTGTCAAATCACTTTTATAAATGAGTAGCTTACAGTCAATATCTTGATAAAGTTATATAAGGATGTCCTAATAGGAACGGGACCGTATATATATATATATACATATATATATATATATAGATTTATAAGTGAAATCAATAGAAGTCTTTGGGTAAAAATATGGTGGGGGATTTGAAAATGCAATAATTCCACTCCTGCTATATAATAATATTTAAAAATGTGAAATTAGAGTTAGGGTTTTAAGTTTAATAGTCTATATAGCTAGGATTTGTGTTTGATGTAAGGGTTCATTTTAGTTATAAAACATATAAATTAAAATATCATTTCAACCGAAGTTGTTTATGTATTAGGTTCATGTAAGTTGAACTATAATAGAATTGACAAAATGAGATTGGTTCGATGGTAAGCTATTTACAGCTACATCCATAAGTTCATGGATTCGATTCGTGTCCATCTTCTTGAATTTTGAAATATATGGTTATTTATCTAAGGTTATTTTTATTGTTTTCTTTAGTCGTGCTAATTCCCTTGGCAAAAGGGATCCCTCTGAATCGCGACCATTCTCAATCTCTGTTTATTTTTGAAATTTTTGGTTTTTTTGGTGATGCTATTGGAGCTGTGCTTACAAAAAAAAATCTTGATAAGGTACTATCCTAGGTATTTCTTTTTTCTTCCAGCTTCTGTAGTGATCCAAGAACTATTATGTCACAGTTTAAAATTATGAGTTGTTGCATCTTGTAGTATAAACTGACCATACTAGTGATACAAGTAAATTGAATTTTAGTTTTCTTTTTCTGTTCTAAAGTTGTTTGTTCTGAATGGTGGAGTACCATATGGCATATTCAATAGTGGTTGAACCATTCTTTAGTTTGATTGGTTTATGGTGCAACTATGAAGAATTTGATCATTAGCATTGTAAGTAAAACTTTAGTTTTAACAAAATTTCGGCTGACTTAGACTTGGATGTAATTCCTAGTGTTGGATATCTTCATTATTCAACATTTTCCAGAAAAAATTATGTTAAGAAGCTTAAATAAGTGAAGAGAAACTTAAAGTTTGAATATCTACAATTTATAAATGTGTTGTTGGATATGCTGTATGGGCCATACTTATCACAATTTCTTTAAGCTGCACATAGATTAAAAAGATAATAGGGTAGAAAGTATTTAATGCATGAGTAAATAAAACTTGTTATATACGGTGGAAATGGCGAAGCAGGAGTTATGTTGCCAACCCAAATGGTTGGTACAATAGTTATGTCTAGTTCAATTAATCATCATAGCTTTCATTTTGTCACTTGTCACGTTAATATAATTACCATAGATGTAAATTAAGAATGTAATTGCAGTTATGTGGCCACTAGAGCAGTAGCTGTTTCTTTTCTTGTGCTCCAATTGCTTGCGAATAAAAAGAAGTACTACAATTTACTTCTTCTCTTATGAAGTTATGAGCCTTGTAGAATTTTCACAACAAGTAACTTGTCTTATGAAGTTATCTTAATATTTTATATTTTATATTGGTCACAAAGTATATCGGCTTGAATACTCAGAGTTACTCATACCCGGAGTTGTGCCGGTAGAGTATACTTGTGAGACAATGCCACGTACTAAGTGTCTATTTGTTCCATTTATGCTATTTAGTTTTCTTTATATATTGTCATGTACATTCAATTTTATATATTAGAGCTACGTCTTGGTATCTGCATTTTGAAAGTTATTTTAATCTTAAGTTATCTTATTATTCTATATTCTCTATTGGTCATAAAGTATATCGGTTGAAATACTCTGACTTACTCATTCCCGCAAGTGTGCCAGTAGAGTGCACTTGTGAGACACCGCCACGTACTGAGTGTCTATATGTTCCATTTATGCTATTCGGTTTTCTGTTTATTGTCCCATGCCTTCTATTTTATCTATTAGAGCAACGTCTTGGTAGCCACATTTTGTAAGTGATTTTACCCTTAAGTAATCTTACTATTCTATATTCTCTATTGGTCACAAAGTATATTGACTGGAATACTCAAACTTACTCATACCCGGAATTGTGCTGGTAGAGTAAACTTGTGAGACAATGCCAAGTACTAAGTGTCTATTTGTTCCATTTATGCTATTCAGTTTTCTGTATATATTGTCCTGTACATTCTATTTTATTTATTAGAGCTACGTCTTGGTAGCTGCATTTTGTATATAATGCATATTGGCATGTGGGTATTTGAGTTTAAGTAGAACAAGGTACCTAGTCCGTGTACAAAAGTGAACAAGATGGGAGAGAAGAAAAGGAATCTTGGATCCCAGGTACTTTACATTACATCACACATGACATAAGATTCAAAGTATGAGTTCTATTCTCTTTTGCATGAAAACAAACATAACATTAAAGTCGTTAGTCAAAGAAAATGTTTTTTTCGTTTGAAGATGTCTACTTCGTAATCTAGTTGAAGATATGCATAATATATTAAGATAAGGAACTGGATTTTGTAATCAATTTATATATCAATTCATTTCCTTATCCATGTTATAGACTAAATATTTATTACCATTGATGTATACACTGAAAATGGTGAAAAAAGAAATTCGTGAAAAGAAGAATGGTGGTTCTGATAAAACAACATCCATGAAAAACTTGTCAAAATCGAAGATTAGAAACATGGGATGGATTAATTATTTGCATGTAAACATTATCATATGCTTTACTTTACTTTGTTAACTTGCTATCTTGTCCATGTAGACTAAACATCTGGCTATTATCTATTCAGCAAATTGGAATGCAAAAATAAAGATGCTAATGGAAACTCAAAGGTTATATACATTTACAGCAAGTAATACCATTAATTTTCTTCGTTGATATTCTGACCATCAATATAACATTCTATCATGTTATGTTTTTATAGTAGGCCTAGGAGTCATAACAGGAATCACGATGCCTGCATCACCCATGACAGGGCCCCCTCTGAAGGAATTGAAATGGGACCATGGCATAATAAAACTCTCTAACTAATTCTAATGCCACTATGTTAATTTGTGATAGCGTTTTCTTAGTTAACCTTTATGCAATCACATCGTTCACATTCATTTTATACCTCTGCTAAAGTCATTTTTTGCGTATAACTTTGTTAAATATAATTACATTTTCATTTATAGGAGTCTTGTATTTCAAGCTTCTTGGTGGTTTGTTTCCATCTTCTTATGGCATTACACTAAAGTCATTATCAAACCTTGTTTTGTACAGGTTATGTTGAATTTGAAGATTCTGAAGACTAAGCATGTTGATGGGATCTTGGCAAAAAAATATTGACAATGAGGGATAATCGTTAATTATTAAAATTATCACTATAAATTTTAAACTGAAATTGAGATGAAATATTGACAAAGTGAGAAAATATTTTTATATTATCTATTGACAATGTCAAAATTTTTTCAAATTAATTTTTCAGAATTTTATTATTAATTGTGTAAATATTTATTAATTAATTGATTATATCTTCTTTTTTTAGATAAAAAGATTCATTAAGGAAAACCAAACTACAAATACTTTGCCGTGCTAGAGCTAGAGAAACAACAGAGGGTTAACCTCTTTTAGCAAATCAAAAGCATTAGGAAGAGAAATCTCCACCATACTTTGTGTAATATTATAAGTAGACCTATGAGGCAAAGAAATAGAAAGGAAACCCATATACTCAAGGAGATGGAGGATGACAATCCACACACTCAAGGAGACCAAGGGATTTCTTTCTAAAATCATATTAATGACTAATTCGGTGTCTCTTTGCTTCAGCAACATCCGGTGATAGCATAGTCAACATAAACCAAAATAATATGTGGAAATTATTGATACTAGATATTTGGTTAACCATTTGGGGAAAAATCAAAACTCTTAAACATGATAATGAGTAAATTACTAATATGCATTTATGTTTTACAAATTATCTATTGAAATATATTATTACATATTTACTAAATTTACTATTAATTCATTCAACATACTATTTGTAATAAGTTTATAAGTCAAGTATTTTTATGAATTTTAAAAAATTTGTTGCATATATATTAAGCATATTGATTCATAAATTTGTTTCATATATGTTAAGAAATTTGTTTCGTATAGGAAACGAACTTGATTCCTTATAATGGATGGAGGAATTTAATTCCTTATTTGTGTGTGAGATTCACATAATTTGATTCCCAGAGGGATATTAGTAAATAAAGTAAGGGTCCGGGTATTGATACTCATAAAACTTATTAGTACACCGATTTCTATAAGTATACCCATGTCTAAAATTTAAAAAATAAATATTATTATAAGCACCCATCCTAATGAGAATAGTATCCTCATTAAAAAAAATATATTCATTTTAATACATATTATTTATAAACACCGATCTTAAATTATTACTTTTGAAAATATCTCGAATGTAGAAGCATTATAAAAGGGAATATGTGGAATCATATATAGGGTCAAGAGATTTTCAATCTAAAATTTTCTAATTTATACAACTATGTAAAAAAAAAAAAACCTTATTGGTCTATATGGCTATCTTAATATATATATATATATATATGTATATACAAATTGTTGCTATCTATAGCTATCGTTAAAAAAAAATATTTTTTGTTTAATGATAAAGCTTATAATTATATATAAAAGAAAGATAAAAACAATATTATAATCATATGATGATGAGAAAGTTTGATACTTGAAATAAAAGTTAAGTTTAACTAGGATTTATCATAAAAATTAGGGTTTACTATAAGTTTTATTATTTATTTATTTATTTTTAATGTGATCAATGAGTGTATATAGTATTTGATTTTTTTTTAATTAAAATAATTTTTCCTTATTAGTAAATTTTTAATGGGATATATTTTTAATTGATTTTTTAATAAAATATAGGTGTACTAATAAGTTTTATGGGTATCAATATTGACACCCATAAAGTAATTATCACGAATTAGTAACTATGTTATCTTTCTCTCATTAGGATTCTTGATTAGTAAATGCGCTTATAAGATGATTTGAATAAATTATTAATCCCTCCCACAGATTTAAAAATTATTAAATATATATTTATTAATCAAATATATTATTTGGAATATAAAAATGCAAAGATTAAACATTAACACTGTTTGGATTTATGGAAAATGAGAGAGAGGAAAGATAAATGAGGAAAGGAAAGGAAAGAAAAAAAAATGTTTTTCATGATTGTTGTTTGAATGGTTATAACTATAAAAGAAATGAAAGGAAAAGATTCATATTTTGTTGGGAGAAATAAATAAATTCATTTTATTCTATTTACGAAAATATCATTCTTTCAACAATATGAATGCCTAATATTAATATGATTAGTTTTGGGATATTGAAAAATTCATTAATTTATTATGAAGCATTACAAAAATTGGTGAATTGTATCAAAAATTAAAAGAAAAAAAAATTTGAGTTTTAGGTCATTCAACGTTAAGAAGAATGTAAAACTTGTTCAACCACATTCAACTTGTTTATTAAGGTTTAAATTGACTTGTTCACTGAACAAATTTTACGTTGAGAGGAATGTTAAACTCATTCAACTAATGTTGAACTTGTTCATGAAAGTTTACGTCAACTTGCTCACTGAACAAGTTTAATGTTGACATGAACATTAAACTCGTTCAACCTACGTAGAACTTGTTCATGAAAGTTTACGTTAAACTTGTTCGGTGAACTTTCATGTTGAGAGGAATGTTAAGCTCGTTCAACCTACATTGAACTTGTTCATAAAGGTTTACGATAACTTGTTCACCGAACAAGTTTAACGTTAGGATGAACGTTAAACTCGTTCAACCTACGTTGAACTTGTTGATCAATATTTACGTTAACTTGTCCACCGAACAAGTTTAATGTTAGAATGAACGTTAAACTCGTTCAACCTACGTTGAACTTGTTCATGAAGGTTTACGTTAACTTATTCACCGAACGAGTTTAATGTTTGGAAGAATGTTAAACTCGTTCAACCTACGTTGAACTTGTTCACCAATTGATCAAGCCAAAATTGGTATGATTTTGGCTTTCATTCCCATCTCTTTATGCTTGATTCTTGGTGTTTTCCCGTTTTTAATGTTGTTAAATCGAGTGTTTCAGGATTATTTAGGCCTCAAGGGCATTTGTGAAGAAGGTGAGGAGTTTGGTGCAAAAAGGAGCACAAGTTGGCAAAATAGGGCATTGTCGCCTTTTTAATGAAGATATTGTCGTTATGGCAACAGGGAGATGCAATTCAAAGCAAAGCATCGCCATAAGTGTCGCCATGGCGACAGAAAGTTATTTCCAAGAAAAAATCAATTAGGTATTGTTGCAAATGAGATGTCGCCATGGCGACATTAATGGAAAAGTGGCGAAAGTGCTATATTTCTTCATTGTCGCTACTATCATCATGGCGAAAAAGATGAGAATAATGGCGACAAGTGAATCTCAGATTGCGTAACCATTTGCCGCCATGTTGTCGACATGGCTACACTAATTGCGACATCTTGCCACATCGGATTTTCAAGCAGTTATTAGTACAATTCTGAGAATGACTATATATATTCCTCTATTCCAACTTGAACAAAGATCTAAGCATTTGAAGAACAAGAATTTACAGTGAATTAGATCTAGTTTCTTTTCCATACTTCACTCTTTCAACTTCCTCCATTCTCTAAACTTGCACTACCTTTTCCATATAAAAGCTCAACACAATGTCTTGATTACTTCATCCCACCACTCCTCTCTTTCCATTCTCTCCATTTTAATACCTTTTTCACTTACCATTAGACACCCAACTATCTAGACACATCCTCTTCTACCACTCTTAGTACTAGGAGCATCAAGGGAAAGGAATGAGCAAGCACTAAAGAAGGAGGCTCAAGGGTGATTTCCTTAACTATTATTTCCTATTCATTTGATTGTAACTATGTGTAACTAAACCCCTAATCTAGGGGATAGATGTGAGGAATAAGTGATTGTGGGTTTTTGCTTAAGCTATTTGTAATTAAATCTCTACTTGTTTTCTATTCACTTTTGTTAATGAAAAATTATCATTCGGGTGAATCTCCAAATAACAACTTTAAGGACTAAGATCGAGATAGATCCTAGTCGGAGGGGTATCACGTAGTTCGATACCAATAAGATTTCTGTTAAACCAAACTAAAACTCATACAAAAAAAAGAGATTTTATTGATCAAAACATGTATACAACTAATGAAATTAGGGTTATAGTGATACGTGGCGGTATTTAAGGTTTTTGTTAAGTGATGGAGATGGCATGCTCATGCCTGTCGATAAGTAAAACTGAATGCGAGTGCAGGGT
This sequence comes from Acer negundo, assembly GCA_035582765.1. NCBI lineage: Eukaryota > Viridiplantae > Streptophyta > Magnoliopsida > Sapindales > Sapindaceae > Acer > Acer negundo. Next base: position 8,489,290 of record CM069238.1, on the reverse strand, counting down.
TTGGGGAGATGAATTTTCGATCCTTTTCTTGGTGAACATAGTGGCGCATATATAGCTTTTTTGCTTGCCATGTACTCCTACAATTTCGGTCTAGGGTTTTAGCGGTCCCATGACTTTCTTTCCTTCTAGGAGACAATTTCATAGGAGCTTTAATTATCTAAATCAAGTGATTTCTTTTGGAGAGGATTCTAGTAAAAATAGATTCCTTATTCAAATGAAATTCTTAAATGGATGGAAGGAGTCTACCTTTTTATCGGGACTTGAACGACCGCGTTTTAGCCCCCTTACTTTGGAGCTTCAAGACTTGTCCGCCTGGTCATATGGATTTGAGATTCTATGAGTGTTTCTTCTGGTTATCTGGCAAGAGGATCCCTGGAGATATTTGGGTTCATCTGGGTTCTCATGTACCACGCCCTCTTGCTAGTTTTATGTTTTCCTTGTTTAGGTGCTTAGTCGACAGGGTATCTTGATATCGGCTGTTTTTACAGCGATGTACATGGCTGAATGTATAAGTGGGGTACTTAGCGGATGTAGTATATGGATGCCTGTCTGATGTGAAAGCGAGGTACCCTGCTGATGTAATGGCGGGGTACCCTATTGATCTTAGTAGCGGGATACCTGTCTAGTGCAGTAGCAGGGTACCTTGTTGATCTTAGTAGCGGGATACCTGTCTGGTGTAGTAGCTGTAGGGAAAAATAAACAAATAAAAGTGTTACACGCAGCGGAAGCGATACTAAAGACGATGTGACTTTTAAAATTTTTCCTTTATGAACCTTAAACCCTTTTAATCAATAAACATGCATATATATCAACAAAAGTAAATTACCTCTTGTCGCGTGATCCGATTGACTTACGTCGATGGTAATCCGCAAGACCTTTAATCCGAGCACGAACGTGGATCACCTAGGAGCGTGGTCTCCCTTTCCTTTGAATTGCAAACCTGTGAATGGACCAAACAAATACTTTCTTTTCTTTGTTAGTCACAAAACAATCAAAAGAATGTCAAAATTATTCCGGTCACTTTTGAGTTCACAATCTTATGATCGAAACTCGCGTGAACCTAGATCGATATCGTATACACAAGCTTATTGATGTTTAAGCAATTGTATACTATCAAAGAATAATTTTTCACTCCTTTTTGTCTCTCTAGAATAAAAACTCTCTTAGAATTAAGAAGAAGAAGAAAGAAAATAAAAACTCAAGCACCAATTAATTGATGTGGCCGAACCCTATAAGAACATATATATAGGTTGGCCGAATTTTTCTTCTTTTTCCTTTAGGGTTGCCGAATTCTATGTAGTATCTAATTAGGGTTGGCCGAATTTCATCATGTCACTTATATAGGGTGACTGAAATTCAACCCTAATTCTTTTTAACTTTATAGACTCCAAACCCTAATCCAACTCTTTTATTTTTATTCTTTTATTTGACCAAAAAAAAAGACTCCTTATTTAATTAAATAAACAATACTAATTTATTTATTTACTTATCAAACAAGTCTTTTACTTTTAGGAAAGATTTGTTTCTTTAATTAAACAATTAATCAATAAATCAATTAATTCTTATTTAATTAAAACAAATGAAACAAAATAATATTTTTAGGTCAAAACTTAAACCTAGCCGCCCCACTTATATATAAGATGGGCCTAATATTATTTTCCTATTTCATTTAATCCATTGGACTTTAAATAAAAAAGCCCACATGTGAACCAGACCCATTCTTACTAAAAGAAACAAGCCCACATGTCTTTCATTAATATATTAATATAATTGAGCAGCCCATTACTTAAATAATGTGCAAATTATATTCTTAATATATTAAATGCAATTCTAGATGGACCCTTAAATTGGTCCGGTAGAATATATCAAGTGATCCATGCAAGTCCGTGTGGATTGGGGATCTTGGCGGGCCATCTAAATTTAAGCTTCAATAGACATAACCTAATCACAATCAACAAATGATTCACTTAGGTCCGATCCATTAATTTTAACTCATTCCACTAAAGAGCTAAAACTGAACTCTTAAATAAAGATAGAAAAGGAAGATGCTCCTCATTCATACCCTAGACAATCATATTGGAGATAGTGTATCCTCGTGATTAATATCAGTAATCGCCAAGAGTTCATAGACCGCCTATAACTCTCCAAGTTACCATATTTACTCATATGACCACGTTTTGAACTTGGATATTTTGACTTGTCCAGAAGCCATGTTTTCAATAGACACTATTGAAAACTCAACGTTGAGATTTAATATCCAATTACCTCAAAACATCCATATGATGATATTATACTCTCATTTAATTAAATGGAGCCACGATGTCCATATCTATAAATGAAGTCCTCTATCGATTAACAAATGAATATCACCAAACTATCGAGGATAGACTATGCGATATAATCGTACTCATTGATAACTCAAATGATATCACTTGCAACCATAAGTCCATCATTTATCTCAGGATTAAGATAGACTCTCCGATTGTCCTGATAATGAAAAGACTATTATCTATTGACGGTTCTAGATAAAGCTTTTCATTGTGATCCAGTTCAATGCACCCAGTGCACTAGATCCTTTTGCTCGAAGACACTCAGATGATTTTAGACTCATCATATCTCATTTGATCCCACTCAAATGCTAGCAAAAGAATTCTACAACTTTAACAAGATAAAGGTGCCCAACCTTTAACTTAAGTTGTGAACAATATTCAAGACTAACTAAAGAATTGTGTCTACCACATACATATCCAGATGTACGAACAATTCTTCTTTTCCCATAGTCTTTAGACCTTATGATTATTTACTTTGACAATTATAATACAAACTATAAATGCTATACGATTTGTTAAACCAGAAATCACTTTATTAATATGAAAAAGATTGTTAATTACAACATTACACTCTTGCTATTGAGCATAATCCTAACAGTAGCGGGGTACCTTGTCGAGCTTTATGACAGGATTATGAGTAGAACCCTGCGTCGGGCTACTTAGGTGTTACCGGGATTGCTGGGCTTGCTGGCTTGAACTGGGGGATAAGGTAGGTATCCAGATTTGATTTTAGCATTCTTCTTTCTAGAAGTAGCTAGGTGGTATCTTGGCTTGTGTCTCTTCCTTGTATCTGGGTGGAAAATTCTTCTTTGGTCCTTTGCCAATTTTGGCGGTTAACAGAAGTCCCCCCTGACTTGAATACTGATGCCTTGTCAGGGTTGGAGTTAGGATTCCACTTTTGCTTGAAGAATTTTCTACCTCGTCTTGTTAGCTTATTCTTTTTCTGGTTGGGTACCGTTGCTGGGAAGGAAATCCCCCTAGATACGTTAATAATCATTGTGTAATCCACCTGTCTGATAATGAATGGCTTATGAATTTCAAAAATGAGCTGTTTTGGCGCGATTAATGCGAAACCGCCAATGGCACGTCTTCCATGCACGTTGCTGGTCATCCACTTCTCATCGATTCCGGTTTCCTTGTGTGTAACCGTTTATTTTTGTTTATAAATAGTTCACTCCTTCCTTCTTACTATACACTTTCTTTTTAAAAAGAAATTTTCTTGCTAACCCTAGCCCTTCTTCTTCGATCTTTCTTGATTTCTTTCAGCTTTCCTCTTTTGTAACAATGTCGTCTCCTTCCAAGCTGCCACATCCTTCCCTAGGTCTTCTTCCCATTTCCTCTGAGCCTCACCCAGATTTGCCTCCTTTACGTGACAATCTCGATGATCTTCTTGAGAGGCGACCAGAAGCAGGTTCTCTGATACCGAGGGGAAGAAAGAGAAGTCAAGGCGAAGTGGATGATTCCGGTAATGAACAAACACCGTTAGCCATCGTTCTACAAGGAACCCAAGAATTGGGTCGGGTTTCCATAACAGATCAGAGGACCTGGTCCAAATTACCAATGAAGAAGACACCGAGACCGTTGGCGAGGCAGAGGAGGTTGGTGGTGCACCATTCTTTACCTTGACTGGGGTGCATACCAGTTCTTTTGCCTCTTTTCACAATGGATGTATCATTCCCGATTCGGTATGCACTGTGGAAACCCTAGCTAAGCTACGGGAGGAGTATTGGATCCCAAATGACATCGATCTCTCTCTTTCTCATCGGGGATATGAAGTCTACACCCCGCCGCGGGATGTCCTCCTCATCCACAAAACGACTTTTGAATGTGGAGTCTGGCTCTTTGTTCATCCGACTCTTCGTCGGGCTTTGGTCTCCCTAGAAATAGCACCCCTCCAAATCTCACCGGGTTTCTGGAAGTGTCTGACGGGCTTTTTGGTGCTCTGGAAGGAGCAGTGTACGAAAGACTACATAGACAGGGAGTCGGGCTTCGACGAGCTTCGCTACTTATTTCAAATAGCGAACTTAGTACCCCGGGGTTAGTTCTATTTGAGGGCTTCCAATGAAATGAAGTTCATCATTCCTTGTGCGAATGTGTAATATGCTGCACCATGGAAGGAAGAATAGTTCATCATTAAAGGAGAATGGAGTAATACGGCCTACATTTGAGGATTTGAGTACCCCGTCCCAACCTAATTCACAGCTAAAGACAAGTGAGCAAATGGGGTACTTTCATCAGAATCTCAGGATATCTTCACAAAGATTATGAATAGGGGGTACACCAACATGCAATATCCTTTGTTGGACCCCTTTAAAGGAGCCCGACTGGAGAGGTACTTGAGGGTCTCCTTCGCACTTCCAGGTATTAAAACTTCATTTGTATTCTTTGTTTATGTATACGCATCTCCTACTCTCTTTTTTCTTACTATGTTATCTTCCTCTTAGCAATCTCTGCTACCTTACTAGTGACTGGCTCTCCTACTTCCTCCGGGACAAGGGGTTTGGTCCTACCTTCTTCTACTTCCCCTGTTCCTTCTCCTCCTCCTTCTCCTAACATTGCCAATGTTACAACTAGGTCTACTCAACTTAACGTAGACCCTATCCCTCATCCTGTTACATTCTATATTATATAAGGTAGTTTACTCATTACTCGTTAGAGTAAGGTTGTTTACTTGCTTACTTGTTAAGGAACCATCGCCAAAGAGTACCAGGTGGGTAACCGTGGCTACGTCATTACTCTTTCGTCGACAGGCTGAGAGCAGTGCCCGCTCCCTTGTGTTTGAGGGAGTTAGTGCGGCATTCGAAGTAGGTGCGGGTGAGACATTCGAGTTCGAGCGGCTTGAGCTGTTGTTGCTGTTAGGATTATGCTCAATAGCAAGAGTGTAATGTTGTAATTAACAATCTTTTTCATATTAATAAAGTGATTTCTGGTTTAACAAATCGTATAACATTTATAGTTTGTATTATAATTGTCAAAGTAAATAATCATAAGGTCTAAAGACTATGGGAAAAGAAGAATTGTTCGTACATCTGGATATGTATGTGGTAGACACAATTCTTTAGTTAGTCTTGAATATTGTTCACAACTTAAGTTAAAGGTTGGGCACCTTTATCTTGTTAAAGTTGTAGAATTCTTTTGCTAGCATTTGAGTGGGATCAAATGAGATATGATGAGTCTAAAATCATCGGAGTGTCTTCGAGCAAAAGGATCTAGTGCACTGGGTGCATTGAACTGGATCACAATGAAAAGCTTTATCTAGAACCGTCAATAGATAATAGTCTTTTCATTATCAGGACAATCGGAGAGTCTATCTTAATCCTGAGATAAATGATGGACTTATGGTTGCAAGTGATATCATTTGAGTTATCAATGAGTACGATTATATCGCATAGTCTATCCTCGATAGTTTGGTGATATTCATTTGTTAATCGATAGAGGACTTCATTTATAGATATGGACATCGTGGCTCCATTTAATTAAATGAGAGTATAATATCATCATATGGATGTTTTGAGGTAATTGGATATTAAATCTCAACGTTGAGTTTTCGATAGTGTCTATTGAAAACATGGCTTCTGGACAAGTCAAAATATCCAAGTTCAAAACGTGGTCATATGAGTAAATATGGTAACTTGGAGAGTTATAGGCGGTCTATGAACTCTTGGCGATTACTGATATTAATCACGAGGATACACTATCTCCAATATGATTGTCTAGGGTATGAATGAGGAGCATCTTCCTTTTCTATCTTTATTTAAGAGTTCAGTTTTAGCTCTTTAGTGGAATGAGTTAAAATTAATGGATCGGACCTAAGTGAATCATTTGTTGATTGTGATTAGGTTATGTCTATTGAAGCTTAAATTTAGATGGCCCGCCAAGATCCCCAATCCACACGGACTTGCATGGATCACTTGATATATTCTACCGGACCAATTTAAGGGTCCATCTAGAATTGCATTTAATATATTAAGAATATAATTTGCACATTATTTAAGTAATGGGCTGCTCAATTATATTAATATATTAATGAAAGACATGTGGGCTTGTTTCTTTTAGTAAGAATGGGTCTGGTTCACATGTGGGCTTTTTTATTTAAAGTCCAATGGATTAAATGAAATAGGAAAATAATATTAGGCCCATCTTATATATAAGTGGGGCGGCTAGGTTAAGGTTTTGACCTAAAAATATTATTTTGTTTCATTTGTTTTAATTAAATAAGAATTAATTGATTTATTGATTAATTGTTTAATTAAAGATACAAATCTTTCCTAAAAGTAAAAGACTTGTTTGATAAGTAAATAAATAAATTAGTATTATTTATTTAATCAAATAAGGAGTCTTTTTTTATTTAGTCAAATAAAAGAATAAAAATAAAAGAGTTGGATTAGGGTTTGAAGTCTATAAAGTTAAAAAGAATTAGGGTTGAATTTTAGTCACCCTATATAAGTGACATGATGAAATTCGGCCAACCCTAATTAGATACTACATAGAATTCGGCAACCCTAAAGGAAAAAGAAGAAAAATTCGGCCAACCTATATATATGTTCTTATAGGGTTCGGCCACATCAATAATTTGGTGCTTGAGTTTTTATTTTCTTTCTTCTTCTTCTTAATTCTAAGAGAGTTTTTATTCTAGAGAGACAAAAAGGAGTGAAAAATTATTCTTTGATAGTATACAATTGCTTAAACATCAATAAGCTTGTGTATACGATATCGATCTAGGTTCACGCGAGTTTCGATCATAAGATTGTGAACTCAAAAGTGACCGGAATAATTTTGACATTCTTTTGATTGTTTTGTGACTAACAAAGAAAAGAAAGTATTTGTTTGGTCCATTCACAGGTTTGCAATTCAAAGGAAAGGGAGACCACGCTCCTAGGTGATCCACGTTCGTGCTCGGATTGAAGGTCTTGCGGATTACCATCGACGTAAGTCAATCGGATCACGCGACAAGAGGTAATTTACTTTTGTTGATATATATGCATGTTTATTGATTAAAAGGGTTTAAGGTTCATAAAGGAAAAATTTTAAAAGTCACTAAATCGTCTTTAGTATCGCTTCCGCTGCGTGTAACACTTTTATTTGTTTATTTTTCCCTACACATTTGCTCTTGTGGAAAGAGGCAAAGGCTATGAAGTTAGCAATTTTATCTTCATCATCCGAAGACTCATCTCCCTCATTGGAGTCTTCACTTCCACTCCAAGCGGCGGCCATCACTTTTCCCTTCTTGTTCTTCAAATTCCCACAATCGGGTGCAATGTGTCCTATACCGCCACATTCATAGTGTTGGATCCCTTTCTTTTTCACTCTTCTCTTGCCTAAGCTCACACTTCTTAAAGGGAGCTTTTTTCTTCAAGTCTTAGCCTTTGGATCCAAAGCCCTTCTTCTCGAACTTGACGAACTTCTTGAATCTTCTTAACAACAAAGCCATGTCTTCGTCCGAGTCATTTTTTTTCCTCCTTCTCAACCTTGGAGGCTTTCAAAGCAATCATTTTTTCCTTTTTAGGAGGTTTAGAGCTAAGAGCCTTCCTAGACTCGTAGGCGAGGAGTCTTCCAATTACCTCGCTCGGCTTCATGTCCTTATATCCACTGTTTTCTTCTAAAGCTGTAACCTTTGATTCAAACCTATTGGGGAGAAACCTCATGATTTTCTGCTTGACTCTCCTATTCAAGTGTGGATCACCGAGTTGATGGCTTTGATTGACAATATCCATCATCTTGACTTCAAAGTCATTGAAACATTCATCCTTCTCCATCTTAAACAACTCAAATTGTGTTTTAAGGACTTGAAACTTGGAATCCTTGACAACCTTGGTTCGTTCATGTGCAACCTCTAGGATATCCCATGCCTCCTTAGCTATCCTAATGTTCTAAATAATTTTGTACTAATTTTTGTCTACTGCACATACGAGGGCGTGCCACACCTTACTATTCCACTTCGAGGAATCAAATTCTCCATGACTCCACTGTGCCTTAAGCTTGAGTACTTCTTCTCCTCCACCTGTGGGAGTCATCGTAAGAGGAGTATACCCCGTCTACAATTGCCATCCATACCCTATCATGGATTTGGCACAAGTAATTTCCATCTTGTCTTTCCATGAGGCATAATTCAAGCCGGTGAGAAGAGGAGGTCGCATGCTTGAGGCACTCTCATTGTTGCCACCGTTTACACTCATTGTGTATGATGAATGAAATAAAATGAAATGTATACAAAATGTATGAATGAACACAAATCACACAAAATTTAAAACACACAAAAAAAGAGCTAGGATCACCTAAGTATCCAATTGAAACTAATTACGGTGTGTTCAATATTAATCTAGAAGAGGGGGTGAATAAATTTTATCTAATTTTACCCAATTTTCGCGTATGGTCATGATTACAAGATTACCCCTAACTAGTCAATATAGTATAGCAAGTGTAATATGATACATAATTTAAATGACACTTGATCTATATGTGGAAACCCAACCGCTGGGAAAAACCACGGGTTGTTAAATGCGCCACACTCGAACCTTGAAACCACTAGTTGAAATGGAGTTTACAACCTATGTAGCCCTCGTCAAACACTACGGTCAATAACCCCCAACTTCTACCTGCGGGCCTTTAAAAATAGTCCTAGTCCAATTTGCTTGTGGCCTAAGCAATCTTAGCCACAAGTCTTACTTCTCAATTAAGAGATAATAAAACCTAAGTGAATATATGATGATATTCAATGTGCAAATAAAGCTAGGTAACCTTAGATGCTTATCTAGGAAGATGAAATAACAATTAATACAATCCTAGATATCAATAGTTAAATGACATGTCATAAAGCTTAGCTAATCATAGATTAAGCAAACCTAGATAGCTATCACAATACAACACTCAATCATATCAACACAACAATCTCTATCTTGAATATTAGAATTTAATCTAACACTAATTATATATGATAATAGTGAAGAACATACCAAGGGATGTGTGTTGAGCAAGACCCATGCAAGTAAGCATCATAACTATGCTAGAAAATGATTAGATAATACTTTAATGCATATGAAAATGGGTTTGAGTGATTAAATGAGCAATCTTGATTGCCATTTTTCTCAGAGAACTCTCTTTTAAATTTAGGGTTCTTGATAATCAGAGAGTCATACTTAGACTATAAGAAAGTGATGTATTTATAGAGGACCAAATAAGTTAGAGTGAAAAGACAAAATTGACCCAACTTATTAGGTCAATTCCGCACCCTGTTCTACGGTCACAGGCCGTAGAATTGAGGGTGTAGATTTGGACCTGACTCTCTGAAGGGAAAAATCGGTTTATACGCGTAGCGGAATGAGAAAAATAGGTTTGGTATACTACAAGAAATTTTCCCTTTTAATAGGTGAACCTTAACCCTTGATTAAATTAACATATAAACAAAAGTACCATACCTTTGTCGCGTGATCCGAATGACGTTGCGTCGATGGTATTTTGTAAGAACTTCCAATCCAATCACGAACGTGAATCACCTAGGAGCATGGTCTTCCTTTCTTTGAATTGAGTACCTGAAGATGAATAACAAAAACTTTTTCTTTTCGTTAATCATAGAAACTTTCAAGATTTCACAAAGAACGTTCTGGTCACTTTTTAATTATCAATCTTTTGATCAAAACTCGCGTGAACCTTATTCGAAGTTATGCACAAAGCCTTTTGATGTAAAAGCTACTAGTGTACTATCGAAATAAAAACGTTCTACTCACTTTCTCTCTTTGGTTGAATTTTATCACACTAGTCTAAAAGATGGATTCTATTTTTCAAACTAAAGAAAGATAACTCTCAAGCAATCATTAGAGGTGGCCGAATTCTATCACTACCTATATAAAGTGTGACCGAATTCCTTGCCCTAAAATAATTAGGGTGGGCAAAATCTTCCTTATGTGTACAAAGTGGTGGCCGAAATCCTCTACCATAAAGGATTTATGTCTTTTGACCTAAATTCTAACCCTAAGTAGATTTCTCTAGAATTCCAAACCCTAATCCAACTCTTTAGTGTATTTGTCACTATATCAAAGACTTCCTAATTGGATTAGATAAATAATTCCTTTTATTTATCTACTTACCAAATAAAGTCTTTAATATTTATTATACTACCCTCAATAGTATAATATTAAGAAACATATTTCAAAGTCAGAAAAAGATTTTGATTCTTAATTAAATAATCAATTAATAAATTAATTAATTCTCATTTAATTAAATAATAAAATAAAATAATATATTAGACTAATATAATAGCCTTGCCGCCCGAGTACCATACATGGGCCATATATTATTTTCCATTTTATTTAATCCATTAGACTTTAAATAAAAATCTCACATGTGAACTAGACCCATTCTTACTAAAAGAAATAAGCCCACATGTCTTTCATTAAAACATTAATATAATTTAACAGCCTATTAAATAAATAATGTGCATATTATATTCTTAATATATTAAATATAATTCTAGATGGACCTATAATTAATCTGGTAGAATATATCAAGTGATCTATACAAGTCTGCGTGGATCGGGGATCTTGACGGGCTATCTGAATTTAAGCTTCAATAGACATAACCCAATCACAATCAACAAATGATTCACTTAGGTCTAATCTATTAATTTTAGTTCATTCCACTAAAGAGCTAAAATTGTACTCTTAAATAAAGATAGAACAAGCAAATGTTTCTCATTCAAACCTTAGATAGTGTATCCTCGTGAATAATATCATTAATCGCCAAGAGCTCATAGATCACCTATAGCTCTCCTAGTTACCATATTTACTCATATGACCACATTTTGAACTTGGGTATTTTGACTTGTCCAGAAGCCATGTTTCAATAGTCACTATCGAAAACTTAACGTTAAGATTTAATATCCAATACCTCAAAACATCCATATGATAATATTATACTTTCATTTAATAAATGGAATCACGATGTCCATATCTATAAATGAAGTCTTCTATCGATTAACAAATGAATACCACCAAACTATCAATGATAGACTTTGGGATATAATCGTACTCATTGATAGCTCAAATGATAACACTTGTAACCATAAGTCCATCATTTATCTCAGGATTAAGATAGACTCTCCGATTGTCCTCATAATAAAAAACTTTTATCTACTGACGGTTCTAGATAAAGTATTTCATTGTGATCATGTTCAATGCACCTAGTGCACTAGATTCTTTTATTCAAAAACACTTTGATGATTTTAGACTCATCATATCTCATTTGATCCCACTCAAATGCTAGCAAAAGAATCTACAACTTTAATAAGGTAAAGGTGCCCAACCTTTATCTTAAGTTGTGAACAATATTCAAGATTAACTAAAGAATTGTGTCTACCTCATACATATCCAGACGTGCAAACAATTCTTTATTTTTCATAGTCTTTTGACCTTATGATTATTTACTTTGACAATTATAATAATTAAACTATAAATGCTATGATATTTGTTAAATTAGAAATCACTTTATTAACTTGAAAGATTGTCAATTACACTTGAAACTAATAATGTACGATGTGTATAAAACTGTCTAGAGGGGGGCGAATAGATTTTAACCATTTTACCTAATTTTCGTTATTAGTCAAATATACGAAAATACCCCAACTAGTCAATACAGTACAACAAGTGTAATATGTGCGGAATTTAAATAACACTTGATACTTACGTAGAAACCCTCAATAGGGAAAAACCACGGGCTGGAAGTGCGCCACACTCAAACCTCGAATCCACTAATTGTGATAATGTTTACAACCTAATCCTGGTTTACGATCTAATCTCGATCAATAACCCGTTACCATTACCCACAAGCCTATAAAAGTGGACCTAGTCCAATTGCTCATGTGAACACCTAATCCAGTGTACGACCTAATCCCGGTCATCACACAAGACTTACTTCTCCGAAGAGATCAAACCATAAGTGAATATGCAATGATATCCAAATATGCAAATAGAGCTAGGGTACCCTATATGCTTATCTAGGAATATAATATGACAATAAATTCAATCCTAGATATCAAAAGCTAAATGACATGTCATAAAACTTAGCTATGTGGAGGATAACCAATCCTAGATACAATAACTATCAAAAACAATCTCTAACATTTCAATGAGATTAATTAGCTAGATGTATATATCGATCATGAAATCCTAGCTATCAAAAAACAATCTCAATCATGCAATGAGATTAATTAGCTAGATGTATATATCAATCATGAAAACCTAGCTATCATAAATAACCCAATCAACACATAATCTCAATCTTATATGTAGAAACACACATACAAGTTATAGAAGAGATAAAATTGATAAGTACAAACACAAATTATATCAGATAATAGTGTTCAACATACCATACCATGTGTGTTGAAGAAGACCCATGCATTAGCACATGCTAGATGATCCTAGCTGATTCTTAGATGATTCTTAGATAATGCTTTATGCATATGGAAATGGGTTTGGAGAGTTAAAGTTGGTGCTTTCTCTCACTAGGGAACTCTTTAAACAATTTAAATATTAAAATCCAATCTTTTAAAACTAGACACTTCACTCCAAACAACCAAACTAAATCTAACATTTATCTAAGAGAAGAAAGAGACCTTCTCAAGTGGTTAACCATCGCGCTAAGACATGCACACCATCGTGCAAGTGCGGATGTTTCCAACCACAGAAGCAAAAACGAATTAAACCACACTTAAAACTATCATACATGAAGTGCACGTGTGGGAATTGAATGCATCATAATGTCTAACATGTCATGGCATTGTCATTGAACAAGATGCAATCAATTAAAACATGCATGAATAGAATTCATGGCTTTGCATCCTAATGCCTAAAACATGTTATGGCATTTCAAAGATGCAATCCAATAAACATGCATGAAAAGATATTCAACAATCATGAATGCACACATATAAAAACATAAAACATACAAGTAATAGAGACATGCATGAGTTATGAGTGTGTCCAACTAGATCTCTTCAAAGCAAGTAAGCACAAGAATATACCTTTGGTGCTTCTTCTCTTGAGGTCTTGAGAGGGCCTTAGTTGTGCAAATCGCCAACCATCAAAAGCCTAAGCTACTCTCACATCAAGCTCCACTACGTGGTTTGTCCATGAAAGAAGCCAATTAATAAATAGGAATCCTTACAACACTATTATACTCTTACTATTGAGCATAATCCTAAAACGCTCTGGTCCCTTTTCTATGCCCTTGTTCTGCGGCCCTTAACCGTAAAACCTAAGGGCGCAGAAGTGACAGGTGTTTTGACACTTCAATTTTGCACCCTGTTCTATGGTCACCGGCCGCAGAACCCAAGGGCGTAGAAGTGTCAGGTGTTTTACAGTCATTGGCCGTAGAACTAGGGCGCATAGTTGACCTGGTCAAAAATATGCGATCCTATTCCCGAATCCTCCTAAACAACAACAACAAAAAAACAAGCTCAATAAGGAAGAGCATGGATGGTTTAAATAGACAACCACACACACAAAATACAACAAAGAAGTACAAGTGTGGAAGTGAAGAGATTTCACAATAGCAATGAACATGTATGCAATCATGGCAAGTGAGTGTGTGAAACTAAATCTCTTCAAATAAAAATAAGCACTAGAGATATACCTTTGAAGTGCTTGTTAATCTTAAGGTCTTGAGAGGGCCTTTGAGCTTGATCACTTTTCATCTTCATTGCTCTTACATCAACCTCAATTTGTAGTTTGCCCGCAAATTAAGCCAATTAATAAATGAGAACCTTACATTCCTGACCTTCCCTTTCTTCAAAGTGTCTAGTTGAAGGATACAGTAGATCTCACTGTCTCTGTAAACGAAACTACGGAAAAGGTATGGATTCTTGTTGATCCCGAGGTGCTAGGAACTGGAGAAGTCCAAGATGATGTAGATGCTAAAGCTGCTGGGGAAGTAGGTGTAGCAGGACAAGAAGAGGTGGTAGGGAAGAAACAGGGCACTGGAGATGCCTGATTTGTTTACTTTTACTATATTTTATCACTACGTTTCTTTTTGTTGTGTAGCCCGGAACTAAGGGTTAGGCTCCTTGCATGATCAATAGAAACTTCATCTTTTTGCAACTTACTAACTTACTTGTTCACAATATATCATGGTAAGACATGATGTATGCATGCTTGCCATTTTAGAAAAACTGCTTGGATGGTAGTCCCCCTATAAGACTTGGTAAAACTATAAGTAAGTTCCACTAAGTGTTGGCTATATTTTGATAAGAGGAAATTGATACTTGCAGATGACCAAGGTTGTTTTGAACACATGACTCAGGCTCCAAGCTTTCCTGTAGGACGAATCAAGGTACTAGGTACCTTGACAAGGTATCCTGGTTCTTGGGCGAACTATACATGGTGGGCAACTTAGATCATTTTGGCACCTAGTTGTAGGGAGAGTTGAATCAAGGTACCAAGTATCCTGATAAGGTATCCTGGTCTTTAGGCGAACTGTCCTGGCAGGCAACTAAAGCCATTTTAGCACCAGGTCTTCCTGCATGGCAAGTCGAGGTACCAGGTATCTTAGTCCTTAGGCTATATGTCATGGTAGGCAACTAAGGCCATTTTAGCATTAGGTTTTCCTTCATGGCAAGCCGGTACTAGGTATCCTGGTCCTTAGGCAATATGTTCTGGTTGGCAACTAAAGTCATTTTAGTCCCAGGTTTTTCTAAATAAGGGTATTCCCTGTCTGAGGCTTTAGGAGTGTCGTATAGGCTCTCATCGTCTTCAAGGATGCGATAGTCTTACAAGGCCACGAGTCCGGATCCTTTGTCTGGTAGGAAACTATGCCACTTAGGCATTTATGCACCAAATCCTTCTTGGAGGAGGATTGCCTCGACCAAGGCAGCAGGGAGGCCATATGGATTTTTCTAGTCTTAAGTCGTGGCGAACTTTCCATGGTGAAACTCATTAGAATCAAGTAATAGAATCACTGACTTCTTTAATAAATTCTAAAACGATACAAAGCAAGTTCGGGGTACACACTTAAGGATATACCGATAGAAGAAAACTGTCTCTACAAACACTAAGGATAATTTTTATTGAGGTGATTAGCATTCCAAGTGTGGTCTACCGGATAGCTCTCCATATCTTCCAGTTTATATGCCCCTCCTCGAACCATCAATTTTATTATGTAGGGTCCTTCCCAGTTTTGGGCTAATACCCCGTCAGACCTCTTCAGGGTATTTTGGATTAGCTTCCTAAGGACCAAGTCCCCTACTTTGAAGCTTTGAATCCTTACCCTTCTATTGAAGCATCGGGCTATCTTACTCTGGTAGGCCACAACTCGTTCTATAGCTCTATCATGCTTCTCCTCGAGGAGGTCTAGGTTGGCTCTTAACTTTGTTTCATTGTTTTCTAGTTTAAAGTGTTAGACCCTAAATGATATCAACCTATGCTCGATGGGTAAACTACATCTATTCTAAAAACCAATGAGTAGGTGTTTTCCCCAGTTGCAATCCTCTTGGTAGTTCAGTACGCCTATAGCACGTTTGGAAGTTCTTCTGCCCACTTCCCTTTGTTCTGTTGAAGCTTCTTCTTTAAGAGCCTTTTGATTGTCTTATTAGTAGCCTCCACCAGCCCATTGGTTTGAGGATGGGCCACTGATGCGAAATGGAGAATGATACCCTGCCCTTCAAAAAATTCTTTGAATTTGGCATTACCAAATTGTTTACCCAAATCGGTTATTATGGCTATCAGGGTACTGAATAGGCAGACTATGTTTTCCTTGACAAAGCTTATGGTGTTTTCCTCAGTTATCTAGGTCAGGGATTTTTCTTCTAGCCACCGGGTAAAGTAGTCAATTGCAACTATGGCGTGCTTGGCTTAACCAGGAGCAGTCGGGAGTGGCCCAATAAGGTCTAGTCCCCAAATAGCAAAAGGATAGGGCGTATTGATTGAAGCAAGTCTTCCTGGAGGGAGATGATGGAGGGTTGCTGTCCTTTGACAAGGTTCACAAGATTGCGCAAACTGCTTCGGGCAAACTGTTACATGGTTTCCGTATGAGTTTCATTCTGGAGATAGTCAGTAATATGATCCATCTAGCAAGGGAGTCGGTTTACCGGATCCACTACTCCTCTAGCTATACTGGATCTGTTAGGATTATGCTCAATAACAAGAGTGTAATGTTGTAATTGACAATCTTTTTCATATTAATAAAGTGATTTCTGGTTTAACAAATCGTATAGCATTTATAGTTTAATATTATAATTGTCAAAGTAAATAATCATAAGGTCTAAAGACTATGGGAAAAGAAGAATTGTTCGTACATCTGGATATGTATGTGGTAGACACAATTCTTTAGTTAGTCTTGAATAAAGTTCATAACTTAAGTTAAAGGTTGGGCACTTTTATCTTGTTAAAGTTATAGAATTCTTTTGCTAGCATTTGAGTGGGATCAAATGAGATATGATGAGTCTAAAATCATCGGACTGTCTTCGAGCAAAAGGATCTAGTGCACTGGGTGCATTGAACTGGATCACAATGAAAAGCTTTATCTAGAACCGTCAATAGATAATAGTCTTTTCATTATCAGGACAATCGGAGAGTCTATCTTAATCCTGAGATAAATGATGGACTTATGGTTGCAAGTGGTATCATTTGAGTTATCAATGAGTATGATTATATCGCATAGTCAATCCTCGATAGTTTGGTGATATTCATTTGTTAATCGATAGAGGACTTCATTTATAGATATGGACATCGTGGCTCCATTTAATTAAATGAGAGTATAATATCATCATATGGATGTTTTGAGGTAATTGGATATTAAATCTCAACGTTGAGTTTTCAATAGTGTCTATTGAAAACATGGCTTCTGGACAAGTCAAAATATCCAAGTTCAAAACGTAGTCATATGAGTAAATATGGTAACTTGGAGAGTTATAGGCGGTCTATGAACTCTTGGCGATTACTGATATTAATCACGAGGATACACTATCTCCAATATGATTGTCTAGGGTATGAATGAGGAGCATCTTCCTTTTCTATCTTTATTTAAGAGTTCAGTTTTAGCTCTTTAGTGGAATGAGTTAAAATTAATGGATCGGACCTAAGTGAATCATTTGTTGATTGTGATTAGGTTATGTCTATTGAAGCTTAAATTTAGATGGCCCGCCAAGATCCCCAATCCACACGGACTTGCATGGATCACTTGATATATTCTACCGGACCAATTTAATGGTCCATCTAGAATTGCATTTAATATATTAAGAATATAATTTGCACATCATTTTAGTAATGGGCTGCTCAATTATATTAATATATTAATGAAAGACATGTGGGCTTGTTTCTTTTAGTAAGAATGGGTCTGGTTCAGATGTGGGCTTTTTATTTAAAGTCCGATGGATTAAATGAAATAAGAAAATAATATTTTGGCCCATTTACTCTAAGTGGGGTGGCAAGGGTTAGTTTAACCTAATATATTATTTTGTTTCATTGTTTTAATTAAATAAGAATTAATTAATTTATTAATTATTGTTTAATTAAAGAAACAAATCTTTTCTAATCAGGAAATATATTTCCTAAAAGTAAAATTAAAAGACTTGTTTGATAAGGAAATAAATAATTAGTTTTATTTATTTAATCAAATAAGAAGTCTTTTTTATTTAGTCAAAATAAAAGAATAAAAGATCTATGAGTTGGATTAGGGTTTGATGTCTTAAAAACTAGATGGAAATTAGGGTGCAACATAAGCCTATGGTGGGCATGTGATTTCGGCAACCCTAGTTATTTCTAGGTTAGGATTTCGGAAACCCTAATAATAAAAGAAAAGAAGAAGCAAACTTAGGCCACCTATATATTGATAAGTATAGAATTCGGCCACAAGAATATGGGTTCATGATACAAATTTCTTCTTCTTCTCAATTCATAGAAAGCTTTTTATTCTACTAAAACAAAAAGGAGTGTTAAATTATTCTTTGATAGTATACTATTTGCTTATTCATCAATAAGCTTGTGTATATGATATCGATCTAGGTTCACGTGAGTTTCGATCATTAGATTGAGAACTCAAAAGTGACCGGAATAATCTTAGTCATTCTTTTGATTGTTTTTGTGACTAACAAAGAAAAGAAAAGTTTGTTTTGTCCATTCACAGGTTTGTAATTCAAAGAAAAGGGAGACCACGCTCCTAGGTGATCCACGTTCGTGCTAGGATTGAAGATCTTACGGATTACCATCTAGGTAAGTCAATCGGATCACGCGACAAAAGGTATTCTACTTTTTGTTATTGTATATGTATGTTTAATTAATTAAAGGGTTTAAGGTTCATAAAGGAAAATTTTTTAAAAGACACTAAATCTAATTTTTAGTATCGCTTCCGCTTCGTGTACTTCTTTGGTATTTTTTTCCTACAGGATCGAGGTGTCAACTAAAGTGGTACCCCTCTATGTAATGATTGTCCCTCAGTTAAAGCAATTTTTGCCAAGATATATGCTCGGTGGTTATTCACTTTATGAATCTGTTCCATCTTTATAGCCTTGAATCTTGTTGCTGCTTTTCGGACTTGTCCGAGGTACACTACCATGTTGTCACCTTTCACCTGGTATATGCCGGATACTTGGCTGATTACTAGTTACGAATCACTCCTGACTAGTAGGAAATCAGCCCCCAATTCTCCTTCTATTTTCATCCAGACTAGCAAGGCTTCATACTCCATCTCGTTATTGGTGGCTTTGAATCCGAACCTAAAGCAATGGCTGCATTCGATCTCTTCTAGGTCAGTAAGGACAGTTCCTCCTCTTCAGCCAGACTGATTTGATGCTCCATCCGTATATAGTATCCAAGTCTTGCAATTAATTGGCCATTCCGGGGATTCTAGATCCTGACTCGGGATCGCGATGGTATCCGGATTAGAGGTCGTCCTGAATTTTGCCATAAAGTCGGCCAATGCTTAAGCCTTGATTGTTGTTTGTGCTTTATATTTTAAATTGTACTAGGCGAGCTCTAGGGTCCACAGGACCAGCTTGCCTGATACGTCTAGCCTATAGAGGAACTGTCTTAGTGGTTGATCTGTCACTACTGCAACTGTGTGAGCTTGAAAATAAGGTCGGAGCTTTCTAGCTGTAGTCACAAGTGCATATGCGAGCTTAACCAAGAGGGTGTAATTTTTCTCAGACTTAGTTTGAGTGCAGCTCACATAGTAGATTGGTCTCTGGACCCCGTCACTACATTCTTTTTCCAAGGCCCCGCTGGTTACGTTTTCTGATACTACCAAGTAAAGTTGCAGTTCTTCTCTTGAAAGAGGTTTTATTAGCAAGAGCGGCCTAGCTAGGTACCTCTTCAAAGACTGAAAGGCTTGCTTGATTTCTTAATCTCACTTCATCTTCTTACCTTGCTTAATGAGTTTGAAGAAAGGTAGACATTTGTCTGTCGATCGGGATATGAAGTGGTTTAATGCTGCTATCTTGCCAGTCAATCCTTGTACCTGTTGGAGGGTAATGGGGGATTCAATATCCATGATTGCCTTAATTTTCTCGGGGTTAGCCTCGATTCCTCTTTCATGTACCATGAATCTAAGGAACTTCCTAGCTGCTACCCCGAAAGCACATTTAGCCAGATTCAATCTCATTTGGTTCTCCCTCATTACTTGAAAGGTCTAGCGTAAGTCTTTTGGGTGTTGGTCAGTCATTTGAGACTTGGTGATAATGTCGTCTATATATACTTACATAGACCTCCATATTTGTTGCTTGAATAGCTTATTCACCAAACGCTGGCAAGTGGCTCCTGTATTTTTGAGACCGAAGGACATTACCTTTTAGCAGTAGAGGCCTTGCCCGATGATAAAGGTGGTCTAGTCTTAATTGGCGAGGGGAATCATGATCTGGTTGTACCCCGAGAAAGCATCCATGAAGCTTAGGAGCTTGTTACCTACAGTGGAATCAATCAATTGATCTATTTTTTGTAGAGGGAAGCTATTCTTGGGAAAGCCCAGTTGAGGTAGGTATAGTCCACGCATATACGTCACTTCCTATTGGATTTGGTTACCATGACCACATTCGCAATCCATTCAAGATAACGGGATTCTCTGATGAATATAGCTTTCAGAAGATTATCTAACTCTTCCTGTATCGTGGCATTCCGTTCGGCGTTGAAATGTCTCTGGTTCTGTTTGATGGGCTTGAAAGTTGCATCTACTGCCAACCTGTGAGAGGCTAAGTTGAGGGAGATACCTGGTATTTCGTCATAACTCTAGGCAAAAATATCATTGTATTTTTGAAAGAGCTTTATTAGGTTCTTTCTGACCTCGTAGTCCAGTGCACCTCCTATGTTCACTACTTTGGTTGGATCGCCTCTTCTAATAGATATTTCTTCTAGCTGCTCTACGGGGTGCCCACTGGTCCATCCCCGCTCTTCTTCTTCTTTTGTCTCTCCTACAACCATATCTATTACATCTCCTTCTTCGGTTGCGTAGTAGTCCTGGTCTGGTACCTTGATGCTCCCAAACCGGTTCAACAAAAGCTACACTGGTTTATAATATTCTACTCAGGATATACTAAAGGGGTGCACGGGTAAAGAAAAACCCTTCGCAAGTGCATCAGTCATAAAACTCGTATAGGGTGCAAGAGTAATAGTGTTGTTCCCACAAATAACTAGGACGATTAGTTATAAAATAGCTAGTTAATTGCTATGAGTCTAAACTAATTCAATGCTTAACGATTGAAGATTAATGAGCTAAAGATGTTAGGGGACATATGAAATTAGCAATGATGCTCCATTATGAAATCACTCTTGTGCTTTTTAAATCAAAATCACCAAGGTTAGTTCCAATTACCATTAAGGGTAATCAATAACTCATTCAATTATCCTCTAAAGTCTTAGATGATGTTGAGTGAGATTTGGTTGGAACTATGATTGAAAGTGTGGTTATAAAGGTATCACTATTAGTCACACACTCTACTTAAGAGAGATTGGATGCCAATAATTACTTCAAAGGTTATGAATAAGATATTCCATCAACTCTTAGTATAATCACCAATACATGCTTTTCTAAAGTCTATGAGAAACATGTTATAAATTCATCAATTGAAACATTCATCAAGCGAGTGATTAATACTAATAAGAGTGATAGCAAGGTGGATAACAACATTACTTTCATAAATCCTTCAACATAAGTGGTTTAGTTACACATGATCACTAAGAATAGCATAAGTATGAAGAAATAGAAGAAATACAACTCTTGAAGACTTGATAGATTCCAAGGCCGAATAACACCATTCTCCACAGCAAATACAGGCCAAAATGATCACAAGCAACTCTCAAGAGCTGGTTTTTAACTAAGTAATCTAAGATACACACATATACCTTGAATTCGCTAAGCTAAAAGGGAGAGTCTCTAATTATTCTCTAAAACTCTCTCCCCTTTTTCATCAAAAAACTATCTACATGTAGCAATTGGTTTGAAGTTGGGCAATGGAAAAGCCAGAAATGCCCTTTACGTGTCGTCCGTGGTTTCATCCCATGGGTTACATCCCATAGACAGAACCAACAGAGTCTTCTTTCAGAGTCCCTGAGGCTTAGGGTCCACTGGTTCACGATTTCTTCCTTGTGGATATGAACCCGTGAACTTCTTCTATAGTCGTCTGTGGTTTCACCCTCTTTTGCCAGGCGGCTTCTTTCTCGTGGACTGAATCTGTGAAAAAACTCTACGACAGTGCAGGCCTTCTTGCTGACAGGACATATCTCTCTGTCGATTCCCGAGACTTTGTGTCGCTGGTTCTTTCCCGCGAGGTACTCCTTATGTGGATTTTTCTCCTCTTTTCATGCAAACATCTTCCTAAATAGCATATCACCTAAACTTAACCAAAACACAAGTTATATCCACAAGAATGCTCGGAAACGAGCACAAAAGGTTGGAAAAGGGAGCTCTAATTATGAACATTTAAAGCGCGATCAAACCCTCAAACCTAGCTTTTGCTCGTCCTCGAGCAAAACAAAACAAAGAAATGAAAACAAAGAAAATATGAAGTAATCTAAACTAATTAAACTAATCCACTTTTGTAGGAACATGATACCACTTAGCATGTGCCATATGCCTTTTAAACCAATAGGTGCCCCTAGTAGGAGGAGTGTAGTCTCCTGAGGGTTTACCAGATACGATACCCACAAACGCAACTTTGCAATTCAGTATTGAGAAGCTACAATATATGCAAACAAAAACTTCATACAAGCTAAGCATTATAAATTAAGACTAGTAAAATTCCATTTCCATCGAAACAACACGTAATGCCAACATTTAGGATGTTTTTGGTCTACGAATCACTAAACTCATTGCCTAAAGGTGAATTTGCCTTGACTTCTATATCTCTCGGATTCATCTTTTTCTTTTCTCAGTCTTAGGCTATCTCTCTTCAACCATATGCAAATTTGAGTTTATGTATTTAAAATTTGAATATCAACGCATGTAAATATTTTAAAACCCACTTTGTAATAAATGATCTAACGAATGAATTGATGAACCATGAACGTGGAGAGAACATGTTTTGATTAGCATTCCCAAGCTAGACTTCTAAAAGATCAGCTAGGGCTTTCCTTGGTTGTAATGGGACCATGGTGATTTATGATGAATGGAATGAATTTGATGGAATCCTCAAGATGTTAATCACTTTAACATTAACACTCTATAAGCTCATTACTCACATGTCTACAAACGTCTAGGCTAAGATTAACATTTTGATGATTGTGCTAAATGGTACTCAATTTTGAGTGTTTAGTCAATTAGGACTATGGCCTTAACTGTTTCACTTTACACTTTTACAATTTAACCTTTCTATTACACATTTCTCTATCATCGCCTAAGTACACACTATTTACAGATTTGAGCTAACAACTTGCATTTATACTTATGCAGCCTATGATAAACAATTACATAATTCATTTGATTGATGTGTATGTGTATATGTGGTGATGAAAGGAATGGTTGTGTTTGGCCTAAATTTGGCAATTGGAGCATACATTCGCAAGGTCCGCATTTAGGTAATGAAGTTGAGCGTACACATGCCTAGTATCATATCTGTCAGATTTTCTAACAAGGGAATACAAGTCGCACAAGCAGTCCACATATTTTCATGTTTAAAGGCTATCAATACTAAATGCATGTGAATGAGATCTCAATGCAATCCTAAATTTGAAAAGTGATTTTTAAGAATAGAATGATTTATACCCTCTCAATTGATCATAAAGGCTTAATGTCTCACACGGGTAGTCTCCACAATTCTCCTAGAATCAACAAGTCTAAGGTTCATCTACCTCAAAATCCGAATATTGGCACTGTACAAGCATATTTATAGTGATGCACAACTTTGATGGCATACATACAAGCCAAAAATTAGATTTCAAATCATAGTATGACATGTTCTTATTGGCACATAAAAGCAAACAACTCAAAAACAAAAATTTTCACAATTTGATAGAGAATTGAAAATTTTTCCTACTAAACATATATATACCGTATATTATACACAAGTTGTCCCACACCCCCAAACCTAAGCCAAACATTGTCCTCAATGTCTTTACAAACAAGGCTAGCTAGAGCTTAGATATAGCGACAACAATTCTTAAGATCTCAGCACAATATATTCACACTCTTAGATCTAATTAAACTAGAAACAAACAAACATGAATCTTAGGTAGGATAGACTAGGATACCTGTTAAGGCTTACCGTGATTCTATTCTCGCGGGTCATTGCTTTTTGCTTTACATGGTGCGTGAGATCATCCTTTCTGCCGAGGTTTGGCTCTTTCTGCATTGCAGAACTTGTCTCGTGGTAATAAATCTATGGCAACTACCGTGCACACCAGCACTTGTTGTTTTTCATGACAATCCTAACTCCTACATAGCATTATCACTACAACCAAAATCACATGCAATTGCTTGATATATACAACACATATATACACTAAACATTTACTTACCACTAAGATACTAAACTAATAAATACAAAGAAGATGTACCTAGGTGGGGTGTCTGCCACAAAGCGTTAGAGTTATCATCTAGGCAAGACACATTAGAGCTCTACGGCTCTGTAAGCACTATCTGTTCCAATATCCTTGCCTCATCCACTCCATGTATGTATGGCTTCACTGTTTGTCCATTCATGTTAAACGTATCTCTATTCTTCTCATTATGTAACTTGACAGCTCCATACGAGTACACTCGGAGTATCCTATAAGGTCCATACCATCTTGATTTTAGCTTCCCTGGAAACAACCTTAACCTAGAGTTGAATAGGAGAACCAGCATGCCTGGATGTAAGTCCTTGAGCACTATATTCTTGTCATGCATCCTCTTCGTTCTTTCTCTATAAATCTTGGCATTCTCATATGCCTCATTGACAAGATGAAATTTCACGCCGTTAATAAACCGTCCATCAAAACTATTTGTAAAACCCTCACAAGCCCTAATTAGCATTCAATACATAAGTGTAGTGGTAAGTGGGGTGTCATCCATAGGGACATGGGACTAGCAAAAACTAGCTAATGCTAGAGTAGCATTCATGTAATTAATAATAGGTAAATGAGGATGTTATAAAATATGACTTAAAACAATAATAAATCTAAACTGACAATGCAACCTAGATAAAGGGGAAATGGAGTGAAGGATATGTAGATGATGGAAACTAAGGAGTTAATGGATTCGAAAGCAAATACTGGGCAATGCAACGAACTCGAAAATAAGCATGTCTACTCAAAGGTAACCGACCTAGAATGTATAGAGTCGGTTATTTATCCCCATCAAGTGATCAATCTATGATGTATAGTGAGGGCCACCTATTAGGGAATAATCCGTTGTGAACCACCAACCTAGGATGTATAGTGTTGGTTGTTCATATGGAGTCAAGAAATAAAGTCCATGTACCTATCAGAGATTCAACCGATTACAGATTAGCCAACCTTGGATGTATAGTGTTGACTTCTAATTCTCTCACAAGTACTGACCTAGGATGTATAGTGCCAGAAACCCATTCGAGGTTAGATTGAGACCACGGTTTAAGAATCGGAGTTCATGACATTCCGTCTATTCATTTGAGCAAAGTACAACTACACATCATGTATATCTAGATGCAATACACATATATAAACCAAAGAGAACTTGCCAAGATCATGTATATCAACAAACAATCAATGAAAACCATTAAAAAGCAAGAATAGAACAATGAAAGGTAGATATGAATATATATATATATATAGAACCAAGTTTATTTACAAGCCCAATATTTAACTAACTACTCCATCCACCCCTTAGAGGGGATTTAGCTACTCATTACAACCAAGAAAACAACAGAAAGGAAAGAGGAAGAACCCTTGGAGATCATCTCCTTCCTTGAAGTTGCTTCAATCTCCTATCTTCCTTGAAGTTGAGTAGAGAATGTATGTGAAAGTGTTTCCAGATCTAGGTTATCTTTAGAACTAAGTACAAACTCCCTAAAACGAATCTATAACATTATATTTATACTAAATACAAAAATAGGTCACTTAAACTTCAAAATGAGATATGTTGCGTGTGGAGTGCGGGTGGAGTGCGGATGGATTACCCGCACTTTAACCGCACTATGATGATCAGGTGCAGATTCAGCTCTCTGGATTGTGTTACAGTGCGGGTGGAGTGCGGTTGAATGACCCACACTTTAATGTCAGGTGTGATTCCCACTTCACTATTTTCAACTCAAAGTGCGGGTGGAGTTCGGGTGGAGTGCGGTTGAATCACCCACACTTTAGTGTTAGGTATGAAATCTGCTTCTCTAGAATTGGCAACAGTGCGGGTGGAGTGCAATTCGATGACCCGTGCTTTAGTGTCAGGTGCAAATCAGCCTCTCTGGAATTGGCAGCAGTGCGGGTGGAGTACGGTTGGATGACCCACACTGTACCCGCTCTTTAACTCTTCTTCAAACAATAGGTCCTGATTTGTGGTAGAAGTGCGGTTTGAGTGCGGTTGCGACCTGCACTAGACCCGCACTATAAGGCTGCTGATGATCCTTTGCCTTCCGTTTTGCCACATTTCTACCGGAATCACTGTAACATGCTTCAAAACCCATCAATGCACCATTTCCTACAATTACGCACATAACAACCATTAGAGACGCCAAAACGCACGAAAACGGAACAAAGGATAGGGAAATGAGGGCCTACATATACAACATACTCGGCACGATCAAACACCCCCAAACAAAACCTTTGCTCATCCTCGAGCAAACATACTATAAAAAGGTAAGAAGCAAACTGAAATAAATTCTAGACACCTAAGCAATAATTCAAAACATGCCGCAAGCCCAAAAAGTGATATGATACATACAGGTGTGATAGAGAGAAGAAAAGCATATGCGCGAGATCTAGAGCACTTGGAGATACTAGAGGGAGGCTTGCACGAACACGTATCCCACACCTAAGGCATTCATGCATTAGGGACTACTCGCTCCCATACCTCAAGCATAATTCGCTTCGATACTAAAGCTCACATGAATTCTCTCTTTCTTTCCTCAGCAGCGCCACTAGACAAGACGAAAGTTCACACCGTTAGTAAATCATCCATCAAACTATTTGTAAAACCCTCACAAGCCCTAATTAGCTTTCAATACAAAAGTGTTGTGGTAAGTGGGGTGTCATCCACAAGGACACGGGACTAGCAAAAACTAGCTAATGCTAGAGTAGCATTAATGTAATTAATAATAGGTAAATGAGGATGTTATAAAACGTGACTTAAAACAATAATAAATCTAAACTAACAATCCAACCTAAATAAAGGGGAAATGGAGTGAAGGATATATATATATATATATATATGATGGAAACTAAGGAGGTAATGGATTCGAAAGTAAATACTGGGCAATGCAACAAACTCGTAAATAAGCACGTCTATTCAAAGATAACCGACATAGGATGTATAGAGTCAGTTATTTGTCCCCATCAAGTAATCAACCTAGGATGTATAGTGAGGACCATCTATTAGGGACTAATCCTTTGTGAACCACCAACCTAGGATGTATAGTGTTAGTTATTCATACGAAGTCAGGAAATGAAGTCCATCTACCTATTAGAGATTCAATCGATTACAGATTAGCCAACCTAGGATGTATAGTGTTGACTTCTAATTCTCTCACGAGTACCGACCTAGGATGTATAGTACCGAAAACCCGTTCGAGGTTAGATTGAGACCGCGGTTTAAGAATCGGAGTTCATGACATTCCGTCTATTCATTTGGGCAAGGTTCAACTAAACATCATGTATATTTAGATGCAATACTCATACATAAACCAAAAAGAACTTGCCAAGATCATGTATCTCAACAAACAATCAATGAAAACCATTAAAGAGCAAAAATAAAACAATGAAAGGTAGATATGAATATATATAAAACCAAGTTTATTTACAAGCCCAATATTTAACTAACTACTCCATCCACCCCTTAAAGGGGATTTAGCTACTCATTACAACCAAGAAAACAACAGAAAGGAAAAAGGAAGAACCTTTGTAGATCATCTCCTTCCTTGAAGTTGCTTTAATCTTCTATCTTCCTTAAAGTTGAGTAGAGAATGTATGTGAGAGTGTTTCTAGATCTAGGTTATCTTTATAACTAAGTAAAAGTTCCCTAAAACGAATCTATAACATTATATTTATACTACATACAAAAAAAAGGTCACTTAAACTTCAAAATAAGATCTAGCATGCGTGGAGTGCGGGGTGGAGTGTGGGTGAATTACCCGCACTTTACCCGCACTATGATTATCAGGTGTAGATTCAGCTCTTTGGATTGTGCTACAGTGCTGGTGGAGTGCGGTTGAATGACCCGCACTTGACTTGCACTTTAACGTCAGGTGTCATTCCCACTTATCTGTTTTTAGTTCAGAGTGCGAGTGGAGTGCTGTTGAATCACCTGCACTTGACCCGCACTTTAGTGTCAGGTATGAAATTTTCTTCTCTAGAATTGGCAACAGTACGGGTGGAGTGCGGTTGAATGACCCGCACTGTACCCGCACTTTAATGTCAGGTGCAAATCAGCCTCTCTGGAATTGGTAACAGTGTGGGTGGAGTGCGGTTGGATGACCCGCACTGTACCTGCACTTTAACTCATCTTCAAACAATAAGTCCCGGTTTGTGGTAGAAATGCTATTTAAGTGTGGTTGCGACCCGTACCACAAGGCTGCTGATGATCTTTTACTTTCCCTTTTGTTACATTTCTGCCGGAATCACCGTAACATGCTTCCAAACCCATCAATGCACCATTTCCTACAATTACACACATAACAATCATTAGTGACGCCAAAACACACGAAAACGGATCAAAGGATACGGAAATGAGGGCCTACATATGTAACATATTAGGCACGATCACTCATCTCTAAGTTCTTGAAGCTCATTAAGTTGAAGTTTCCGCTCCTCTTCTGTTTCTTCCATATCGCAATTCAGTTTTTGAAGGGCCTAGTAAGCATTGTGCTCTAATTTTACCAGTAAGTGTCAAGCTTTTCCAAAAATCAAATGGTATAGTGTAATCCCTATCGAAGTCCTGAACAAAGTCCTGTCAGCCCACAAGGCATCGTTCAACTTGAACGACCAATCTTTCCTACTTGCGTTCACTGTCTTTTCTAATATTAGCTTGTTATGTCTGTTACTGACTTCTACTTGACCGGATGTCTGATCGTGCCAAATATGTAATATATTATGGCCCTCATTTTCGTATCCTTTGTTATGTTTTCATGCGTTTTGGCATCTCTAATGGTTGTTATGTGCGTAATTGTTGGAAATGATGCAATGATATGTTTGGAAGCACGTTACAATGATTCCGGTAGAAAAGTGGCAAAAGGAAAGGCAAAGGATCATGAGCATCCTTATAGTGTAGGTCTACTGCGGGTCGCAACCGCACTCCAACGACACTTTTACCATAACTTGGACCTAATGCTTGAAGAAGAGTTAAAGTGCAGGTACAGTGCGGGTCATCCAACCATACTCCACCCGCACTGTTGCCAAATCCAGAGAAGCTATTTTGCACCTGACATTAAATTGCGGGTACAGTGTGGGTCATCCAACCGCACTCCATCCGCACTACAAGCAAATCCAAAGAAGTTGATTTCATACCTGACATTAAAGTACAGGTCAAGTGCGGGCCATTCAACTGCACTCCACCCGCACTCCGAGCTGAAACCAAGAAGTGGAAATCACACGTGAAGTTAAAATGCGGGTCATTCAATCACACTCCACCCGCACTATAGAACAATCTAAATAGCAGAATCTGTACCTGATCATTATAGTACGGGTAAAGTGCAGGTGATCCAACCGCACTCCACCCGCACTCCACGCGCGCCAGATCTCATTTTGAAGTTTAAGTGACCTATTTTTGTATGTAGTATAAATATAATGTTATAGATTCGTTTTTAATAGCTTTTTACTTAGTTCTAAAGATAACCTAGATCTAGAAACACTCTCACTCACTCTCATATATATTCTCTACTCAACTTTAAGGAAGAGAGGAGATTGAAGCAACTTCAAGGAAGTAGATGATCTCCAAGGGTTCTTCCTCTTTCCTTTCTCTTGTTTTCTTAGGTGTAATGAGTAGCTAAATCCCCTCTAAGGGGTTGATGGAGTAGTTACTTGAATATTGGGTTTGTACATAAACTTGGTTTTATATATATATTCATATCTACCTTTCATTGTTCTATTCTTGTTCTTTAATGGTTTTCATTGATTATTTGTTGAGATACATGATCTTAGCAAGTTCTCCTTGGTTTATGTATGAGTATTGCATCTAGATATACATGATGTTTAGTTTTATCTTGCTCAAATGAATAGACAGAATGTCATGAACTCTGATTCTTAAACAGCGATCTCAATCTAACCTCGAACAGGTTTCCGGCACTATACATCCTAGGTCGGTACTCGTGAGAGAATTAGAAGTCAACACTATACATCCTAGGATGGCTAATCTATAATCGGTTGAATCTGTGATAGGTAGATGAGCTTTATTTCTAGAACCCGTATGAACAACAAACACTATACATCCTAGGTTGGTGGTTTACAACGGGTTAGTCCCTAACGGGTGTTCCTCACTATACATCCTTGGTTGATCACTTGATAAGGATAAATAACAGGCTCTATAAATCCTAGGCCGGTTACCTTTGAATAAACGTGCTTATTTATGAGTTTGTTGCATTGCCCAGTATTTACTTTCAAATCCATTAACTCTTTAGTTTCTATCATCTATATATCCTTCATTCCATTTCCCCTTTATCTAGGTTGCATTGTTAGTTTAGATTTATTATTGTGTTAAGTCACATTTTACAACATCCTCATTTACTTATTATTAATTACATGAATGTTACTCTAGCAATAGCTAGTTCTTGCTAGTCCCGTGTCCCTATGGACGACACCCCACTTACCACCGCACTTGTGTTTTAAAAGACAATTAGGGCTTGTGAGGGTTTTACAAATAGTTTTGATGGACGGTTTTCTGACAGCGTGAATCGTCTTCATCAATGTCTGAGGATGGTAAGGGGTTGCAACCTTATGATTCACACTGTACTTCTTCAAAAGTGTGGCGAATAACTTGTTGCAAAATTGGCTTCCCCCGTCACTTATGATGGAACGTGGAATCCTGAATCTAGAGAAAATCACACTCCTCACAAACTTCATAACTACATTACTGTCATTGGTCTTTCTGGCTATTGCTACATCCATTTCGAAACATAGTCCACGGCTATCAGAATGTAGCTAATTCTGTCTGAAGGTGGGAAAGGTCCCATGAAGTCAATTCCCCAAACATTGAAAATCTCCACTACCATTTGACCAGACTGTGGCATCTCATTCCTCTTTCCTATATTCTTGGTTCTCTGACATCTTCACACTGTAAGCAGAAGTGTTAGGCATCCTTGAACAACAATGTCCAATAGAAACCCAAATGAATAACCTTTATTGCTGTCTTTCTAGAACTGTAATGGCCTCCACACTGAACTCATGACAGAACTTCAGGATACCTAACTGTTCAGTCTCAGGAATACATCTCCTAATGATCTAGTCAGCTCCTTGTCTGAACAAGTACGTGTCGTTCCAAAAATGCCGTCTTGCATTAAAAACGAACCTCTTTCTCCCTTAACTAGTCATATCTGCTGGGAAAATCTAGTTTATAAGGTAGTTGACTATGTCAGCGTACCATGGCTCTCTGTCTCTTAATGGAAGGGTGTCCTCCTCTACATATGACTATAGCATCATCCTACTCAAGTGGTCTGCTACCACGTTCTCACTTCTCTTTTTTCCCCGGATCTCTAAGTCGAATTCTTTGTAATAGAAGGATCCACCGAATAAGTCTGGGTTTGACGTATTTCTTATGAAGGAGATATCGGAGTGCTGAGTGATCAGTGAACACTATGACCTTAGCTCCAATCAGGTATGATCAGACCTTTTCCAATGAAAATATCAATGCTAGATCTCCTTTCTGTTGTTGAGTAGTTCAACTGTGCGTCATTCAGAGTCCTCGAAGCATAGTAGATGGCATATGGAATCTTGTCTACCCTCTGTCCTAAAACTGCCCTAACTACATAATCAAAAGCATCAAACATTAGCTCGAAGGGCAAACTCCAATCAGGTGGCCTCATAATGGGTGCAAAGATCAACAACTCCTTAAATGTATTGAAAGCTGCCACACATTTCTCATCAAAGAAGAACTCAATCTTCTTTTGAAGCAATCAACACAAAGGTCTAGAAATCTTCGAGAAGTACTTGATAAATCTCTTATAAAAACCTGCATGCCCCAAGAATGCTCTGATTTCTCTAACTGATCTTGGGGATTGCAAACTTCCCATCACGTCGATTTTTGCCTTATCCATATCTATGCCTCTACCGGAGATGATGTGTCCTAACACTATCCCTTCCTTCATCATGAAGTGACTCTTCTCCTAATTTACCAAATGAGCTTGTTTGCATCTTACCAGTACTAAAGTCAGGTTCCTTAAACAATCGCCAAACGAATTTCCCATAACTAAGAAATCATCCATGAAGATCATTATGATTCCCTCCACCATATATGAAAATATAGATGTCATGCACCTCTGAAACGTTCCTGGTGCATTACATAGCCCAAATGGCATCCGTCTAAAGGCGAATGTGCCAAAAGGACATGTGAAGGTGGTCTTTTCTTGGTATTTTAAAGCAATAACAATCTGATTATACCCAAAGTACCTGTCCAAAAAGAAGTAACGACTATGGCCTGCCAGACGTTCCAATATCTGTTCAATGAATGGCAATTGAATATGATCTTTTTTAGTGGCAGTGTTGAGTTTCCTATAATCTATGCATACTCGCCAACCTGTTTGAACCCTCTGAGGTACCAACACGTTATCTTCATTCTTAACCACAGTTAACCCAGACTTCTTGGGTACTACATGAATAAAGCTAACCCACTTGCTATCTTATTTTCTAAAAACTTGAGGACTTCCTTCTTGACTACCTCCTTCATGATTAGATTAAGTCTCATTTGACCCTCTATAGTTAGCTTGGAGCCGTCCTTAAGTCATCTAACGACCACCAGATTGCCTCTCTATAGTACCTAAAAACATTGATCAATTCCTTCTCTTCTTCAGGCTGCAAGTCTGATGCAATAATGATAGGAAGTGTCTCATTACACCCTAAGAATGCGTATTTCAAAGTAAAAGGGAGTGGTTTGAGCTCTAAACTCGGAGAGGGAATGGTATATGGCTGCTCATCGATCGTGCCTAAATTGTTGTACATTTCAGCCCTAATTTCCTATTCCTTTGTCTTGCTCTTATGTGTATTTTCTATATATTTTGTGTCTAATAGGTTCGTTGGTGCTAGTTGCAGACAATTGATGTAAATCTGGTGTTAGAAGCATGTTGCGGATGTTATGGCCAAAAAGGGCCAAATGTGGCTGAAGGAAAAACAAAGGGTCATCAGCAACTCTAGAATGCAGGTCAGTACTGGTCGCAACCACACTCCACCAGCACTCCAAGCCAAGTCGGGACCTGATACCTACAGAGAAGATAAAATGTTGGTAAAGTGCAGGTCATCCAACCGTACTACACCCGCACTGTTGCCAAGAACAGAGAAGCAGAAAGTGCACCTGACATTAAAGTGCGGGTCAAGTGTGGGTAATCCAATCGCACTCCACCCGCACTCCATGCTGGAACAGAGAAGTGGAATTTGCACCTGACAGTTAAAGTGCGGGTCAAGTACGGGTCATTCAACCGCACTCCACCCATACTCTGCGCGCGATAGCTTCTATTCTCAAGCTTAAGTGACCTAATTTTGTATCCCCTATAAATAGAACCTTATGTCATTTGACCAAAGGAGCTCCCATACATATATTTTCAACAACTTAGTGTAACTTAGGTCTTAGAACTTCTCCCTACCATCCAAACCATCTCTACTTAACCTAAAGGTAACTTTGAGGATTGGATCAAGGCTTCAAGGAAGGAGACACTCTTCAAGGGTTTCCTCTCAATCTCTTCTCTTAGTTTTGTATTTGTTTATAAGAACATGAGTAGATAAATCCCCCACTGTAGGGTGGATGTAATTTGTTTGATGGATGTTGGGCTTGTAAATAAACTCTATGTTTTATATATACATATCTATCTCTATGTTTTATTCTTTTGCTTTGAATGGTTTCATTATTGATTTGTTGGGATACACCCTCTTAGCATGTTAATTTGGAATCTTTATTGCTTATGGAATGGATGGGATGTCCGGAATCCCAGATCAACAACCGCGTTCGTAATCTAACCTCGAACGAGTTTTCGGCACTATTCATCCTAGGTTGGCACTTGTGAGAGGATTAGAAGCCTTTACTATACACCCTAGGTTGGCTTCTTTAGTGGTTTTACGAGAACTAACATTCGTGTAGAATCCGGTTGAATAACCTTGAGCCTCATCCGATCTCAAACGGGTGGCCTTTACTATATACCCTAGGACGGCCACTTGTGAGGGAATTGGAAGTCATCGTTATACACCCTAGGATGGCTACGTTAGAAATAGGTTGAGTCATGGTTAGATAGATGAGCTTCGTAGTTACAATCCCAATTGAGCAACTAGCCACTATTGGTTGTTTAGGAGGGATTAATCGCTAGTATGGGGTTTTCGCTATACACCCTAGGTTGACCCCTTACTAGTGATACATAGCCAACACTATACACCCTAGGTTGGTTACATTTGTCATAATATGCTTAGTTGAGAGTTTGTTGCATTGCCTAGTGTTCACTTACAAGTCTATCAACTCCATTGTTCCATTATCATACATTCATCACTCCATTACCATTCCATTTAGATTGCATTCTTAGTTTAGTTTATATTATATTTTCACCTACCATATACTTTACTTTTATGCACACTAGTTTTATTAATCCTAATCTTATCACCGCTACCCCGATCTCAATGGACGACACCCGTGCTTACCGATTTATTTGTATTTATACTTGTGAACGTATCGCATAGGTTTTATAAAGTGTTTTGACGGACGGTTTTCTAACGGTGAAAAACCTTCCCATCACTCATCCTATAGAATGTGCTCCCCAGTTTCCTCTTCTTCCACTGTGGCGCTAGCCCAAACTAACATCTCTACCCAATCTGTCTCTTGTCTCTCTTCTATCACGCAGTCTTCGCACTCCATAGAGTCAAAGATGTTCCTCTCGGAGAATTCAAGACCAACACATCTTCGATGGCGTTTTCCATATCCCTAGAGTAAACAAATAGATAATATATAGACTGTATGTTAGCAAGATTACTAGAACTAGTTGATAATACTACTTAGATAGTTAGTATATCCTACTTCTACTACTACTACTATTTACACAATCTACTTGAAGTGCGTGTGTGTGCTTACCTTAATGCACATAATCATGTCATTTTCACTTTCTAATCAAGGCATACGACAACATACACATTATTAACACCATTCATGCCTTAAATAAACCATTCCCAAGCATTCAAGAATCATAACATATGACTCATCTTATCATTATAGTCCCATTATCACCCTAGCATGCAATTATCTCAAGACATCACTTTTAGACCTTGCCTCCTATTCTTCGAGATTTTAGCAACATGGTATCACTAAATTCTTGAGAATCAAAGAAGATGTAGAAGTAAAGAAGAGTTGCAACTAAGTAAATTGATAAGTTCTTAGGAGTATATTGAATGAAAATCAGAAGAAGAAGTTTTGAGAGCAACCTTGTAGAATCTGAAAATCAGATTAAGGTTGCCTTTACCTTAAAAACCAGCATTTGTTACTTCAACGGCTTTGTCCACACGAATGTTCCCGCGGACTAAACTCATGGGAATAGAGCACTTTTGCTTCAGTTTATGTTATGCATTCCCGCAGTTTCGTCTCATCTGTCCCACGGCTTTAGTCCCATTGGAATGAAAGTTACGACACCCTCATCTAAAGTCTCACGGGTTTGAGTTGGTCTGTGCCACAGCTTCTTCCTCTCCGGTCAAGTCCCGCGATCTCTTGCCTTTAGTCCAGTGGTTTTGGACCATCTGGCCCGCTGCTTAACTCCAGCGGAATGAAGTTGTTGCATCGATCTTCTCAGGTTTGATCCTTCTTGCTCACAACTTATTTTCTTCCAGTCAAGTCCCACGGTTCGAGGCAAAACTCTTCAGGGGTTTAGTACTTCTAGTTGGCGGCTAAATTCCTACTAAAATGAAGTCGCGGCAATGATGATATCCTTCTTTGGGTATTTTCTCCTGGAGTTAATGCCTCCGAAACCTACACAAATACATTTCACACACAATGTATACATCCCTAGCTAAATGCCTAGAGAATCACACCGCAAATGATTCCTATCATATAATTAATATTTGAGCTTGTGGGTCAAGTTACCCCCAAACCTATCCATTTGTCCCTAACAACAATTACAATCACAACTAAGGCAAAACAACATATACATATATAAATATAAGCCGGCCCTTTTTCTGGCCAAAAACCTACACATACACAATATTCGTTAGAATGTTCACATATTAAAATGTGAACGAGATGTGCTCGTGCTCCCTAATTCTAAACAAGGTCTAGGAGGGTAAAGTGGCAAACTCCAAAAAGCGTCTGCCTTACGGATCCACATCCCAAAATCTGGTGTGGACTCTACCATAGGTGAGAGAGACTCTTTATACATGTCCTTTTGGACCCACATTTGCCTTGGTTTCCCCAAAGGCCTCCCCAGTTACACATTCCTCGTTTTACAGAACTCATGGTACTTCGTGCAATAAGGCCTTTTGTGCCCTTGAGTTCTACAGTAATAACAATTTTGAGAGTAAAAATTACCTCCATGATTGTCAATCCTCGCCGTGGTATTAAAATCATTGGCGAAGTGCTTCCTGGCTAGACAAGTTGTTTTCAATTCGTCAACCATATCCCTCACCTTTATTTTCTTCATGAGATCAAAGATCCTCTCTTGCATTTTTTGTGTAGATAATGCATAGGCCTTTTTCAGATCATCCATGAGTGTAATAACCTCTATAAGATATTTCATCTGCTCCTATTTCTCTTGCTCAACCTGCTCAATTTTCAACAACAATCCCTTGTTGAGGTCAATTAATTCTTCATTCTTCTTTGCCTCAAGATCACTTGATGTTTTCACATCCTCTTCCAATGCTCTCAGGAACTCATCCATATCATCTAATTAAGGAGAAACTTGACTAGATAGGCATCCTACCTTATCCTTGGTTTCTTTCCTTATCAAGGGTTCAACTCCAAACATGTCGAACTCCACTATGTCATCCAAGATGCTCAAGGTGAGTTTCCCTCCATGAACATCCATAATTTCTCTTAAGGTTGCCATAATTGGTCTTCCTAACAGCACGAGTTATAAGTTTCCATGCTCATCTCTATCTTCTGCGTCTAAGACTACGAAATCAACAGGGATGAGCAACCGATCAACCTTGAGTATCACATCCTCAACTACTCCTCTAGAATTCCTTGATGATCGGTCTACCAGACGCAGACAAATTGATGTGGGCTTAAGGTCGCTCAACCCTAGCCTTTCATACACAGAATATGGCATCATGTTGATGCTAGCTTCTAAATCAAGCATGGTTTTCTCCTCTAAGGAGTTCCCCACAATGATGCTCAACTCAAAACTTTCTAGGTCTTGCTCCTTGATAGTGCACCCACTTATAGAACTAGTAATGGCATGGGCCTGCTCATGCATTGGGGTTTTTCCCCTGTCTTGCTGCCCATTTGCTTCCATCACCTGTCCTAACTGCATAGACAACTTCTTCAGTGAAGCTTCTATACCTATCATTCAGTTGTCCATTTCCTGCTGATAAAATTGTGGAGGATTGTGATTGTTCCACTAGTTTGAACTCCCAGTACCTTGCTGGCCCTGATACTGACTCCGGCAGTTGTTACCACCCCACGATTAGTTCTGATCATTCATTGGTTGCTGATAGACATTTTTGTTTTTTATCTGCCTTCTCTAGTTCCATTGGTACATTGCTTGGGCCTCTACCTCTGAATAAACCTCTTTATGGGAGGTGCACACATCTGCTCCATGACCAATTATTCCACGTGCTTGGCATACCTTAACTTGCTCATTCTGTTGCCCCTGTTGACTAACCATCATTGCCTTGACATTGGTAGACAATGTCTCCATTTGCATAGCTAAGTGTGCACTACCACTCCGGCTACCCTTTGTACTTCTCTGTTTGGAATTATGTCCTAACATTTCATACTTGTTGAACACAAAGTCTGCGGTGCATTCTTTCATCGCTCTACCACAGGCATTGTCGAAAATAGCCTATGTGAGTCCAGTATGACCATCTTAAAAAGATTGTGCCTACAACAGATGTGTGAAATCGTGTTGTGGGCACTAAGCTAGAAGAAGCTTGAACCTCTCCCATGATTCATGGAATGCTTCTCCTTTTTCCTCTTGGAAGTTTGCAATCCTTCCCTTTATTTCTTTGGTTTTCTAAGACGGGAAGAATTTGGAGAAGAATTTCTTCTCCACCTCGACCCAAGTAGTGAGAGTCCCTACTGGCAAAGCCATGAGCCACTTTTTGGCATGGTCTTTCATGTAGTATGAAAAACAACACATTCTCAGTAAATCCTCTGTTAACCGGCACAATGGAGATCAATTATGGAAAAGACAAATGTTATACTAAAGTATGACGAAAAAGTAAGGTAATTCTAAATTTATCCAACAATTCTATTTCAAAATTTATAAACTAACGCACTACCTCCCCGGCAGCAAATCCATTAATTTTGAAGCGCCCGAACTGATTCTACAAAAGCTACACTGGTTTATACTATTAGACTCCGGCTAAACTAGAGGGGCGAGCGGGTAAAGAAAAACCATTCGCAAGAGCATGAGTCGTAAAACTCGTATAGGGCACAAGAGTAAGGGTGTCATTCCCATAGAGAACTAGGATGATTAGTTAATAGAATTGCTAGTTAATTGCTACGAGTATAAACTAATTCAATGCTTAACGATTGAAGATTAATGAGCTAAAGATGACAGGGGACATACGAAATTAGCAATGATGCTCCACCAAGAAATCACTCTTGTGCTTTTTAAATCAAAATCACCAAGGTTAGTTTCAATTACCATTAAGGGCAACCAACAACTCATTCAATTATCCTGTAAAGTCTTAGATGACGTTGAGTGAGATTTGGTTGGAACTATGATGGAGAATGTGGTTATGAAGGCATCACCATTAGTCACACACTCTACTTAAGAGAGATTGGATGCCAATAATTACTTCAAAGGTTATGAATAAGATATTCCACCAACTCTTAGTACAATCACCAATATCTATGAGAAACATGTTATAAATTCATCAATTAAAACATTCATCAAGCGAGTGATTAATACAAATAAGAGTGATAGCAAGGTGGATAACATCATTACTTTCATAAATCCCCCAACATAAGTGGTTTAGTTACCAAGGATCACTAAGAATAGCATAAGTATGATGAAAAAGAAAAAACATAACCCTTGAAGACTTGACAACTTCCAAAGCTGAATAGCACCCTTCTCCACAGCAAATACAGGAAAAAATGATCACAAGCAACTCTCAATAGCTGGTTTTTAACTAAGTAATCTAAGATACACCCATATACCTTGAATTCTCTAAGCTAAAAGGAGAGTCTCTAATTATTCTCTAAAAACTCTTTCCCCCTTTTCATCAGAAAATTGCCTACATGTAGCAGTTGGTTTGAAGTTGGGCAATGGAAAAGCTAGAAATGCCCCTTACGCGTTGTCTGCGGTTTCATCCCACTGGTTACATCCTACGGACAGAACCTGTGGAGTCTTCTTTCACAGTCCCCACGGCTTGGGGTCCACTAATTCACGGTTTCTTCCTCACGGGTATCAACCTATGAACTTCTTCTATAGTCGTCCGTGGTTTCACCCTCTTCTTCCAGGTGGCTTCCTTCCTGTGAACTGAACCGGTGGAACAACTCTCCATAAGTTCAGGCCTTCTGGCTGGCGAGACATATCTCTCTTTCTATTACCACGGCTTTGTGATACGGGTTCTTACCCGCGAGGTACTCCTTATGAGAATTTTTCTCCTCTTTTCTCCTATTTTCATGCAAACACCTTCCTAAATGGCATATCACCTGAACTTAACCGAAACATAAGTTATACCCACAACAATGCTAGGAAACGAGCGCTAAATATGAACATTTAGAGTGCGATCATACCTCCCGGCTTGGATCATTGGTTACATGCGCACACTGCTTGGCTAGCGCGGTAGGGTTGGTGGATACTCCATAGCAATTTCGAGCTGCTTGCTGATCCCCTCTGACCTGTCCTACTTTGGATCCAACTTGGAATTTTAGGACATTGTGGTAGACTGAAAGCATTCCTCTGATTTCTGTCGAGAAAGATCTTCCCAGGATCGCGTTATAGGCGGACGGGTGGTCGACTATGACAAACTCTGTCATTATGTTTTGTTACAGGGGTGCTTCTCCGATTATCACCCGTAGCCTATGAGATCCAATCGGCATCAACGATTCCCCTGTAAATCCATATAGGGGCGTGGTACAACTGTTGTAACATAGGTTCTTCAGGTTGAGCTTATCGTGAGCCCTCTTGAACAAGATGTCCACACTGCTCCCGGTGTCAATCAGGACACGATGAACCTAGCAATTGGCTAACTGTATCATGATTACCATCGGGTCATCATGTGGCTGGACTGTATTATAGACATCTTCTTCTATGAAAACAATTTAGGTAGCTTAAGACAGATCTCGGGATCCTTTACTGACTTAGAGTACATCATGACCGGTGGTGAGCCGAGGGATCTTCCTAGCATGGTTCTTTCTTAAATTGTTAAAGGTTTCGGCTAGGGTAGGGCCCTCACTGATGGTGTGAATGACTTCGATCTGCTGCATTAGATCTTTCCCTTCATGTTTCCGTCTTTCCTCTGATTCCCGCATCTCCCTCTATAACTCCTTTCCGTACCTTGATGTTATCCCATACCTATTACAAGAATTCAATTAAGAGTCCTCCATTTACCAATCCTTCAATCTAGTTACTGAGGCGATAGCATTCTAATGTGTTATGCCCCACATCCTCATGGAAGTCACAGTACTTGTAATAATTCCTCTGGTCAGCCCGGACCTTAATAGGACCGGGCTTCCTAAGCAAACCCTTATTGTCGATGGCGAGGTATATGGTCTCCCAGGATGCATTGAGAAAGGTGTAATGGTTATACCAATCTTCTTCTCTTGCTATTCGTGCTACCTCTCTTGGTGGAGGTGTTGTTCTATGAGAGGTCCTCCTTATGGGACATCTATCCTAATGCTGAGAAAAAGGTGGTGCCCGGTAGGTAGATCAATTTTGAGGATGATTCAGGAACTTTTTTACAGGTACAGGTTTTGGAGCCACCTTCTTTGGATGGTTAGCAGATCAGGCTTTATCGTGCTCGACCTTGACTCAAAGTTGTTCATCCATGTCCTCATGTTCTAATGCCATGTCATAAGCCTCCTGTTCTAATTCCCTATCATAAGCCTCCTGGTAAGTTTCAGGTGGATGATTGACGAACAATCAGAATATTCTACCAGCCCACATGTTTCTTCTGAAATTTACTAAGGTCTCTTTCTCAGTAAACACTCCCATCTAGACCACCTATTTGTGGAATTTCTCTGCATAGGATCTCAGCATCTCATCCCGCTCATGGATCATGTACTAAAGTAGGGCGGGGTCTTTAGGACGAAGCTTGATCCCCTAAATCTGACCACAAAAATCTATAGTGAGCTTTGTAAAAGAATCCACACTACCTAGAAGTAACTTTCTAAACCAAGTCTTGGCACAGTACATTAAGGTGGAAGGGAACATCCTACACATTGCTAACTGGGTAGCGTTCTAGTTTTCTATCTGAAGGACAAAACTCTCCATGTGGTCATAGGATCTTTCGATCTAGAGTACTTCTCGGCAAGCATCTTGAACTTGTGAAGTAGTTTTACTTCCTGGATCTTCCTAGAGAAAGGTGCATTCATCTCCCCAGGGGATTCTTCCGGGTACCCCGATGCTTTCCTGTCCTTAGCTCCTCGAGTTCCTTTGCCATCTTAGCCATTCGGTCTTCAAGGCATCTAGATCCCTCATGTTTGGAGCGGTCTACTGTACCTTTATTATCCGAGGTTTCAGACTCTTCGGTTGCCTCCTTGCGCTCCTCTCTCCTATAACGATTACATTACGGAATCCTTTTGGGTTAGGTACTAGCACCTGCATCGGGCTGTAGAGCCATCTCTTCTGCTGCTGGTCTAGTTGTTGGTTGATTCCTCTTGGGAGAGATGTCGACTGCTAACTTCACATGTCGGGGTCTGAAACCTACAGGGTGATCCGGAACTAGAAGTGGTGGTCCAAGCTGGTTAAAGACCAGTGCCTAGGTACCCGGTCCAACTTCCCATGTGACCCTTATAGCTTCGAAGGGTATCCCCTAGCAATCATCCGGAGGCAGATACTCTCTATGTAGGCGGCAACCTACTGTTTCAGGATATCCTGATTGGCTTCCTAGATAGCCAGATATGGGGGTGTGTAGCTCGCTTCTGGCAAGGGAATCGGTACCGGGTTATTATTTCTTGCTCTTCTCCCTTGTTTCTAAATTCTTTGGGTAGAAGCAAGAGAGTGAGATCCTGAGGGGTCGGGTTGTCCCTAAGAGGATCTGAGTCCTATCTTTCTGCTAGCGAGGTAAAGCTAGGCTACTTTTGCAAATGGGATTAGAGTATTTCCTATAGACAGCGCCAAAAGTGTTAACGGAAAATTGTCACTGGATGAATTTCTAATTAACAACTCATGTGACCATGGTCGGGGTAGATTACAGTCAAAGAGGTATCACGTAGTTCGATACCTATACATGTTCAGTGAAAAGGAGATTAAATACAACATCAACGAATCAACATCCACTATCAATAAAGATTAAAACAGAACTTATTTTTATTGATAATAATCATATATCGAAAATACAATGGAGGATTTAGTTTTCATAGTAAGAGGGGTTTAGAATAAATTGGCGATGGAGCTCTCATGTAAGTTGATAAGTGGAAAACAGAATCCTCTTGCTTTCTTAGTATAATGTTATATATATATGTCCCATTTCTTGCCATGCACTTTGAACTAATTACGGTGTGCCTAATATTAATATTGAGGGGGGTAAATAGATTTTATCCGATTTTACCCAATTTTCATTATAAGTCAAATTGACGAAAATACCCCTAACTAGTCACAATAATAAATCAAGTGTATAAAGTGCGGAATTGTAAATGACACAAGATATTTACGTGGAAACCCTCACGAGAAAAACTACGGGCTAGTAAGTGCGTCACACTCGAACCTCGAATCCACTAAATGTGATAACGATTACAACCTAATCCCGACCAATAATCACACACCTACCTAATCCAAGTATGAGTGAACCTAGTCCAATTGCTTGTGATTTAAGCTACCTAATCCCAGTAGCAACACAAGACTTACTTCTCAATGAAGAGATAAGTGACCTATGTGAATATATGATGATATTCAAAAGGAAAACAAA
This sequence comes from Acer negundo, assembly GCA_035582765.1. NCBI lineage: Eukaryota > Viridiplantae > Streptophyta > Magnoliopsida > Sapindales > Sapindaceae > Acer > Acer negundo. Next base: position 8,445,978 of record CM069238.1, on the reverse strand, counting down.
GCTAGGAAACCTTAGATGCTTATCTAGAATGATAATATGACAATTAATTCATTCATAGAATCAATAGCTAAATGACATGTAAAATATCTTAGCTAATCAAGATTAAGCAAAACCTAGAAAGCTATCACAATACAACACTCAATCAATTCTTCACAAACAATCTCTATCTTGTATCTAGCATATGATATAAAAACATACAAGTGAATAAAGAAATGACTTATTAAGAAAGACATTAAAATAAGATGAAATTATTAAGAATCTTACCAAGCAAGATGTGATGATGTAAAACCATGCATGAATGCATCCTATATGGTCATAAATGATGCTATATGAACTTTGATGCACAAAGGAATGACTTTGAGTGTATAAAGGTGAGTTCTTGTGAATTTTTCTCTTGAAATGTGTTCTAAGGGAAAAATATGCTTTTTGAACTCTTAAAAAACTACCTAAGATGAAAAAGACATATATATAGGGTGTCAAGATGAAGTGACAATGTTTTGAATAAGTTCCCCTGTTTTTGCCTTGGGCGCTGTATGTACAGTGCTTCTATAGAGTGCTTGTACAGCGCCAATGCTCTGTTCTCACGTGATTTTGATAGGCGATGTATGTACAACGCTTTTGTAGAGTGCCTGTACAACACCTTCAATATTTTGTACAAAAATGCATCAGGTCTGATGCATGCAAAACGCATTTCAACTAGGCCTCAGTTGGGTGCTATACATACAGCGCTTTTGTACAACGCCTTTACATCATGAATTCAATCTAAGCCTAATCAAGGTATGGCATTTGACATACAAGATGCAATCATATAAACATGCAAGAAGAGAGATTAATGAACATTAATGCACATAAAATAAACACACAACATACAAGAATTAAACATATGCATGAGTTGTGAGTGTGTGCAACTATCTCTTCAAAGCAAGAAAGCACATAAAATTTTACCTTTGGTGCTTATTAACTTGAGGTCTTGAAAAAGGGCTATAATGAATCCCATTTATTGATTAGCTTATTTCGTGAACAAACCACATATTGAGGTTTGATGTAAGGGTAGCTTAGGTATTTGATGGTTAGTGTTTTGCACAACCAAGACCCGCTCAAGACCTCAGGAGAAGAAGCACCAAAGGTATATTCTAGTGCTTTCTTGCTTTGAAGAGATGTAGTTGCACACACACACATAACTCATGCATATATCTTATTCTTGTATGTTGTGTGTTTTATATGAGTGCATGAATGTTCTTGAATATCTCTTCTTGCATGTTTTAATTGATTGCATCTACTTTATAAAAATGCCATAACATGTTTAGACATTAGGATGCAAAGCCATGAACTCTCTTCATGCATGTTTAAATGATTGCATCTTGTTCATTGAAATGCCATAACATGTTAAGGCATTAGGATGCAAAGCCATGAAGTCTGTTCATGCATGTTTAAATGATTGCATCTTGTTCATTGAAATGACATGACATGTTTAGGCATTAGGATGCAAAGCTATGAATTCTATTCATGCATGTTTTAATTGAGTACATCTTGTTCAATGACAATGCCATGACATGTTAGGCATTAGGATGCATTCACTTGCCACACTTGTACTTCATGTTAGTCTTAAGTGTGGTGTAATTCGTTTTCATTTGTGTGATAGAAAATGTCCACGCTTGCATGATGTTGTGCATGTTTTAGTGCAATGGTTGACCACTTGAGAAGGTCTCATTCTTCTCTTGAATAAATGTTAGTTTTGGTTTGGTTATTTAGAGTAAAGTGTTTAGTTTCAAAGATTGGATTTCAATGTTTTAAATGTTTTTCAAAACTGACCTTTGTATGGTCTGTGACCATAACTTTTTATGAAAAGATTTAAATTGAGTTTTGTAAAATTCCAAACAAACTAGACATCCATATCTTTCCAACGGTATATTATTCGTAATATTTCATGACCTTTTGGATTGGTTTTGAAATCTCCAAAGTAACCACCAAAACAGGGCAACTATGTTGTTGTCCGTTTCTGCCTTTGGTCATGCAATTTACCATAACCTTTTCTATAGACATCGAAATGTTATTCTATAAAAACTAGTAGAAACTAGACATCCATACCTTTCCAACTATATATCATACGAAAGGTTTCGATATCGTTTGGTCATGTTTAGGAGCACTCGAATCTTGAGATACTGCAGTGACGTGTGTACCGCGGAAATGCCCATAAGTTTTCTAATTCTTCCAAAACGTCATAGTTTCACTTGGGCACTATAAATACATATCTTTCTCATCATTTTGAGAGGAGAGCCACAAAATCAAACCCTAGAGAGAGAGGCTCCATATTCTTGAGAGATAAAGCACCAAGCTTGCTTCTTTAACTCTCCAAACCCAAAACCCATCTTCATCTTGCATCATTCAACATCAATTGAGCATGAGTCTTCATTGTTTCATGGCTAGGTAAGTTAGAACTTCATTGAATATCATTTAATGTTCTTCTTACTCTAGATTAGGTATTTATTGCTTGATTAAATACCTAGACTCTATTTATTGCATATATTTATGAGTCTTGATAACATGATTGGGTTTATATTTTGATAGCTTAATTGATTAGGTCATTTTTACCTAAAAGCTAAGTCATAAACATTCTTGTGTGATTTATTGATAATTAGGTTGATAGATTGTCTTTTAATCAACTAGTTAAGCCTTTGAATATTTATGTGGTGTTTTGTTGACAATTAGGTTGTTAAAAATCTCTACATCTAATTGAGACCTATATATATATATATATATTGTGATTCCTTTAGGTTGTTTCCAATGACTTAAAAACTCATATTTTTGATAGAGAATTTTCAAAGAGAGAAATTTACTCAAGAACTCATCTTCGATCATCCAAACCCATTTCCATATGCATAAATCATCATCTAAGCATCATCTAGGATCATCTAGCATGTGCTAATGCATGGGTCTTCTTCAACACACATGGTATGATATGTTGAACACTATTATCTTACATAATTAGTGTTTTAACTTATTAATTTATCTCATTTATTATTTGTATGTTCTTAGACTAATTTCTACATACAAGATTGAGATTATGTGTTGATTGGGTTATTTTGTGATCACTAGGTTTTATTATGTATATGCCATCTAGCTAATTAATCTCATTGCATGATTGAGATTGTTTTTTGATAGCTAGGATTTCATTATTGATATATACATCTAGCTAATTAATCTCATTGAAATGTTTGAGATTGTTTTTGATAGTTATTGTATCTAGGATTGGTTATCCTCAACATAGCTATGCTTTATGACATGTCATTTAGCTTTTGATATCTAGGATTGTGTAAATTGCCATATTATCATCCTAGATAAGCATATAGTGTACCCTAGCTCTATTTGCATATTTGGATATCTTTGCATATTCACTTAGGGTGTATGATTTCTTCGGAGAATTAAGTCTTGATCTAGGATTGTTATTACAGGCCTGCGAGTAGTAGTGGTGGGTTACAATCCGAGCATGGTTGGGGTCAACCTAAGAGGTGAACATCATTACAAGTAGTGATTGCGAGGATTGAGCAATTGGACTAGGTCCACTTTTACAAGCCTGCGGGTAGTGGTAGCGGGTTACATACCGGGATTGGGTTGTAAACATTATCACAATTAGTGAATTCGAGGTTCGAGTGTGGCACACTTACCAGCCCGTGGTTTTTCCCTGTTAAGGGTTTCCACGTAAATATGAAGTGTTATTTAAATTCCGCATATATTACACTTGTTGTATTGTATTGACTAGTTGGGGTATTTTCGTAAATTGACTAAATGCGAAAATTTGGTAATAAGGGTTAAAATCTATTCACCCCCCCTCCCCCTTTAGATTAATATTAGAACACACCATGCATTATTAGTTTCAAGGGCCATTGAGCTTGGTCCTCAATCACCTAAACTACCCTTACAATTCAAACCCCAATTATGGTTTGTCCATGAAATAAGTCAATCAATCTTGGAGGCACTTACAATCTCCCCATTTGGCTATTTCATGACAAAACCATCACTCATATTGATTTCTCACAACAAAATAGAAACTACAGGTCTACAATGATTTTCTACAATACAAAGAGATATTACAAATAACCAAACCTTCAAAACAAAGTTTCTATACTTTACAATACAAGTGAATGTGAGATTAATCAAGTGAGAACATAAGCAGGAATTTGCATATAATAATTAAAGCACAACATTATGCAATGCTCCCCCTCAAAGGGTTACTCCCCCTCAATGTGTATTCTCCCAAACATGTAATTTTGCTACTATAATTAGCACAATAAGCATTCTCCCCTTACCAACATACTACTCCCAATTTTTGGAATGAGACGGGCAAAAGCGTATTCCCCAAATGGGTCACCTGAAGCAAAGAGAGATAGAAGCATACATGTCATTTGCATAATCATATAAGGCACTTTTTGCAACTCAATTAAAAGGAGAGATACAAGGAGATTTATTTTCATAGCACATGTGTGATAAGAAATGGTTTGCATACAATACATATTGCATTCAAGTCCAAAAATCAATGGTATTTGGCAAAGCAAATGACAAAGGTTTCCTTTAGGAATTCAAACCAATTTCACCATTTGTCATTAATCAAAGCAAGAATATAGGAAATTCATTAACTTCATTTTAGAACAACTATATCCAACTTTATAAGTGAAACATGTCATGAGCAACTTTGCACCCTATTTGATTTTTCCGGATAAAATATTTGTATAATAGTAGACATGTTCAACAAATAAAGAAAGAAAGACATTTGGATTTTAAAACCATAGAATGGATACAAGATCTTTTGTTCATTTTGAGTCTCATAAGCTTTTTACACATTGTTTGGCATTTAAGAATTGCAATCATCAATTCATGCTTTTTCATTTGAGCATGTCATATGAATTTCATGCTCCTCACATTTTTAAGTATGTCATTAAAAAACATCATGTCATGGAGATCATTATAGGTCATTCAACAAGTACTGCCTATGAGAATCTCCTAGTCCAAAAATTCATGTTTGAACAAAAAAAAAAATATATAACATGGATTGTATTCAAAGCATGGTTCACACTTATTGAGATAAAAGCAAACATACATATGTGCAACCAAGATACTCAAACAATTAATAAAGAAGCATAAAATTTTTCAAATTTTTGCATTCAACAAATATGCATTTGCTCTCTTTGCTTGAGTTCCCGAAATGGGGTCAATCACCAAAATACATCACTCCACAAGACATATCCCAATAGATCTTCTAAGGGTTTTAAACCTTGTTGCATCCAAGGGTTTTGTAAATAAGTCTGTTAGTTGATCATCAGTACCTATATGTTCAAGTACTATGCATTTATTTTCTACAAGCTCTCTAATGAAGTGATAACGGATGTCAATATGCTTAGTCCTAGAGTGTTGTACCGGATTCTTGGAAATATTAATAGCACTCATGTTATCACAAAAGAGAGTGAGTGAACCATGATTGAATCCATAGTCCACTAGCATTTGCTTCATATATAGGAGTTGTGTGCATCCACTCCCCACGGCTATGTACACGGCCACAGCCGTGGACAAAGAAATCGAGTTTTGCTTCTTGGAAAACCAAGACACCAAGTTTTTGCCTAGAAAAAAATAACTGCCGGATGTGCTCTTCCTATCATCGCAATTTTCTGCCCATTCCGCATCACTAAAACCAACTAAACTAGCATTAGTGTCAAAAAAGTATCAAATCCCATAGTTGGATGTCCCATTCACAAAAGGAATGATTCTCTTAACGGAAGAGAGATGGGACTCCTTAGAATCCGCTTGGTACCTAGCACACACACCCACACTAAAAGAGATATTAGGACTACTTGCGGTCTAATAAAGCAAGCTACCAATCATGCTCCGATATAGAGTTTGTCCCACACTTTTTCCAATAGCATCCTTGCTTAGTTTTAAAGTGGTACTCATGGGTGTATCACAACGTTTGGCATTTTCTAGACCAAACTTCTTCACTAGGTTTTTGGCATATTTGACTTGGGTTATAAAAATCCCATCATTTAATTGTCTAATTTGCAAACCTAGGAAGTAACTTATCTCACCAACAAGACTCATGTCAAATTCATGAGACATAACTTCAACAAATTGTTGGACCTTGGTGTTGTTGGTGGAGCCAAATACAATATCATCAACATAGATTTGAGCTATGAATAACTCATCTTTGTTTCTCTTGATGAACAAGGTCTTGTCAACACTACCTCTTATGTAGTAATTGTCAACAAGAAATTGAGTGAGACGCTCATACCAAGCCGTCGGTGCTTGTTTCAACCCATATAGAGCCTTCTTGAGGCGATATACATGGATGGGGATGTGAGCATCCACAAACCCTTTAGGTTGTTCAACAAACACTTTCTCTTGCAAGAAGCCATTAAGGAAGGCACTCTTAACATCCATTTGGTGTAATTTGAACTTGTGCACACAAGAAATGGATAAGAGAATCCTAATAAACTCTAAACGGGCAACGGGAGCAAATGTCTACTCAAAGTCAATACCCTCAATTTGAGAGTACCTTTGTGCAACAAGTCTAGCCTTGTTATGCACTATGTTGCCATCCTCATCGGATTTGTTCCCATAGATCCACTTGCTGGCTATCACATTTGTGCTCTTAGGCCTAGGAACTAAAGTCCAAACCTCATTCCTTTCGAATTGGTTTAGCTCTTCTTGCATGGCAAGAACCCAAAATTCATCATTCAATGCCTCATCAACCTTTTTGGGTTCTATTTGAGAGGTGTAGCATGTATAGCTAATAAGATTAGCTAATTGACGCCTAGTCCTAACAACCTCATTAACTTCTCCAATGATGTCATCTTTATCATGGAGTTTTCTAACCCATAGAGCGGGTTCATTAGAGTTCAAGACAGGAACTCCATCAAAAGGTTGTGTTACCTTTACATCAAGGTTAGACGTCCCAACATTATGAGCCTCCACAACCTTCTCCAAAAGAGAGTTATCATCTACATCAACCTCTTCCTCATGGTCAATAGACTTGAGCCTTGTATCAACAATGACAACATTGAATGATTCCATGAGTCTTCAAATTGAAAACTCTATAAGTTCTGATATTTAAGGCATAGCCAATAAAGATACCTTTATCACTCTTAGCATCAAACTTGCCAAGGTGATCACGGTCATTTAATATGTAGCATGTGCTTCCAACGATGTAGAAGTAGCCCACATTTGGCTTTCTACCTCTCCATAACTCAAAGGAGGTTTGCCTAGTATCGGGACTTAGGAAAACTATATTCCCTATATAGCAAGTTGTATTGATGACTTCAACCCAAAGGTTCCTAAGGACATTATTGCTAAGCAACATAACATGGGCCATCTCTTGAAAGACCTTATTTTTTCTCTCAACAACTCCATTTTGTTGAGGTGTCCTAGGAGTCGAAAACTCATGGGAGATGCCTACACTATCACAATATGTTTCAAAGGAAACATTCTCAAATTTTCTCCCATGGTCACTTCTAATCTATTTTATGCTTTTAATGTTTGAGTTCATTTTATTTTGAATTTTATTATAAAGCATTTTAAACTTGTCAAAAGTTTTGGATTTTACTTTAAGAAAATATGTCCATGTGAGCCTAAAGAAATCATCTACACATACAAAAATGTATCTCTTTCCACTTAAACTCTCGGTTTGCATAAGACCTATTAGATCCATGTGGAGAAGCTCTAGGGGCTCCTTGGTGGAGAGATACTTGCCCTTTTTGTGCATGCTTTTGGTTTGTTTTCCTCGTTGGCAAGGTCCACAAACACCGTTCGCACAACATTGAACTTGTCTATGATTTATAAATCCCGAAAGTTCATGTGGCCAAGCCTTTCATGCCACAACTCAACTTGCTCTTCCTTGGACACATTGTTTGAGACTATTTTAGCTTCAAGACATTAGCAATTGTCGCTAGATCTCATACATTTCAATAAGTTTTCTCAATTAGGCAATAGGATAGAGCAATCATTTTCTGCAAAATAAGACAGAAAGTCCTTTATCACTTAGATGTGAAATGCTTATTGAATTGACTTTCAAGCCATCAACAAATAAAGCATTAGACAACGAGGGTAATCCGAGAATGGATATGGTTCATTTCCCTACGACTCTTTTTTTGGATCCATCACCAAAGGTGACACATCCTCCTTCCTCCATGACAAGAGTTTAAAACTCTTGTTTCCTATCATGTGCATGGAGCACCCACTATCTAGATACCAAAACTTAGAAGAATTTGCCTTCAAGGCAATTTGTGCAACATGGTAAACATTTTCATTCTTTCTAATCCACCTAGGTAAAACATTTTCTTTTCTAGTGGTCTTTGGTACATGGGTTCTAGAAGTCCTAGGATCATGCATATTAATTTTATCATTCCTAGGTACATACATCATGGCTCTTTTCTTTTTCTTCTCAATCATGCTTCTAGTTTTACACATTTTAATGTATTGAAAGCACCTTGGTCTAATATGACCATCAAAACCACAAAAATGACATGTAGGGATAAAGTTATGGATCATACCATAATCTTGTGCTTGCATTGGAGCCTTCCCATGTCATTATGGTTGAATTGGTTCAATGAATCTTGGTTGTTGAACCGGTTTAGCTTGCTTCCTTGCTTGAGGTTGCATGATTGGTCTCTTTCCTTTATTGAGAGCCATTTGTTGAGGAAAGTTAACTTGAGGAGCTCTTGAGGCTTAAGCTTGTGGTTGTCTTCTTTGAGCCACCATCAGTTGTGCACTATGTGAGCATTGTCTTAGATCAATTTTCTTCCTAAGAGTTTGCACATGTGAGGCTACTTTGTTGCCCAAACTCTTAACAAACACGAACTTGTTAGAAGTAGAGGTCTCCATACCATCTTCAAATCCAAGACCTCTCTTGTCACTTGACCTCTTTCCAACATCTAACATTTGGTCAAGTTTTCTAATGCTAGGTTCCATCTTGGCCATCAACTCTCTAGCATCTTCAAGCTCCCTCTTTAACCCCTCTTCACTCTTCGTAGATAAGTCTAACTCCTTTCTTAGCTTATCTTCACTCTCCATGGTTCTCACCACTTCTTCACTTAAATGGTCAACTTATGTTGAGAGTTCTAGGTTTTCTTCCTTTAATCTCCTAATTTCTCTCTTGTTCTTTAACCTTGAACTCTCAAACTTCACCATGTAGTCTTGGAGATCCATCCTATCCACATTTCCATTTATGGATTATGATGAAAAGCAATCATCACTTGAGTCAATTTCCACTTGACTCTCATTCTCTTCTTCATTAGCACTCTTGCTCTTGTAAGAAGAGGCAAAGGCTATGAGGTTAGCCATGAGTTCTTCATGATCCGAATACTCATCTCCTTCATTTGAGTCATCACTTCCACTCCATGTGGCAGCCATTACTTTCCCTTTCTTCTTGATATTATGATTAGCACAATCAAGAGCAAAGTGTCCTATGCCACCACACTTAAAACATCGGACCCCTTTCCTTTCGGTCTTTTCTTGCCTAGGCTCAAACTTCTTGCAGAGAGTCTTTTTCTTGATGTCTTGGTCTTTAGATCCAAATCCCTTCTTCTCAGACTTGAAGAATTTCTTGAACCTTCTCATCAACAAGGCCATTTCTTCATCAAAGTCATCATTCTCTTTCTTCTCATCTTTGGAGGCTTTCAAAGCAATTCCTTTTTGCTTTTTAGGAGGTGTGGAGGTAGGACCCTTCCTAGACTCATAAGCTAGAAGCCTTTCAATCACCTCATTCGGCTTCATATCCTTGTAGGTGCTATTCTCCTCTAAAGTTGTCACCTTTGATTCAAACCTATCGAGAAGAGATCTCATAATTTTCTGCTTAATTCTCCTATCCGAATATGGGTCACTAAGTTGATTTCTTTGATTGACAATATCCATCAACTTGATCTCAAAGTCATTGAAGTGTCCGTCCTTCTCCATTCGAAGCATCTCAAATTGTGTTTAGAGGACTTGAAGCTTGGAGTCCTTGACAACTTCGGTTCCCTCATGTGCAACCTCTAGGATGTCCCATGCCTCCTTAGCTATCCTAGTGCTTTGAATCAATTTGTATTGATTTTCATCCATTGCACATTGGATGGCATGAATTGCCTTCCTATTTCATTTCGATGCATCAAACTCTTACGCATTCCATTATGCCTTAGGCTTGAGTACATCCTCTTATCCACCCATAAGAGTCATCAACAGTGATGTGTAGTCCTCTTCAACCACCATACATGCCCTATCATGGATTTGGCAAATATACGACTCAATCTTGCCTTTCCAAGAGGCATAATTTAACCTGGTGAGTAGGGGAGGTCTCGTGCTAGAAGCACCCTCATTGCCATCACCATTTCCACCGTTTCCACTCATAGTGTTTATGAATGAATGAAATGAATGCTAATGTATGAATGATCAAAAATCACACAAAATGCAAAACACACCAAAATGAGCTAGGATCCATAGCAAGAGTGTAATGTTGTAATTAACAATCTTTTTCATATTAATAAAGTGATTTCTGGTTTAACAAATCGTATAGCATTTATAGTTTGTATTATAATTGTCAAAGTAAATAATCATAAGGTCTAAAGACTATGGGAAAAGAAGAATTGTTCGTACATCTGGATATGTATGTGGTAGACACAATTCTTTAGTTAGTCTTGAATATTGTTCACAACTTAAGTTAAAGGTTGGGCACCTTTATCTTGTTAAAGTTGTAGAATTCTTTTGCTAGCATTTGAGTGGGATCAAATGAGATATGATGAGTCTAAAATCATCGGAGTGTCTTCGAGCAAAAGGATCTAGTGCACTGGGTGCATTGAACTGGATCACAATGAAAAGCTTTATCTAGAACCGTCAATAGATAATAGTCTTTTCATTATCAGGACAATCGGAGAGTCTATCTTAATCCTGAGATAAATGATGGACTTATGGTTGCAAGTGATATCATTTGAGTTATCAATGAGTACGATTATATCGCATAGTCTATCCTCGATAGTTTGGTGATATTCATTTGTTAATCGATAGAGGACTTCATTTATAGATATGGTTATCGTGGCTCCATTTAATTAAATGAGAGTATAATATCATCATATGGATGTTTTGAGGTAATTGGATATTAAATCTCAACGTTGAGTTTTCAATAGTGTCTATTGAAAACATGGCTTCTGGACAAGTCAAAATATCCAAGTTCAAAACGTGGTCATATGAGTAAATATGGTAACTTGGAGAGTTATAGGCGGTCTATGAACTCTTGGCGATTACTGATATTAATCACGAGGATACACTATCTCCAATATGATTGTCTAGGGTATGAATGAGGAGCATCTTCCTTTTCTATCTTTATTTAAGAGTTCAGTTTTAGCTCTTTAGTGGAATGAGTTAAAATTAATGGATCGGACCTAAGTGAATCATTTGTTGATTGTGATTAGGTTATGTCTATTGAAGCTTAAATTTAGATGGCCCGCCAAGATCCCCAATCCACACGGACTTGTATGGATCACTTGATATATTCTACCGGACCAATTTAAGGGTCCATCTAGAATTGCATTTAATATATTAAGAATATAATTTGCACATTATTTAAGTAATGGGCTGCTCAATTATATTAATATATTAATGAAAGACATGTGGGCTTGTTTCTTTTAGTAAGAATGGGTCTGGTTCACATGTGGGCTTTTTTATTTAAATTCCAATGGATTAAATGAAATAGGAAAATAATATTAGGCCTATCTTATATATAAGTGGGGCGGCTAGGTTAAGGTTTTGACCTAAAAATATTATTTTGTTTCATTTGTTTTAATTAAATAAGAATTAATTGATTTATTGATTAATTGTTTAATTAAAGAAACAAATCTTTCCTAAAAGTAAAAGACTTGTTTGATAAGTAAATAAATAAATTAGTATTATTTATTTAATCAAATAAGGAGTCTTTTTTTATTTTAGTCAAATAAAAGAATAAAAATAAAAGAGTTGGATTAGGGTTTGAAGTCTATAAAGTTAAAAAGAATTAGGGTTGAATTTTAGTCACCTTATATAAGTGACATGATGAAATTCGGCCAACCCTAATTTACACACTACATAGAACTCGGCAACCCTAAAGGAAAAAGAAGAAAAATTCGGCCAACCTATATATATGTTCTTATAGGGTTCGGCCACATCAATTAATTGGTGCTTGAGTTTTTATTTTCTTTCTTCTTCTTCTTAATTCTAAGAGAGTTTTTATTCTAGAGAGACAAAAAGGAGTGAAAAATTATTCTTTGATAGTATACAATTGCTTAAACATCAATAAGCTTGTGTATACGATATCGATCTAGGTTCACGCGAGTTTCGATCATAAGATTGTGAACTCAAAAGTGACCGGAATAATTTTGACATTCTTTTGATTGTTTTGTGACTAACAAAGAAAAGAAAGTATTTGTTTGGTCCATTCACAGGTTTGCAATTCAAAGGAAAGGGAGACCACGCTCCTAGGTGATCCACGTTCGTGTTCGGATTGAAGGTCTTGCGGATTACCATCGACGTAAGTCAATCGGATCACGCGACAAGAGGTAATTTACTTTTGTTGATATATATGCATGTTTATTGATTAAACGGGTTTAAGGTTCATAAAGGAAAAATTTTAAAAGTCACTAAATCGCCTTTAGTATCGCTTCCGCTGTGTGTAACACTTTTATTTGTTTATTTTTCCCTACATGGCATGCATTGCCTTCCTATTTCATTTCGATGCATCAAACTCTTACGCATTCCATTATGCCTTAGGCTTGAGTACATCCTCTTATCCACCCATAAGAGTCATCAACAGTGATGTGTAGTCCTCTTCAACCACCATACATGCCATATCATGGATTTGGCAAATATACGACTCAATCTTGCCTTTCCAAGAGGTATAATTTAACTTGGTGAGTAGGGGAGGTCTCGTGCTAGAAGCACCCTCATTGCCATCACCATTTCCACCGTTTCCACTCGTAGTGTTTATGAATGAATGAAATGAATGCTAATGTATGAATGATCAAAAATCACACAAAATGCAAAACACACCAAAATGAGCTAGGATCACCTAAGTATATCTAGAAACCCGCTCTGATACCAATTGAAACTATTACGGAATATAAATGACATTAAAAATGCAAATAGAGCAAGGGAACACTAAATGCTTATCTAAGATTATAAGATAACAATTAAATCAATCCTAGATATTAAATGCTATATGACACGGCATAAAGCTTAGCTAATTTAGATTAAACAATCCTAGGTATACCTATCACAATACAACTCTTAACCAATCAACACAATAATCTCAATCTTATCAATAGAATATGTTCTATAAGCATACAAGTGATAAATGAGATTGCTTGTTTAATAAGACACAAAATATGTAAGATATCAGTGACCAACTTACCAAGCAAAGTGTGTTGAATGAAACCCAAGCATAGATGACACCTAGATGATCAAAGATGATGCTAGATGATGTTTGATGCACATGGATATGTGTTTGAGTAATCAAAGGAGAGTTCTTTAGTGATTTTTCCTCTTTGGGAAAATGCTAAGTCAAAAATATGATTTGGACATCTAAAAAATGACCTAAAGTCAAAATAGCATATATATATGGTGTCAAAATGATGCTACGTCAAAATGACCGATGTTCACCCGTTCTACATAGGGCGGTTGAATAGTGGTTCACCTAGGAAATGAAGAACATGTTCTTCATGAACCGCTCTACACAAGAGCGACTTTAGGACGAACCAGAGGAAATTGCTCTCGGGTTTTTGAGAGACGCTGTTTACCAACTCTACGTAGGGTGGTTGTACAGCGGCTGAAAGGCGATGGAAAAAATCCATCAGGTGCCCCACTATTCGTAGGGCAGTTGAACAATGGGTAAGACCAATTTTGCTCAGTGCCTTTGGTAAGCGTTGTACGTAGGGCCGCCTAAGGGTAGTTGTACAACGCCTCCCATAAAACATGCATCCTAAATGCCTAAGCATGATATGGCAATTAACACACAAGATGTAATCAAATAAGAATGCATGAAGAGATATAAAAAAACATGAATGTACACATATAAAAACACACAACATACAAGAATAGGAGATATGCATAAGCTGTGTGTGTGTGCAACTACATCTCTTCAAAGAAGGTAAGAACTAGAAATTTACCTTTGGTGCTTTTTCTCTTGAGGTCTTGAGGCTTTGGTTGTGCAAAACATCAACCATCAAATGCCTAATCTACCCTTACATCAAGCCCCACCTGTGGTTTGTCACCGAAATAAGCCAATCAAACTTGAGGAACTTACAATCTCTCCATTTGGCTATTTCATGACAAAACCACCACTCACATTGATCCTCACAACATAATTGAATCTAAATGTTAACAAAGATATTCTACATTACAAAGAAAGAGATATATATATATATAGTAAAACTTTAAGTTTTCAATCTCGTGTAGAACTATCAATCCTTCAAAACAAAAAGATTTCACTTTCCAAAGCAAGTGTATATTAAAATGATCATGTGAAGTTAAAACAAGCATTTGCATTTAAAGTTAACAAGCAACATCATGCAATGAATGTGCAAAGCAATGCTCCCCCTTCAATATGTAAACTCCCCAACATGCGACTTTGCTACTAAAATTAGCATTGTCCCTTACCACTACTACTCCCCCTTTTTTCATGAGATGGGCAAAGGAGTATTCCCCAACTGGGTCACTTGTAGCTACGAGAGATAGTAGCATACAAACATATTTGCATAATCATATAAGCCAATTTATGCAAGAAAATTAATTGGAGAGAAACAAGGAGATTTATTTTAAGAAAATGTGTGATTAAGATGCTTTGCAAGCAAGACATATAGCATTCAAATCCAAAATTCAATGGTATTTGGCAAAGAAAGTGACAAAGGTTTCCTAAAGAATTCAGAACAATTTCATCATTTTTCATGAATCTAAGCAAGGATATAGAGTTAACAATCATTCAATTTTAATGAGCAACTATATCCAACTTTAAAAGTAACACATGGCATGAGCGACTTTTTGCACCCTATTTGATTTTTCCGGGTAAGATACCCGTATGATAGTAGCCATGTTCGACAAGTAAAGAAAGAGAGATATTGGATTTTAAAGTCCTTTAAACATATACTAGATGTTTTATTCATTTGAGTCTCATAAGCTTTTCACACATAGTTTTGCATTTAAGAATATGCAATCATCAATTCATGCTTTTTTCATTTGAGCATGTCATATGAATTCCATGCTTTTTATATTTAGCATGTCAACAGGAGCAAACGTCTCCTCAAAGTCAATACCCTCAATTTGAGAGTACCCTTATGCAATAAGCCTTGCCTTGTTACGCACAATATTGCCATCCTCATCGGATTTGTTCCTAAATATCCATTTGGTGCCTATGACATTAGTGGTCTTAGGTCTAGGAACTAGAGTCCAAACCTCATTCCTTAAGAATTGGTTTAGCTTTTCTTTCATGGCAAGAACCCAATATTAATCATTTAAGGCCTCATCAATCGTTTTGGGTTCTATTTGAAAAGTGTTGCATGTGTAGCTAATAAGATTAGCTATTTGACGCATAGTCTTAACACCCTCATTCACATCTCCAATAACATCATCTTTGTTATGGAGATGTCTAACCCATGGAGCAAGTTCTTTAGAGTTCAAGAGAGGGACTGTATTAATATGTTGTGTGTCCTCTTCATCAAGGTTAGACGTCCTAACAATATGAGTCTCCACAACCTTCTCTAAAGGAGAATCATCAATTACAACAACCTCTTCCTCATGGTAACTAAACTTGAGCATATTATCATCAAAGACAACATTTGATGATTCCATGATACTCTGAGTCTTCAAATTGAAAACTCTATAGGTTCTACTATTTAAGGCATAGCCAAAAAAGATACCCTTCACTCTTAGCATCAAACTTTCCAAGTTGATCACGGTCATTTAAAATGTAGCACTTGCTTCCAAAAGTGTGGAAATAGCTAACATTTGGCTTTCTACCTCTCCATAACTCATGGGAGGTTTGCCTAGTGCCGGGCCTTAAGAAGACTCTATTTTCTATATAGCAAGACGTGTTGATGGCTTCGACCCAAAGGTTCCTAGGGACAGTGTTGCTAAGCAACATAATGATCATGCCAAATATTTAGTATATTTAGGCCCTTATTTCCTATTCCTTTGCCTCGTTCTCATGTGTATTTTCTATATATTTTATGTTTAATAGGCTCGTTGGTGCTAATTATAGGCAATTGATGTAATTCTGGTGTTAGAATCATGTTGCGGGTGTTCTGGCCGAAAATGGGCCAAAAGTGGCTGAAGGAAAGACAAAGGGTCATCAGCAACTCTAGAGTGCAGGTCAGTGCGGATCACAACCGCACTCCTAGCCGAAATCGGAACCTAATATCTACAGCCAAGATAAAGTGCGGGTCAAGTGCGGGTCATTCAACCGCACTCCACCCGCACACTTACCAAAATCTAGGACCTAATATCTGCATAGTTGATAAAGAGCAGGTCAAGTGCGGGTCATCCAACCACGCTCCACCAGAACTGTTGCCAAGAACAGAAAGTTGGAATTGCACCTGATAGTTAAAGTGCAGGTCAAGTGCGGGTCATTCAACCGCACTCCACCCGCACTATTAACAGGACCCGAGAGCTGAAATGTTGAAGAAAAGATAAAATACGGGTACAGTGCTGTTCAATTCACCCGCACTGGACCTACACTCTGCGTGCGACAGCTTCTGTTTTCAAGCTTAAGTGACCTAATTTTGTATCTCCTATAAATAAAACCTTATGCCATTCGACCCATAAGCTCACATACATATATTTTCAGCAACTTAGTGTAACTTAGCTTTTAGAACACTCTCCCTACCATCCAAACCATCTCTACTCAACCTAAAGGCAACTAAGGAGATTTGGATTCAAGGCTTCAAGGAAGAAGATTATCTTCAAGGGTTTTCTCTCAATCTCTTCTCTTAGTTTTGTATTTGTTTGTAAAGAACATGAGTAGCTAAAATACCCCCACTATAGGGTTGATGTTATTTGTTTGATGGATTTTGGGCATTTGTAAATTAACTCTATGTTTTATATACATATCTATCTCTATGTTTTGTTCTTTGCTTTGAATGATTTCATTATTGACTTGTGGGATGCACCCTCTTAGAATGTTAATTTGGAATCTTTATTGTTTATTGAATGGATGGGATTTCTGGAATCCCAGCTCAACAACCGCATTCTTAAACTAACCTCGAATGGGTGATCGACAATATACACCCTAGGTCGGCATTTAAGAGAGGATTAGAAGCCTTCACTATACACCCTAGGTTGGCTACTTTAGTGATTTTACGAGAACTAACCTTCGAGTAAAATCCGATTGAATAACCTCGAGCTTCATCCAATCTCAAACATGTGGCCTCTACTATACACTCTAGGGTGGCCACTTGTGACGGAATTCGAAGTCATCTCTATACACCCTATGATGGCTACATTAGAAATAGGTTGAGCCATAGTTTGATAGATGAGCTTCATGGTTAGAATCCCAATTGAGCAACTAGCCACTATTGGTTGTTTATGAGGGATTAATCGCTAGAAGGGGGCTTTAGCTATACACCCTAGGTTGACCCCTTACTACTGATACATAGCCAACACTATATACCCTAGGTTGGTTACATTTGTCATTACATGCTTAATTGAGAGTTTGTTGCAATTGCCCAATATTCGCTTACGAGTCCATCAACTCCATAGTTCCATCATCATACATTCATCACTCCATTACCATTCCATTTAGATTGCATTCTTAGTTTAGTTTATATTATATTTTCACCTACCATATACTTTACTTTTATGCTCACTAGTTCTATTAATCCTAATCTTATCTCCGCTACCCCGATCTTAGTGGACGACACCCGTGCTTACCGCTTTACTCGCATTTATACTTGTGAATGCATCGTATAGGTTTTATAAACTGTTTTGACCGACGGTTTTTTAACGGCGAAAATCTTCTTATCACATAACTGACGCACCCGAACCGGTTCTACAATTACCACTACAAATTATGCTACTCTACCTTGGTTATATTAAAGGAATGTGTGAGTGTTTCACCCTTCACAAGTGCACGAGTCGTTCAACTCGTATAGGGTGCACAAGTACGGGTTATCGTTCCCAGGAGACAACAAATTTATGCTTAATAGAACTAGAAAGTCTTCACTCTAGTACTAGGCTAAAAACAATGCCAATAAATTAACTAAGGTGATTAAACGATCATTAAACTAAAATTCCAATTCAGTGAGATTAACAACTACAATTACTTGGTTAAACTTCTAGATTAAAGGATTGCTAGGGGAAAGATTCATTCAAACAACAACCTAATTGATAATCACTCACTAAGCACAATCACCATGACCATTACATGCATCCATTCATGTCAAATTCTAAAGCACTAAATCCTTCACTTTAGTCACAACCTAAGATTATAGGAATGAATTAAAGGAGGTTTACTCAATGGTGTTAGTAGATATTATCAATGTTAATAAATCTCTACAAAGTGGATGGCATAAGTGTCACAAGCATTAATGATCTGTAATGCATATTGAATCATCAAGCACATTGTGCATTCAATGAAAGAAAGGTGGTTGCAACCACCATCATTCATGATTAGATTTTAAGCACACAAACAAGATTGAAGAGTGAAATACACATATATTTATTATATAATAAGGTTGTTTACAAGAAGTACATTTATCTCCTAACAAAAAGGGATTTTAGCTACATATAGAATCAAAGCACAAAGGAAAAACAATTGAAGAAAACATCACTGGTTTACAATTTTTGTGATGAAGATGTGATACTCTTTGCAATCCAAACAATAACTCCTTTTATGTGAACTTGAGATTAACTAATCTATGATACTAAAAATGGTGTTTGGTTGCCTAGAAAGTCCTAAGATACTACTTGGTTCTTTCCATCTAAGAGAGAATTCTATTATCTAAAAACTAGCTAGCTATAAGTAAAAACTAAGTATCTTGATAGTTGGCTAACTTTTCTAGATGTAAGTGTGGTGGATGTGAGAAAGGAGAGGCCTTCCAAAGACAAATGATGGCTTCCTTGTACTTTCCTCTAACTTCCAGGCAAGTGGATGGTAGAAAGGGAGTGATTTCATTGGTTAGAGACAAAATTCAATCCAATTGCAGCTAGTCAGTGTGCTCCGCAAGTTTCATCCGCGGCTTCTTTCTAGTGAACTGAACTCGTAGGTGATCTTTCCCTTTCTACGCGGGCTTCTTCCTCAGCTTAATTCTCTCTTGGAGGTTTGTCTGAGCCCACAGGACTCTTCCACGGCTTTGTTCAGCGGTAATGTTCCAGCGGGACAAAAAGGCTAAACCCGCCGATCTTGATAGTAGCTGATCCCGCGGCTTCATGCAGCTGGATCATTCCGCAAGACAAAAGGTATAAACTGGCTAAGTTAACAGTTCTTCTCTACGGCTTCTCTTCGCTGGTTCCTTCCTGTGGGGTTTTGTGCACGAACCCACTAGAATAGGGTTTCCTCTTCCTTTTCTGCCTTTTTTGCCCTGATTTTGTCATTTTTGACCCATTTGCCTTTGAAATGCCTTTGTTACCTGAAAACACCTATGTACATCATTAAATACATAAAATGCTCGAAAAACAATAACAAAAACCAAGTAAAAGGAGCGTTAAATGTGAACATTTGGACCATGATCAATAACACGGGTCATCTCTTGAAGGACCCTATTTTTTCTCTTAACAACTCCATTTTGTTGAGGTGTCCTATGAGCCAAAAACCCATAGGAGATACCTAAGCTATTGCAATAGCTTTCAAAGATGGCATTCTCATACTCCATCCTATGGTCACTTCTAATCCTTTTAATGCTTTTAATGTTAGAGTCTTTTTCATTTTGAAGTTTAGTGCAAAGCATTTTAAACTTAGTTAAAGTTTTATATTATTCTCTAAGAAAATATATCCAAGTGAACCTAGAGAAATCATCTACACAAACAAAAATATATCTCTTTTCACCTAAACTCTCGGTTTGCATGAGACTCATAAGATCCATGTGGAGAAGCTCTAGAGGCTTCTTGGTGGAGAGATACTTGCCCTTTTCTTACATGCTCCTGGTTTATTTTCCTTGTTGGCAAGGTCCACAAACACCATTGGCTTTCTTCCCAAGCTTGGGAAGGCCACGCACAACAGTGAACTTATCTAAGATTCGTTAATCCCGATAGTTCAAATGGCTAAGTCTTTCATACCACAACTCAATTTGCACATCCTTGGATGAATTACAAGAGACAACTCTAGCTTTAAGATAATAACAATTGTCACTAGATCTCATCCATTTTGTAAGGATTTCCATTTATTGATTGGCTTATTTTGTGGACAAACCACTTATTGGGGCTTCATGTAAGGGTAGCTTAGGTATTTGATGGTTAATGTTTTGCACAATCAAGACCTGCTCAAGACCTCAACAGAAGAAGCACCAAAGGCATATTCTAGTGCTTACTTGCTTTGAAGAGATCTAGTTGCACACACACACAACTCATGCATATCTTTGTTAGGATTATGCTCAATAGCAAGAGTGTAATGTTGTAATTAATAATCTTTTTCATATTAATAAAGTGATTTCTGGTTTAACAAATCGTATAGCATTTATATACCAATTGTAGGGAAAAAGTAAACAAATAAAAGTGTTACACGCAGCGGAAGCGATACTAAAGACGATTTAGTGACTTTTAAAATTTTTCCTTTATGAACCTTAAACCCTTTTAATCAATAAACATGCATATATATCAACAAAAGTAAATTACCTCTTGTCGCGTGATCCGATTGACTTACGTCGATGGTAATCCGCAAGACCTTCAATCCGAGCACGAACGTGGATCACCTAGGAGCTTGGTCTCCCTTTCCTTTGAATTAACAAATCGTATAGCATTTATAGTTTGTATTATAATTGTCAAAGTAAATAATCATAAGGTCTAAAGACTATGGGAAAAGAAGAATTGTTCTTACATCTGGATATGTATATGGTAGACACAATTCTTTAGTTAGT
Organism: Acer negundo; assembly: GCA_035582765.1. Lineage (NCBI taxonomy): Eukaryota > Viridiplantae > Streptophyta > Magnoliopsida > Sapindales > Sapindaceae > Acer > Acer negundo. The sequence continues at coordinate 8,424,937 of CM069238.1, read as the reverse complement.
CTTGAATATTGTTCACAACTTAAGTTAAAGGTTGGGCACCTTTATCTTGTTAAAGTTGTAGAATTCTTTTGCTAGCATTTGAGTGGGATCAAATGAGATATGATGAGTCTAAAATCATCGGAGTGTCTTCGAGCAAAAGGATCTAGTGCACTGGGTGCATTGAACTGGATCACAATGAAAAGCTTTATCTAGAACCGTCAATAGATAATAGTCTTTTCATTATCAGGACAATCGGAGAGTCTATCTTAATCCTGAGATAAATGATGGACTTATGGTTGCAAGTGATATCATTTGAGTTATCAATGAGTACGATTATATCGCATAGTCTATCCTCGATAGTTTGGTGATATTCATTTGTTAATCGATAGAGGACTTCATTTATAGATATGGACATCGTGGCTCCATTTAATTAAATGAGAGTATAATATCATCATATGGATGTTTTGAGGTAATTGGATATTAAATCTCAACGTTGAGTTTTCAATAGTGTCTATTGAAAACATGGCTTCTGGACAAGTCAAAATATCCAAGTTCAAAACGTGGTCATATGAGTAAATATGGTAACTTGGAGAGTTATAGGCGGTCTATGAACTCTTGGCGATTACTGATATTAATCACGAGGATACACTATCTCCAATATGATTGTCTAGGGTATGAATGAGGAGCATCTTCCTTTTCTATCTTTATTTAAGAGTTCAGTTTTAGCTCTTTAGTGGAATGAGTTAAAATTAATGGATCGGACCTAAGTGAATCATTTGTTGATTGTGATTAGGTTATGTCTATTGAAGCTTAAATTTAGATGGCCCGCCAAGATCCCCAATCCACACGGACTTGCATGGATCACTTGATATATTCTACCGGACCAATTTAAGGGTCCATCTAGAATTGCATTTAATATATTAAGAATATAATTTGCACATTATTTAAGTAATGGGCTGCTCAATTATATTAATATATTAATGAAAGACATGTGGGCTTGTTTCTTTTAGTAAGAATGGGTCTGGTTCACATGTGGGCTTTTTTATTTAAAGTCCAATGGATTAAATGAAATAGGAAAATAATATTAGGCCCATCTTATATATAAGTGGGGCGGCTAGGTTAAGGTTTTGACCTAAAAATATTATTTTGTTTCATTTGTTTTAATTAAATAAGAATTAATTGATTTATTGATTAATTGTTTAATTAAAGAAACAAATCTTTCCTAAAAGTAAAAGACTTGTTTGATAAGTAAATAAATAAATTAGTATTATTTATTTAATCAAATAAGGAGTCTTTTTTTTATTTAGTCAAATAAAAGAATAAAAATAAAAGAGTTGGATTAGGGTTTGAAGTCTATAAAGTTAAAAAGAATTAGGGTTGAATTTTAGTCACCCTATATAAGTGACATGATGAAATTCGGCCAACCCTAATTAGATACTATATAGAATTCGGCAACCCTAAAGGAAAAAGAAGAAAAATTCGGCCAACCTATATATATGTTCTTATAGGGATCGACCACATCAATTAATTGGTGCTTGAGTTTTTATTTTCTTTCTTCTTTTTCTTAATTCTAAGAGAGTTTTTATTCTAGAAAAACAAAAAGGAGTGAAAAATTATTCTTTGATAGTGTACAATTGCTTAAACATCAATAAGCTTGTGTATACGATATCGATCTAGGTTCACGCGAGTTTCCATCATAAGATTGTGAACTCAAAAGTGACTGGAATAATTTTGACATTCTTTTGATTGTTTTGTGACTAACAAAGAAAAGAAAGTATTTGTTTGGTCCATTCACAGGTTTGCAATTCAAAGGAAAGGGAGACCACGCTCCTAGGTGATCCACGTTCGTGCTCGGATTGAAGGTCTTGCGGATTACCATCGACGTAAGTCAATCGGATCACGCGACAAGAGGTAATTTACTTTTGTTGATATATATGCATGTTTATTGATTAAAAGGGTTTAAGGTTCATAAAGGAAAAATTTTAAAAGTCACTAAATGGTCTTTAGTATCGCTTCCGCTGCGTGTAACACTTTTATTTGTTTATTTTTCCCTACAACAAATACTTTCTTTTCTTTGTTAGTCACAAAACAATCAAAAGAATGTCAAAATTATTCCGGTCACTTTTGAGTTCACAATCTTATGATCGAAACTCGCGTGAACCTAGATCGATATCGTATACACAAGCTTATTGATGTTTAAGCAATTGTATACTACCAAAGAATAATTTTTCACTCCTTTTTGTCTCTCTAGAATAAAAACTCTCTTAGAATTAAGAAGAAGAAGAAAGAAAATAAAAACTCAAGCACCAATTTAATTGATGTGGCCGCACCCTATAAGAACATATATATAGGTTGGCCGAATTTTTCTTCTTTTTCCTTTAGGGTTGCCGAATTCTATGTAGTATCTAATTAGGGTTGGCCGAATTTCATCATGTCACTTATATAGGGTGACTGAAATTCAACCCTAATTCTTTTTAACTTTATAGACTTCAAACCCTAATCCAACTCTTTTATTTTTATTCTTTTATTTGACTAAAAAAAAAAAGACTCCTTATTTGATTAAATAAATAATACTAATTTATTTATTTACTTATCAAACAAGTTTTTTACTTTTAGGAAAGATTTGTTTCTTTAATTAAACAATTAATCAATAAATCAATTAATTCTTATTTTAATTAAAACAAATGAAACAAAATAATATTTTTAGGTCAAAACTTTAACCTAGCCGCCCCACTTATATATAAGATGGGCCTAATATTATTTTCCTATTTCATTTAATCCATTGGAATTTAAATAAAAAAAAAGCCCACATGTGAACCAGACCCATTCTTACTAAAAGAAACAAGCCCACATCTAGAATTGCATTTAATATATTAAGAATATAATTTTTGTTAGGATTATGCTCAATAGCAAGAGTGTAATGTTGTAATTAACAATCTTTTTCATATTAATAAAGTGATTTCTGGTTTAACAAATCGTATAGCATTTATAGTTTGTATTATATTTGTCAAAGTAAATAATCATAAGGTCTAAAGACTATGGGAAAAGAAGAATTGTTCGTACATCTGGATATGTATGTGGTAGACACAATTCTTTAGTTAGTCTTGAATATTGTTCACAACTTAAGTTAAAGGTTAGGCACCTTTATCTTGTTAAAGTTGTAGAATTCTTTTGCTAGCATTTGAGTGGGATCAAATGAGATATGATGAGTCTAAAATCATCGGAGTGTCTTCGAGCAAAAGGATCTAGTGCACTGGGTGCATTGAACTGGATCACAATGAAAAGCTTTATCTAGAACCGTCAATAGATAATAGTCTTTTCATTATCAGGACAATCGGAGGGTCTATCTTAATCCTGAGATAAATGATGGACTTATGGTTGCAAGTGATATCATTTGAGTTATCAATGAGTACGATTATATCGCATAGTCTATCCTCGATAGTTTGGTGATATTCATTTGTTAATCGATAGAGGACTTCATTTATAGATATGGACATCGTGGCTCCATTTAATTAAATGAGAGTATAATATCATCATATGGATGTTTTGAGGTAATTGGATATTAAATCTCAACGTTGAGTTTTTCAATAGTGTCTATTGAAAACATGGCTTCTGGACAAGTCAAAATATCCAAGTTCAAAACGTGGTCATATGAGTAAATATGGTAACTTGGAGAGTTATAGGCGGTCTATGAACTCTTGGCGATTACTGATATTAATCACGAGGATACACTATCTCCAATATGATTGTCTAGGGTATGAATGAGGAGCATCTTCCTTTTCTATCTTTATTTAAGAGTTCAATTTTAGCTCTTTAGTGGAATGAGTTAAAATTAATGGATCGGACCTAAGTGAATCATTTGTTGATTGTGATTAGGTTATGTCTATTGAAGCTTAAATTTAGATGGCCCGCCAAGATTCCCAATCCACACGGACTTGCATGGATCACTTGATATATTCTACCGGACCAATTTAAGGGTCCATCTAGAATTGCATTTAATATATTAAGAATATAATTTGCACATTATTTAAGTAATGGGCTGCTCAATTATATTAATATATTAATGAAAGACATGTGGGCTTGTTTCTTTTAGTAAGAATGGGTCTGGTTCACATGTGGGCTTTTTTATTTAAAGTCCAATGGATTAAATGAAATAGGAAAATAATATTAGGCCCATCTTATATATAAGTGGGGCGGCTAGGTTAAAGTTTTGACCTAAAAATATTATTTTGTTTCATTTGTTTTAATTAAATAAGAATTAATTGATTTATTGATTAATTGTTTAATTAAAGAAACAAATCTTTCCTAAAAGTAAAAGACTTGTTTGATAAGTAAATAAATAAATTAGTATTATTTATTTAATCAAATAAGGATCTTTTTTTTAGTCAAATAAAAGAATAAAAATAAAAGAGTTGGATTAGGGTTTGAAGTCTATAAAGTTAAAAAGAATTAGGGTTGAATTTTAGTCACCCTATATAAGTGACATGATGAAATTCGGCCAACTCTAATTAGATACTACATAGAATTCGGCAACCCTAAAGGAAAAAGAAGAAAAATTCGGCCAACCTATATATATGTTCTTATAGGGTTCGGCCACATCAATTAATTGGTGCTTGAGTTTTTATTTTCTTTCTTCTTCTTCTTAATTCTAAGAGAGTTTTTATTCTAGAGAGACAAAAAGGAGTGAAAAATTATTCTTTGATAGTATACAATTGCTTAAACATCAATAAGCTTGTGTATACGATATCGATCTAGGTTCACGCGAGTTTCGATCATAAGATTGTGAACTCAAAAGTGACCGGAATAATTTTGACATTCTTTTGATTGTTTCGAGACTAACAAAGAAAAGAAAGTATTTGTTTGGTCCATTCACAGGTTTGCAATTCAAAGGAAAGTGAGACCACGCTCCTAGGTGATCCACGTTCGTGCTCGGATTGAAGGTCTTGCGGATTACCATCGACGTAAGTCAATCGGATCACGCGACAAGAGGTAATTTACTTTTGTTGATATATATGCATGTTTATTGATTAAAAGGGTTTAAGGTTCATAAAGGAAAAATTTTAAAAGTCACTAAATCGTCTTTAGTATCGCTTCCGCTGCGTGTAACACTTTTATTTGTTTATTTCTTCCCTACAATTGGTATCAGAGCCTAGGTTGAACCCTTTTAATTAATTAACGTATATATACGTGGATCTATTTCTTTTTATTGTGATTATGCATGTTTAGAAAGAGATGGCACTCTAGGTATTCAAATATATAATTACATGTGATGTATGGATTTATATATATTTTATGTGGTTTGTTATTGCTCGATTTTGGCCCTAGATTTTCAATGTAATTTTTGTTTCGGAGTTGTAACAAGAAGGATGGTCTATTATCGCCATAATTCCTTCTTGGTAGATTGCTAGGTTTTATTTTTTTTATATATATGTGCAGTATTTTTTTAGGGTTACTGCAGTTTTTTTTTATTTATTTTTAGTATGTGCAGTTTTTGGTTTGTAAAAATACTGCAGTGAATAAAAAAAAAAAAAAATTAATACTGCAGTATTTATTATATATATACTGCCGTAATATATTTAGGTCTTGGAGATTCGAAGACACGAAGCAAAACCAAGCAACCGGAACCAAGTACGAGCACCGTGCGCACCCTAGGAGTGGATTGGGCTGCGCATGACAAGCCCAAACTTTGGTGGGCTGCGCATGGCAGCCTTGTGTGGCCTTATGGGCTGCGCAAGGCAGCCCCTTTGTGGGGTTGTGGGCTGCGCACGCCCATGGGAGAAGGCCGAAGGATGAGCGTATGGTTGATGGGCCACCTGAAGATCTTGTATTCCTGAAAATTGTAATTTACTTGTTTTTCTAGGATGGGCCAAAATTGTTGCTATTTAATTTATGCTTAAATATTACAATATTTGTTATTGTATGATAACATGACATATAGAATAGGAGTGCCACGCATATATCTCTTTTGGTATGAACATGCATTGAATGATTTAGGTATCTAAATTGGCATCTAGATAACTCGGTAAATCATTCTATGGGATTTAATCACACGCCTTAAATAATTGAGTGGGAGAAGGTGTTTTGGTAACACCTATGGCCTCCAAGGTTAGTTGAGCTTTATTATTTATTGGTAATCCCCCCAAGGGGCGTCCATGAATGGAATTTAGCAACATACTTCCTTACAAGGATAGACTAGACAATGGACTCAAACGAGATCTACTCCCAAGGAGGGATTTTCGTGAGAGAAAATTGAGGGTCGATATCTTGGTAACACACTCAATGTAATTTTATTGATATCCTCCCAAGAGTTCTTGTCAGTAAAATTGCAAGGCTAAAATTGAAAACGCTGGTTGTTATGTTAACAATTAGGTGGGACCTAGTCTAACTAGTAAATGGTGCGAACTCCCAAAGGAGGCGTAACATTTATGGGTGTTAGATCACCGTTGAATTTTATGATTGAGTTATTTATTTAATTCAAGATAAATATTTAAAAGTGCTTTATCATGATTATTTACTTATATATGTTTTGTTTTATTCAGAAATCATGACCCCATCACTTATGAACATCCCGAAAGATAACACTTTAACTGGAGATAATTATGTCACATGGAAAAGGAAAATTGGGTTGTTACTGCAAAGTGAAAAACATAAGTTTGTTCTAACTACTCCTAAACCACCTGCTCCTAATAATGAATCTAGCATAATGTGTAGAGATGAGTATGAGCAGTGGAAGACTTCAGATGATATGGCAAAATGTTACATTATGGCCACTATCTCCGACGTGTTGCAACAGCAGCATGAAGGAATGGAGTCCGCCGCTGATATAATGATGTCTCTAGAGTGAGATGTTTGCTATGAAGTCTTAGGACGACTAAGAGAGAGGCAGTGACTGCTTTTATGAATCTTAGGATGAAACCTGGACAGGCTGTGAAAGATCACATGATGAAAGTCATAGCACATCTCAACATTGCTGAACTGCATGGCGCTGAGATAGATGGTGAGACAAAGATTGATATGGTTGTCAATTCATTGTCAGATTCCTTTGATCAGTTCAAATTGGACTACACTTTGAACAAAAAGGAATACACCTTACAAGGCCTGATGCAAGATGTTCAAACTGCTGAAAAGATCCTTGTGAAAGGCAAAGGTCAAGAGATTCATATGGTTGGTAAAGTTGCCACTGTTAAGGCCCGTCAAAAGGTCAAGAAACAACAGAAGATAAAGCAACTTAGGCCTATCAAGAAGGAGACCAAGAAAGTAACCAAGATCAAAGGGAAATGCTTCCTTTGTGGTGAAAAGGGACATTAGAAGAGAAATTGCCCAAAGTCCCAGAACAAGAAGGAAGAAGGTAATTTGAATTATCTAGAAACATGTTTTTTGGCTGATTCTACAGATTCTTGGATCATAGACTCAGGAGCCACTAATCATGTTTGTTATTCCTTGCAGGGGTTTCAAGAAAGGAGAAAGCTGAGTAAGAATGAAATCAATTTGCGCTTGGGCAACGGAACGTTAGTGTCTGCAAGTGCAGTGGGAGATATTAGAGTTTATTTGGATTCTAGAAGGCATTTAGATTTAATAGACGTTTATTATGTACCTCAATTCAAGAGGAATTTAATTTCAGTTTCTTGTTTGAATAAATTTTGATATTCGGTTACTTTTAATAAAGTTTTTATTATTAGTAAGAATGACAAAATTATTTGCCAAGGTACATTGGAAAACGGTCTATACTTTTTGCATAGAAATATCTCTCACTCGTTAGACACAGAAATAACGGAACCTAATCATAAAAGAGTAAAATTATCAACAGATGAAACCTACCTTTGGCATTTACGCTTAGGTCATATTAACCTTAATAGGATTAAAAGATTGGTATGTGACGGACCTTTGAGTGACTTAAAGGTTGATGATCTACCAACTTGTGAATCTTGTTTGGAAGGTAAAATGACCAAAAGGACGTTCTCTGCCAAAGGTGCAAGAGCCACTGAATGTTTAGGATTGATACACACTGATGTATGTGGACCTATAAGCATTCAAGCTAGAGGTGGATATGAGTACTTCATCACCTTCACGGATGATTACTCAAGATTTGGTTATGTGTATCTCATGAGACATAAGTCGGATGCTTGTGACATGTTCAAAGCATTCAAAGCTGAAGTGGAAAATCAGCTTGAGAAACACATAAAAATCTTGAGATCTGATCGTGGTGGAGAATATCTATCTGGTGAGTTTCAGCAATATCTTATTGATAATGGGATAGTTTCTCAGTTTTCTGCACCAGGTACACCTCAACAGAATGGGGTAGCAGAAAGGAGAAATAGAACTCTTTTGGATATGGTTAGGTCTATGTTGAGTAATTCAACGCTTCCTATTTCTTTTTGGGGATATGCTTTACAAACTGCTATATACATTCTAAACGATGTACCATCTAAGTCTGTTCCTAAAACACCGCATGAGTTGTGGACTGGGCGCAAGCCTAGTTTACAACACTTAAGGATATTTGGTTGTCCCGCGCATGTGTTAAAAGGAAAGACAGAAAAGATGGAGTCCCATTCAGAAACATGTATATTTGTAGGGTATCCAAAAGAAACTAAAGGATATTATTTCTATAGTCCTTCAGATCTTAAAGTATTTGTTTCGACAAATGCTAAATTTCTGGAAAAGGACTATATGAATGATTTTGTGCCTAGAAGTAGAATTGTCCTGAATGAGATGTCAGGAGATACAATTCCACGAGAGGTTGCACAACCTAACCCAATTGTAAGTTCCGATCCAACACAAGATCAACAACCTACCATTCCTCGTCGTAGTGGGAGGGTTAGAACACAACCCGAAAGATACATCGGTCTGGGAGAATCAGTGGAGAATCTCCCGGACGACGATGATCCCTATACGTACAAGGAAGCTATGGAGGATGTTGATAGTCGCCATTGGCAAAAGGCAATGCAATCCGAGATTGAATCTATGTTCGATAACAAAGTCCGGTCCCTTGTAGACTTGCCTAAAGGGATAAAACCCATTGGGTGCAAGTGGGTATACAAGAGGAAAAGAGGTATGGATGGAAAGGTGGAAACCTTTAAAGCTAGATTGGTAGCTAAAGGGTATACACAGAAAGAAGGTATCGATTACGAGGAAACCTTCTCTCCTGTGGCCATGCTTAAATCCATTAGGATACTCTTATCCATTGCAGCATCTTTAGATTTAGAGATTTGGCAAATGGACGTCAAGACAGCTTTCCTAAATGGAAGTCTTGACGAAAGCATCTACATGATGCAACCAGAGGGATTCATTGAAAAGGGCCAAGTGGATAAGGTATGCAAGTTGCAGAAATCCATATATGGATTAAAGCAAGCATCCAGATCTTGGAACATAAGGTTTGATCAAGCTGTCAAAGGTTTTGGATTTATTCAGAATCCCGACGAACCTTGTGTATACAAAAGGATTAAAGGCGACAAGTTGGTTTTCCTGATTCTTTATGTTGATGATATACTACTCATTGGAAACGATGTAGGTGTATTAACATCAGTAAAAGAATGGTTAGCAAAACAATTTGATATGAAGGACTTAGGAGAAGCAAGTTTTATTCTAGGTATCCAAGTAATAAGGGATAGAAAGAATAGAACGATTGCATTATCCCAAGCTTCATACATAGACAAAATCTTGTCTAGGTTTTCCATGCAGGATTCCAAGAAAGGTATGTTACCTTTCAGACATGGAATCAAGCTTTCTAAGGAACAAGTTCCTAAGAATGAGCATGAAGAATTCATGAGTAGAGTTCCATATGCCTCGGCAATTGGAAGTCTCATGTATGCAATGCTCGTACTAGACCAGATATTTGTTTTGCTGTTGGCATAGTTAGCAGGTTTCAATCGAAACCTGGACCTGATCACTGGACGGCAGTCAAGCATATTTTCAAGTATCTTAAGAGAACGAGAGATAATATGCTTGTATACTCTCGGAGGGGATTTGGTTCCCGTTGGGTATACAGATTCTGATTTCCAATCAGATTCTGACTCCAGAAAATCCACATCAGGGGCTGTGTTTACTATTGGAGGAGGAGCAGTTATATGGAGGAGTATCAAGCAATCTTGTATTGCTGATTCCACCATGGAAGCTGAGTATGTTGCTGCATGCGAAGCTGCCAAAGAGGCTGTTTGGCTCCGCCAATTCTTGATTGACTTAGAAGTGGTTCCTAGTGCGAATAAGCAGATCACTATCTACTGTGACAACAGTGGAGCAGTGGCTAATTCGAAAGAACTAAGAAGTCACAAGAGAGGTAAACACATTGAAAGAAAGTATCATCTTTTAAGGGAGATTGTTCAAAGAGGCGACGTGACGATTACCAAAATCGCGTCAGCAGAAAATCTAGCGGATCCCTTCACAAAGGCTCTACCTCAGAAGAGTTTCGATGGGCATCTAGAGAATATGGGCTTGAGAGATATGACACATTTGCTATAGCGCAAGTGGGAGATTGTTAGGATTATGCTCAATAGCAAGAGTGTAATGTTGTAATTAACAATCTTTTTCATATTAATAAAGTGATTTCTGGTTTAACAAATCGTATAGCATTTATAGTTTGTATTATAATTGTCAAAGTAAATAATCATAAGGTCTAAAGACTATGGGAAAAGAAGAATTGTTCGTACATCTGGATATGTATGTGGTAGACACAATTCTTTAGTTAGTCTTGAATATTGTTCACAACTTAAGTTAAAGGTTGGGCACCTTTATCTTGTTAAAGTTGTAGAATTCTTTTGCTAGCATTTGAGTGGGATCAAATGAGATATGATGAGTCTAAAATCATCGGAGTGTCTTCGAGCAAAAGGATCTAGTGCACTGGGTGCATTGAACTGGATCACAATGAAAAGCTTTATCTAGAACCGTCAATAGATAATAGTCTTTTCATTATCAGGACAATCGGAGAGTCTATCTTAATCCTGAGATAAATGATGGACTTATGGTTGCAAGTGATATCATTTGAGTTATCAATGAGTACGATTATATCGCATAGTCTATCCTCGATAGTTTGGTGATATTCATTTGTTAATCGATAGAGGACTTCATTTATAGATATGGACATCGTGGCTCCATTTAATTAAATGAGAGTATAATATCATCATATGGATGTTTTGAGGTAATTGGATATTAAATCTCAACGTTGAGTTTTCAATAGTGTCTATTGAAAACATGGCTTCTGGACAAGTCAAAATATCCAAGTTCAAAACGTGGTCATATGAGTAAATATGGTAACTTGGAGAGTTATAGGCGGTCTATGAACTCTTGGCGATTACTGATATTAATCACGAGGATACACTATCTCCAATATGATTGTCTAGGGTATGAATGAGGAGCATCTTCCTTTTCTATCTTTATTTAAGAGTTCAGTTTTAGCTCTTTAGTGGAATGAGTTAAAATTAATGGATCGGACCTAAGTGAATCATTTGTTGATTGTGATTAGGTTATGTCTATTGAAGCTTAAATTTAGATGGCCCGCCAAGATCCCCAATCCACACGGACTTGCATGGATCACTTGATATATTCTACCGGACCAATTTAAGGGTCCATTTAGAATTGCATTTAATATATTAAGAATATAATTTGCACATTATTTAAGTAATGGGCTGCTCAATTATATTAATTTATTAATGAAAGACATGTGGGCTTGTTTCTTTTAGTAAGAATGGGTCTGGTTCACATGTGGGCTTTTTTATTTAAAGTCCAATGGATTAAATGAAATAGGAAAATAATATTAGGCCCATCTTATATATAAGTGGGGCGGCTAGGTTAAGGTTTTGACCTAAAAATATTATTTTGTTTCATTTGTTTTAATTAAATAAGAATTAATTGATTTATTGATTAATTGTTTAATTAAAGAAACAAATCTTTCCTAAAAGTAAAAGACTTGTTTGATAAGTAAATAAATAAATTAGTATTATTTATTTAATCAAATAAGGAGTCTTTTTTTTTTTATTTAGTCAAATAAAAGAATAAAAATAAAAGAGTTGGATTAGGGTTTGAAGTCTATAAAGTTAAAAAGAATTAGGGTTGAATTTTAGTCACCCTATATAAGTGACATGATGAAATTCGGCCAACCCTAATTAGATACTACATAGAATTCGGCAACCCTAAAGGAAAAAGAAGAAAAATTCGGCCAACCTATATATATGTTCTTATAGGGTTCGGCCACATCAATTAATTGGTGCTTGAGTTTTTATTTTCCTTCTTCTTCTTCTTAATTTTAAGAGAGTTTTTATTCTAGAGAGACAAAAAGGAGTGAAAAATTATTCTTTGATAGTATACAATTGCTTAAACATCAATAAGCTTGTGTATACGATATCGATCTAGGTTCACGCGAGTTTCGATCATAAGATTGTGAACTCAAAAGTGACCGGAATAATTTTGACATTCTTTTGATTGTTTTGTGACTAACAAAGAAAAGAAAGTATTTGTTTGGTCCATTCACAGGTTTGCAATTCAATTGAAAGGGAGACCACGCTCCTAGGTGATCCACGTTCGTGCTCGGATTGAAGGTCTTGCGGATTACCATCCACGTAAGTCAATCGGATCACGCGACAAGAGGTAATTTACTTTTGTTGATATATATGCATGTTTATTGATTAAAAGGGTTTAAGGTTCATAAAGGAAAAATTTTAAAAGTCACTAAATCGTCTTTAGTATCGCTTCCGCTGCGTGTAACACTTTTATTTGTTTATTTTTCCCAACACTCAAGGTGGTCAACCATCACTCTAAGACATGTACACCATCGTGCAAGCGTGGACATTTCCGATCATCTTCGGAAAACGAATTACACCACACTTGAAACTAACAAACATGAAGTGCAAGTGTGGGAAGTGAATGCATCATAATGCCTAACATGTCATGGCATTGTTAATTAACTAGATGCAATCAATTAAACATGCATGAAGAGATATTAAATGAACATGAATGCACACAATATAAAAACACACAACATACAAGTGTTAAAGATTGTAGGAAAAAAAAAATAAACAAATAAAAGTGTTACACGCAGCGGAAGCGATACTAAAGACGATTTAGTGACTTTTAAAATTTTTCCTTTATGAACCTTAAACCCTTTTAATCAATAAACATGCATATATATCAACAAAAGTAAATTACCTCTTGTCGCGTGATCCGATTGACTTACGTCGATGGTAATCCGCAAGACCTTCAATCCGAGCACGAACGTGGATCACCTAGGAGCGTGGTCTCCCTTTCCTTTGAATTGCAAACCTGTGAATGGACCAAACAAATACTTTCTTTTCTTTGTTAGTCACAAAACAATCAAAAGAATGTCAAAATTATTCCGGTCACTTTTGAGTTCACAATCTTATGATCGAAACTCGCGTGAACCTAGATCAATATCGTATACACAAGCTTATTGATGTTTAAGCAATTGTATACTATCAAAGAATAATTTTTCACTCCTTTTTGTCTCTCTAGAATAAAAACTCTCTTAGAATTAAGAAGAAGAAGAAAGAAAATAAAAACTCAAGCACCAATTATTGATGTGGCCGAACCCTATAAGAACATATATATAGGTTGGCCGAATTTTTCTTCTTTTTCCTTTAGGGTTGCCGAATTCTATGTAGTATCTAATTAGGGTTGGCCGAATTTCATCATGTCACTTATATAGGGTGACTGAAATTCAACCCTAATTCTTTTTAACTTTATAGACTTCAAACCCTAATCCAACTATTTTATTTTTATTCTTTTATTTGACTAAAATAAAAAAAAAGACTCCTTATTTGATTAAATAAATAATACTAATTTATTTATTTACTTATCAAACAAGTCTTTTACTTTTAGGAAAGATTTGTTTCTTTAATTAAACAATTAATCAATAAATCAATTAATTCTTATTTAATTAAAACAAATGAAACAAAATAATATTTTTAGGTCAAGACCTTAATCTAGCCGCCCCACTTATATATAAGATGGGCCTAATATTATTTTCCTATTTCATTTAATCCATTGGACTTTAAATAAAAAAGCCCACATGTGAACCAGACCCATTCTTACTAAAAGAAACAAGCCCACATGTCTTTCATTAATATATTAATATAATTGAGCAGCCCATTACTTAAATAATGTGCAAATTATATTCTTAATATATTAAATGCAATTCTAGATGGACCCTTAAATTGGTCCGGTAGAATATATCAAGTGATCCATGCAAGTCCGTGTGGATTGGGGATCTTGGCGGGCCATCTAAATTTAAGCTTCAATAGACATAACCTAATCACAATCAACAAATGATTCACTTAGGTCCGATCCATTAATTTTAACTCATTCCACTAAAGAGCTAAAACCGAACTCTTAAATAAAGATAGAAAAGGAAGATGCTCCTCATTCATACCCTAGACAATCATATTGGAGATAGTGTATCCTCGTGATTAATATCAGTAATCGCCAAGAGTTCATAGACCGCCTATAACTCTCCAAGTTACCATATTTACTCATATGACCACGTTTTGAACTTGGATATTTTGACTTGTCCAGAAGCCTTGTTTTCAATAGACACTATTGAAAACTCAACGTTGAGATTTAATATCCAATTACCTCAAAACATCCATATGATGATATTATATTCTCATTTAATTAAATGGAGCCACGATGTCCATATCTATAAATGAAGTCCTCTATCGATTAACAAATGAATATCACCAAACTATCGAGGATAGACTATGCGATATAATCGTACTCATTGATAACTCAAATGATATCACTTGCAACCATAAGTCCATCATTTATCTCAGGATTAAGATAGACTCTCCGATTGTCCTGATAATGAAAAGACTATTATCTATTGACGGTTCTAGATAAAGCTTTTCATTGTGATCCAGTTCAATGCACCCAGTGCACTAGATCCTTTTGCTCGAAGACACTCCGATGATTTTAGACTCATCATATCTCATTTGATCCCACTCAAATGCTAGCAAAAGAATTCTACAACTTTAACAAGATAAAGGTGCCTAACCTTTAACTTAAGTTGTGAACAATATTCAAGACTAACTAAAGAATTGTGTCTACCACATACATATCCAGATGTACGAACAATTCTTCTTTTCCCATAGTCTTTAGACCTTATGATTATTTACTTTGACAATTATAATACAAACTATAAATGCTATACGATTTGTTAAACCAGAAATCACTTTATTAATATGAAAAAGATTGTTAATTACAACATTACACTCTTGCTATTGAGCATAATCCTAACAGTTGCTTCCTTATTTGAGCTTGCATGATTGTTCTCTTTCCTTAATGAGCCATTTATGGAGGAATGTTGGCTTAAGGAACTCTTGTGGGTTGAGCTTGAGGTTTTTTTCTTGGTGCCACATTCACTTATGAACTATGTGAGCATTGTCCTAGATCAATCTTATTCTAGGAGTTTACACCGGTGAAACTTCTTTGTAGCTCAAGCTCTTGACAAATACGGTCTTGTTAGAATTTGAGGTCTCTTTGCCATCTTCAAACCCAATACCTCTCTTATCATAAGGACTCCTTCCAAACCCTGGCATGTGGTCAAGCTTCTTGGTGCTAGAGGTCATCCTAATCATTGACCCTTTAGCTTCTTCAATCTCCCTCTTCAAACCTTCTTCATTCCTCATAGATAAAGCTAGCTTAGCTTATCTTCCATCTTTTTGAATTTTTCCACTTGTTCACTTAAATGGTCAACATGTGTTGAAAGCTCTAGATTTTCTTCCTTTAATCTCCTAATTTCTCTCTTGTTCTTCAATCTTGAGCTTTCAAACTTGACTATATAGTCTTGAAGATCCATTTTCTCCACATTTCCATTTGTGTAGTTAGATGAGGAGTTATCTTCACTTAAGTCAATTCCTATTGACTCTCTTCATCTTCTTCACTAGAACTTTTGCTCTTATAGGAGGGGGCAAGGGTTATAAAGTTAGCCATGAGTTCTTCATTATCTGAAGACTCATCTCTATCATCGGATTCATCACTTCCACTCCATGTGGCAGCCATCATCACCTTTCCTTTCTTCTTGTTCTTGTGATTAGCATAATCGGGGGCGATGTATCCTATGCCACCACACTTATATCATTGGATCCCTTTCCTTTCACTTTTCTCTTACCTATGCTCAAACTTCTTGAAGGGAGCCTTTTTCTTTAAGTTTTGGCCCTTGAATCCATAACCCTTCTTCTCAGTCTTGACAAATTTCTTGAACCTTCTCATCAACAAGGTCATGTCTTCGTCCGAGTCATCATTCTCCTCCTTCTTAATATTGGTGGCTTTCAAAGCAATTCCCTTTTTGCTTTTTAAGAGGTGTGAAGGTAAGACCCTTCCTAGACTCATAAGCTAGAAGTCTCCCAATCACCTCACTTGGCTTCATATCCTTGAAGGTGTTATTCTCCTCTAAAGCCGTTAACTTGGACTCAAACCTTTCGGGGAGAGATCTCATTATTTTTTGCTTGATTCTCCTATCCGAATACGGGTCACCAAGTTGATGACTTTGGTTGACAATGTCCATCAAATTAATCTCAAAGTCATTGAAGCACTCATTCTCCTCCATCCTAAGCATCTCGAATTGAGTTTTGAGGACTTGAAGCTTAGAGTCCTTAACCACTTTGATTCCCTCACATGCAACCTTTAGGATGTCCCACGCCTCTTTTGCGATCCTAGTGTTTTGAATATATATATATATATATATATATTGATTCTCATCCATTGCACATAGGATGGCATGCATCACCTTTCTATTTCATTTTTATGCCTCAAACTCTTACGCGTTCCATTGCGCCTTAGGCTTGAGAACATCATCTCCTCCACCCGTAGGAGTCATTATTGGCGATGTGTAGCCATCTTCAACCGCCATCTAAGCCCGATCATGGATTTGGCATATGTATGACTCCATCTTGCCTTTTCAAAAGGCATAATTTAACCCGGTGAGAAGTGGAGGTCTTGTGCTAGAAGCAACTTCATTGCCACCATTGTTTCCACCATCATTTCCACTCATAATATTTATGAATGAATGAAATGAACGCAAATATATGAACGATCAAAAATCACACAAAATGAAAAACACACCAAAATGAGCAAAGGATCACCTAAGTATATCTAGGAACTCATTCTAATACCAATTGAAACTAATAATGCATAGTATGTATAAAACTATCTAAAGAGGGGTGATTAGATATTAAACGATTATTACCAATTTTCACGATTAGTCAATAGTACGAAAATACCCCAAACTAGTTAAAATAATAAATCAAGTGTAAAGTGAGGAATTTAAATAACACTTGATTTTTACGTGGAAACGTTCAACAAGGAAATACCACGGGCTGTTATGTGTGCCGCACACGAACTCGAATCCACTAATTGTAATGGTGTTTACAACATAGGTTGACTCCAACCTCTCACAGTCTATAACCCACCACTATTACCTGCAGGCCTTTAAAAGCGTACCTAGTCCAATTTTCTTATGGCTTAAGCAACCTTAGCCACAAGACTTACTTCTCAATGAAGAGATAAGATAGCCTATGTGAATATAAATGATATTCAAAATGAAAATAGAGCTTGGGAACACTAAATGCTTATCTAGGATTATAAGATGACAATTATATCAATCCTAGATATTAAATGCTATATGACATGACATAAAGCTTAGCTAACTTAGATTAAGCAATCCTAGGTATAGCTATCACAATACAACTCTCAAACAATCAATACAATAATCTCAATCTTGTCAATAGAATATTTTCTATATGCATACAAGTAATAAATGAGATTGCTTGTTTAATAAGAAACAAAATATGTAAGATATTAGTGACCAACTTACCAAGCAAAGTGTGTTAAATGAAACCCAAGCATAGATGACACATAGATGATCAAAGATTATGCTAGATGATTTTTGATGCACATGGATATGTGTTTGAGTATTCAAAGGAGAGTTCTTTAGTGATTTTTTCTCTTGAGGAAAATGCTAAGTCAAAAATATGATTTGAACTCTCTAAAAAATGACCTAAAGTCAAAGTAGCATGTATATACAGTGTCAAAATGAAGCTACGTTGTTTTAATAAGTTTGTAAAAAATTTACCTTGATCGCTGTTCACCCACTCTATATAGGGTGGTTGAACAGCGGTTCACCTGGAAATGAAGAACATGTTCTTCATGAACTGCTCTACACAAGAGCGACTTTGGGATGAACCAGAGGCGATTGCTCTAAGGTTTTTGAGAGTCGTTGTTCACCTACTCTATGTAAGGCGATTGTACAGCGGTTGAAAGGCGGTGGAAAAAATCCATCAAGTGCCCTCTATTCGTAGGGTGGTTGAATAGCAAGTAAGAGTAATTTTGCTTAGTGCCTTTGGTAGGCGCTGTACATAGGGCGGCCCAAGGGCGGTTGTACAGCGCCTCCCATAAAACATGCATCATAAAGGCCTAAGCATGATATGCAATGAACACATAAGATGAAATCAAATAAATATGCATGAAGAGATTTAAAAAACATGAATGTACATATATAAAAACACACAACATACAAGAATAGGAGATATGCATGAGTTGTGTGTGTGTGCAACTACATCTCTTCAAAACAAATAAGCACTACAAATTTACTTTTGGTGCTTCTTCTCTTGTTGTCTTAAGAGGCCCTTAGTTGTGCAAAGCATCAACCATCAAATGCCTAATCTACCCTTACATCAAGCCCGACTCGTGGTTTGTCACTGAAATACGCCAATCAAACTTGAGTAACTTACAGAGTGGAAATCTCCCATGATTATGCATGAAATTTATTATAGGGTTTATAAGTTCAGATTTAATTAATTGACATAACTGGATGATGATTTGTGTTGGTTAGTTCATATTACTGAATATGTATTGATTGGGAAGTTTCTTGGCATAATTGTGTGCTTACAATTGAAGTTTTTGGTATGTTCGATGAATGGATTATATAGAGTGTCGCAGCCTTTCTAGGCAGGTACGTTGATAACACATCAGCGCTAGACCCGAGCTGTTACCAGACCTATACTGATACAACACTTGCGCTGGTAACATACCAGTGCAAGACCCACGCACTATAGACTGTTGCACTGATCTTGTCTAAGTTTATTTTTCTACTCATAATGCTTGTCTATGTTTTCATTGGTTGTAGTCACCCCTAAACTTTGTATTCTTTAGCAAATGGCAAGAACAAAGAATATTAGCCAAGGCTCATGCAGGAAAAGAGACTAAGAGTCAAAAATACATAAGTACTCTATAAATGAGGATTTCAAGGACAGATTTGAAAGTTTCAGAGGGTGTATGATAATAGTGGAAAAGGGATTGATGTGGAAGAGCTCGGAGAAACTCTCATTCCACAGATGGTGGAAAGGATGTGTAAGGATTTAGATTTGTATTGGCTTGATTCTATTACAAAACTCTTTTTATTTGTAATGGTTAGTTGCTTAGGTGTCTTTTGGGTGAAAGTAGCTTCAAAGAAAAAAAGTAACTTCTCATGCAAAGATTGTCTTCAAGAGGAAAAGCGCTTTCTTGGATGCTAAGGTTGTAGGGAAAAATAATAAATAAAAGTGGTAAACGCACCGGAAGCAATACTAAAGACGATTTAGTGACTTTTAAAATTTTTCCTTTATGAACCTTAAACCCTTTTAATCAATAAACATGCATATATATCAACAAAAGTAAATTACCTCTTGTCGCGTGATCCGATTGACTTACGTCGATGGTAATCCGCAAGACCTTCAATCCGAGCACGAACGTGGATCACCTAGGAGCTTGGTCTCCCTTTCCTTTGAATTGCAAACCTGTGAATGGACCAAACAAATACTTTCTTTTCTTTGTTAGTCACAAAACAATCAAAAGAATGTGAAAATTATTCCGGTCACTTTTGAGTTCACAATCTTATGATCGAAATTCGCGTGAACCTAGATCGATATCGTATACACAAGCTTATTGATGTTTAAGCAATTGTATACTATCAAAGAATAATTTTTCACTCCTTTTTGTCTCTCTAGAATAAAAACTCTCTTAGAATTAAGAAGAAGAAGAAAGAAAAATAAAAACTCAAGCACCAATTAATTGATGTGGCCGAACCCTATAAGAACATATATAGGTTGGCCGAATTTTTCTTCTTTTTCCTTTAGGGTTGCCGAATTCTATGTAGTATCTAATTAGGGTTGGCCGAATTTCATCATGTCACTTATATAGGGTGACTGAAATTCAACCCTAATTCTTTTTAACTTTATAGACTTCAAACCCTAATCCAACTCTTTTATTTTTATTCTTTTATTTGACTAAAAAAAAAAAAAAGACTCCTTATTTGATTAAATAAATAATACTAATTTATTTATTTACTTATCAAACAAGTCTTTTACTTTTAGGAAAGATTTGTTTCTTTAATTAAACAATTAATCAATAAATCAATTAATTCTTATTTAATTAAAACAAATGAAACAAAATAATATTTTTAGGCCAAAACCTTAACCTAGCCGCCCCACTTATATATAAGATGGGCCTAATATTATTTTCCTATTTCATTTAATCCATTGGACTTTAAATAAAAAAGCCCACATGTGAACCAGACCCATTCTTACTAAAAGAAACAAGCCCACATGTCTTTCATTAATATATTAATATAATTGAGCAGCTCATTACTTAAATAATGTGCAAATTATATTCTTAATATATTAAATGCAATTCTAGATGGACCCTTAAATTGGTCCGGTAGAATATATCAAGTGATCCATGCAAGTCCGTGTGGATTGGGGATCTTGGCGGGCCATCTAAATTTAAGCTTCAATAGACATAACCTAATCACAATCAACAAATGATTCACTTAGGTCCGATCCATTAATTTTAACTCATTCCACTAAAGAGCTAAAACTGAACTCTTAAATAAAGATAGAAAAGGAAGATGCTCCTCATTCATACCCTGCACAATCATATTGGAGATAGTGTATCCTCGTGATTAATATCAGTAATCGCCAAGAGTTCATAGACCGCCTATAACTCTCCAAGTTACTATATTTACTCATATGACCACGTTTTCAACTTGGATATTTTGACTTGTCCAGAAGCCATGTTTTCAATAGACACTATCGAAAACTCAACGCTGAGATTTAATGTCCAATTACCTCAAAACATCCATATGATGATATTATACTCTCATTTAATTAAATGGAGCCACGATGTCCATATCTATAAATGAAGTCCTCTATCGATTAACAAATGAATATCACCAAACTATCGAGGATAGACTATGCGATATAATCGTACTCATTGATAACTCAAAATGATATCACTTGCAACCATAAGTCCATCATTTATCTCAGGATTAAGATAGACCCTCCGATTGTCCTGATAATGAAAAGACTATTATCTATCGACGGTTCTAGATAAAGCTTTTCATTGTGATCCAGTTCAATGCACCCAGTGCACTAGATCCTTTTTGCTCGAAGACACTCCGATGATTTTAGACTCATCATATCTCATTTGATCCCACTCAAATGCTAGCAAAAGAATTCTACAACTTTAACAAGATAATGGTGCCCAACCTTTAACTTAAGTTGTGAACAATATTCAAGACTAACTAAAGAATCGTGTCTACCACATACATATCCAGATGTACGAACAATTCTTCTTTTCCCATAGTCTTTAGACCTTATGATTATTTACTTTGACAATTATAATACAAACTATAAATGCTATACGATTTGTTAAACCAAAAATCACTTTATTAATATGAAAAAGATTGTTAATTACAACATTACACTCTTGCTATTGAGCATAATCTTTACAATCTCCCACTTGCGCTATAGCAAATGTGTCATATCTCTCAAGCCCATATTATCTAGATGCCCATCGAAACTCTTCTGAGGTAGAGCCTTTGTGAAGGGATCCGCTAGATTTTCTGCTGACGCGATTTTGGTAATCGTCACGTCACCCCTTTGAACAATCTCCCTTAAAAGATGATACTTTCTTTCAATGTGTTTACCTCTCTTGTGACTTCTTGGTTCTTTCGAATTAGCCACTGCTCCACTGTTGTCACAGTAGATAGTGATCCGCTTATTCGCACTAGGAACCACTTCTAAGTCAATCAAGAATTGGCGGAGCCAAACAGCCTCTTTGGCAGCTTCGCATGCAGCAACATACTCAGCTTCCATGGTGGAATCAAGCAATACAAGATTGCTTGATACTCCTCCATATAACTGCTCCTCCTCCAATAGTAAACACAGCCCCTGATGTGGATTTTCTGGAGTCAGAATCTGATTGGAAATCAGAATCGTATACCCAACGGGAACCAAATCCCCTCCAGAGTATACAAGCATATTATCTCTCGTTCTCTTAAGATACTTTAAAATATGCTTGACTGCCGTCCAGTGATCAGGTCCAGGTTTCGATTGAAACCTGCTAACTATGCCAACAGCAAAACAAATATCCGGTCTAGTACAGAGCATTGCATACATGAGACTTCCAACTGCCGAGGCATATGGAACTCTACTCATGAATTGCTCTTCATGCTCATTCTTAGAAACTTGTTCCTTAGAAAGCTTGATTCCATGTCTGAAAGGTAACATACCTTTCTTGGAATCCCGCATGGAAAACCTAGACAAGATTTTGTCTATGTATGAAGCTTGGGATAATGCAATCGTTCTATTCTTTCTATCCCTTATTACTTGGATACCTAGAATAAAACTTGCTTCTCCTAAGTCCTTCATATCAAATTGTTTTGCTAACCATTCTTTTACCGATGTTAATACACCTACATCGTTTCCAATGAGTAGTATATCATCAACATAAAGAATCAAGAAAACCAACTTGTCGCCTTTAATCCTTTTGTTTACACAAGGTTGGTCAGGATTCTGAATAAATCCAAAACCTTTGACAGCTTGATCAAACCTTATGTTCCAGGATCTGGATGCTTGCTTTAATCCATATATGGATTTCTGCAACTTGCATACCTTATCCACTTGGCCCTTTTCAATGAATCCCTCCGGTTGCATCATGTAGATGCTTTCGTCAAGACTTCTATTTAGGAAAGTTGTCTTGACGTCCATTTGCCAAATCTCTAGATCTAAAGATGCTGCAATGGATAAGAGTATCCTAATGGATTTAAGCATGGCCACAAGAGAGAAGGTTTCCTCGTAATCGATATCTTCTTTCTGTGTATACCCTTTAGCTACCAATCTAGCTTTAAAGGTTTCCACCTTTCCATCCATACCTCTTTTCCTCTTGTATACCCACTTGCACCCAATGGGTTTTATCCCTTTAGGCAAGTCTACAAGGGACCAGACTTTGTTATCGAACATAGATTCAATCTCGGATCGCATTGCCTTTTGCCAATGACGACTATCAACATCCTCCATAGCTTCCTTGTACGTATAGGGATCATCGTCGTCCTAGAGATTCTCCACTGATTCTCCCAGACCGATGTATCTTTCGGGTTGTGTTCTAACCCTCCCACTACGACGAGGAATGGTAGGTTGTTGATCTTGTGTTGGATCAGAACTTACAATTGGGTTAGGTTGTGCAACCTCTCGTGGAATTGTATCTCCCGACATCTCATTCAGGACAATTCTACTTCTAGGCACAAAATCATTCATATAGTCCTTTTCCAGAAATTTAGCATTTGTCGAACAAATACTTTAAGGTCTAAAGGACTATAGAAATAATATCCTTTAGTTTCTTTTGGATACCCTACAAATATACATGTTTCTGAACGGGACTCCATGTTTTTTGTCTTTCCTTTTAACACATGCGCAGGACAACCAAATATCCTTAAGTGTTGTAAAATAGGCTTGCGCCCAGTCCACAACTCATGCGGTGTTTTAGGAACAGACTTAGATGGTACATCGTTTTAGAATGTATATAGCAGTTTGTAAAGCATATCCCCAAAAAGAAATAGGAAGCGTTGAATAACTCAACATAGACCTAACCATATCCAAAAGAGTTCTATTTCTCCTTTCTGCTACCCCATTCTGTTGAGGTGTACCTGGTGCAGAAAACTGAGAAACTATCCCATTATCAATAAGATATCGCTGAAACTCACCAGATAGATATTCTCCACCACGATCAGATCTCAAGATTTTTATGTGTTTCTCAAGCCGATTTTCCACTTCAGCTTTGAATGTTTTGAACATGTCAAAAGCATCCGACTTATGTCTCATGAGATACACATAACCAAATCTCGAGTAATCATCCGTGAAGGTGATGAAGTACTCATATCCACCTCTAGCTTGAATGCTCATAGGTCCACATACATCAGTGTATATCAATCCTAAACATTCAGTGGCTCTTGCACCTTTGGCAGAGAACGTCCTTTTGGTCATTTTACCTTCCAAACAAGATTCACAAGTTGGTAGATCATCAACCTTTAAGTGACTTAAAGGTCCATTACTAACCAATCTTTTAATCCTATTAAGGTTAATATGACTTAGGCACAAATGCCAAAGGTAGGTTTCATCTTTTGATAATTTTACTCTTTTATGATTAGGTTCCGTTATTTCTGTGTCTAACGAGTGAGAGATATTTCTATGCAAAAAGTATAGACCGTTTTCCAATGTACCTTGGCAAATAATTTTGTCATTCTTACTAATAATAAAACTTTATTAAAAGTAACCGAATATCCAAATTTATTCAAACAAGAAACTAAAATTAAATTCCTCTTGAATTGAGGTACATAATAAACGTCTATTAAATCTAAATGCCTTCTAGAATCCAAATAAACTCTAATATCTCCCACTGCACTTGCAGACACTAACGTTCCGTTGCCCAAGCGCAAATTGATTTCATTCTTACTCAGCTTTCTCCTTTCTTGAAACCCCTGCAAGGAATAACAAACATGATTAGTGGCTCCTGAGTCTATGATCCAAGAATCTGTAGAATCAGCCAAAAAACATGTTTCTAGATAATTCAAATAACCTTCTTCCTTCTTGTTCTGGGACTTTGGGCAATTTCTCTTCCAATGTCCCTTTTCACCACAAAGGAAGCATTTCCCTTTGATCTTGGTTACTTTCTTGGTCTTCTTCTTGATAGGCCCAAGTTACTTTTTCTTCTGTTGTTTCTTGACCTTTTGACGGGCCTTAACAGTAGCAACTTTACCAACCATATGAATATCTTGACCTTTGCCTTTCACAAGGATCTTTTCAGCACTTTGAACATCTTGCATCAGGCCTTGTAAGGTGTATTCCTTTTTGTTCAAAGTGTAGTCCAATTTGAACTGATCAAAGGAATCTGACAATGAATTGACAACCATATCAATCTTTGTCTCATCATCTATCTCAGCGCCATGCAGTTCAGCAATGTTGAGATGTGCTATGACTTTCATCATGTGATCTTTCACAGCCTGTCCAGGTTTCATCCTAAGATTCATAAAAGCAGTCACTGCCTCTCTCTTAGTCGTCCTAGACTTCATAGCAAACATCTCCTCTAGAGACATCATTATATCAGCAGCGAACTCCATTCCTTCATGCCGCTGTTACAACACGTCGGAGATAGTGGCCATAATGTAACATTTTGCCATATCATCCGAAGTCTTCCACTGCTCATACTCATCTCTACACATTATGCTAGATTCATTATTAGGAACAGGTGGTTTAGGAGTAGTTAGAACAAACTTATGTTTTTCACTTTGCAGTAACAACCCAATTTTCCTTTTCCATGTGACATAATTATCTCCAGTTAAAGTGTTATCTTTCAGGATGTTCATAAGTGATGGGGTCATGATTTCTCAATAAAACAAAACATATATAAGTAAATAATCATGATAAAGCACTTTTAAATATTTATCTTGAATTAAATAAATAACTCAATCATAAAATTCAACGGTGATCTAACACCCTTAAATGTTACGCCTCCTTGGGAGTTCGCACCATTTACTAGTTAGACTAGGTCCCACCTAATTGTTAACATAACAACCAGCGTTTTCAATTTTAGCCTTGCAATTTTATTGACAAGAACTCTTGGGAGGATATCAATAAAATTACATTGAGTGTGTTACCAAGATATCGACCCTCAATTTTCTCTCACGAAAATCCCTCATTGGGGAGTAGATCTCGTTTGAGTCCATTGTCTAGTCTATCCTTGTAAGGAAGTATGTTGCTAAATTCCATTCATGGACGCCCCTTGGGGGGATTACCAATAAATAATAAAGCTCAACTAACCTTGGAGGCCATAGGTGCTACCAAAACACCTTCTCCCACTCAATTATTTAAGGCGTGTGATTAAATCCCATAGAATGATTTACCGAGTTATCTAGATGCCAATTTAGATACCTAAATCATTCAATGCATGTTCATACCAAAAGAGATATATGCGTGGCACTCCTATTCTATATGTCATGTTATCATACAATAACAAATATTGTAATATTTAAGCATAAATTAAATAGCAACAATTTTGGCCCATCCTAGAAAAACAAGTAAATTACAATTTGTCAGGAATACAAGATCTTCAGGTGGCCCATCAACCATACGCTCATCCTTCGGCCTTCTCCCATGGGCGTGCGCAGCCCACAACCCCACAAAGGGGCTGCGCAGCCCATAAGGCCACACAAGGCTGCCATGCGCAGCCCACCAAAGTTTGGGCTTGTCATGCGCAGCCCAATCCACTCCTAGGGTGCGCACGGTGCTCGTACTTGGTTCCGGTTGCTTCGTTTTGCTTCGTGTCTTCGAATCTCCAAGACCTAAATATATTACGGCAGTATATATATAATAAATACTGCAGTATTAATTTTTTTTTTTTTTTTATTCACTGCAGTATTTTTACAAACCAAAAACTGCACATACTAAAAATAAAAAAAAACTGCAGTAACCCTAAAAAAATACTGCACATATATATAAAAAAAAATAAAAAACTAGCAATCTACCAAGAAGGAATTATGGCGATAATAGACCACCCTTCTTGTTACAACTCCGAAACAAAAATTACATTGAAAATCTAGGGCCAAAATCGAGCAATAACAAACCACATAAAATATATATAAATCCATACATCACATGTAATTATATATTTGAATACCTAGAGTGCCATCTCTTTCTAAACATGCATAATCACAATAAAAAGAAATAGATCCACGTATATATACGTTAATTAATTAAAAGGGTTCAACCTAGGCTCTGATACCAATTGTAGGGAAAAATAAACAAATAAAAGTGTTACACGCAGCGGAAGCGATACTAAAGACGATTTAGTGACTTTTAAAATTAAGATAGACTCTCCGATTGTCCTGATAATAAAAAGACTATTATCTATTGACAGTTCTAGATAAAGCTTTTCATTGTGATCCAATTCAATGCACCCAGTGCACTAGATCCTTTTGCTCGAAGACACTCCGATGATTTTAGACTCATCATATCTCATTTGATCCCACTCAAATGCTAGCAAAAGAATTCTACAACTTTAACAAGATAAAGGTGCCCAACCTTTAACTTAAGTTGTGAACAATATTCAAGACTAACTAAAGAATTGTGTCTACCACATACATATCCAGATGTACGAACAATTCTTCTTTTCCCATAGTCTTTAGACCTTATGATTATTTACTTTGACAATTATAATACAAACTATAAATGCTATACGAATTGTTAAACCAGAAATCACTTTATTAATATGAAAAAGATTGTTAATTACAACATTACACTCTTGCTATTGAGCATAATCCTAACAAAGGTATCAAGATACTTCTTCCTCTTGTAAGGCGTAAAAGCACACACACACAATTCATACATTAGTGTCCTTACATCGTTGAGAAAACCGCACACACATACATTGCATTTATATTTGACCTTACATCATTTTGCTACATTTGGTATAACACATTCACACACTTGATAAAGTATGCCCATGCATTGATCTCATATTGACATACATTGTAGAAATGCATGTACCAGGACAATGCCTAGGAAATTGCATACTTGTGTAATCTTGTGTTTATTTGTTTGGATTTTTGTTTTCCTGAACTTGAATATGATCTCATATGATTCCTTTTTGAGTTCCAGTCTTTTCGATTACTCACTCATTTGATTTTGAGTTCAAACGAGGAAGTTACGATACTTTACATTCTCTTACAATGCATTATCTTCGTCATCGTGTATCAAGTTGATTTCATATCCAATCGTCAAAATTTTGTAGTCATCCTTGTGTGTTGTTGAGTTACACTTCATAATCTAAAGACAGATTCAAATTCTGAGTTCGAAGGTCGGAGAACTGTCAAAGAATGCACAAGGTACACGATAGGGAGTGAAAGAGAGGAGAAGTGGCAAAAGGCCACCACCGTTCCTTCCCGTGGAGGCGCGTGGCCACCACGGGGAAGAAGGCCTCTCATCCTCCCCATGGTGGCCACACACCTTCATGAGGATCAAAGGCGGTGAGCCTGAATTCCCACTTTGCCCCTCTTCCTTCTTCAAATGTTTTCCCTCCCTATATAAGTCAAAATCCTGTGTAGAACTCAAGACAACTTTTGCATTTTTTCTTTGATCATATCTCTATCATTTCAACTCCGAATTAAGTGATTCAAATACTAAAAGCATTGGAATTGAAGAGAGGAACAAGTCCTAATCATTTTCAAAGTCAAAAGATATCCAGATTATTTGCAGCAATCTGATCTTCAGTTCGTGGTTCATTTTTTGTATGTGAATCACCTTCTCTCCATTTTTCTTATGATCAACTTGATAGATCTTATTACTTGATTGATGAAAAATGTTTAGAATGATTTTGATTCCTATTTTAGACTTGTTTGAATTATTTTCGAGTTGTTGCTTTTTGTGATTTTGATTGAACATATTTTAAAGCTTAACTTGATTTACATGAAATTGATTCTATAAATATTTTGTGATCATGATTGTTGATTTCTAGGTTTTTTTTTAAATATCTAAGAACTAGGATTTATGATTGCAATATTGAATATTCTAATCTAGTTCTTATTGATTCACATGCTTGGATTTCTAGATAACTTTGTGATTTAGTGTTGAAAGTGTTAGGATTATGCTCAATAGCAAGAGTGTAATGTTGTAATTGACAATCTTTTTCATATTAATAAAGTGATTTCTGGTTTAACAAATCGTATAGCATTTATAGTTTAATGTTATAATTGTCAAAGTAAATAATCATAAGGTCTAAAGACTATGGGAAAAGAAGAATTGTTCGTACATCTTAATATTTATGTGGTAGACACAATTCTTTAGTTAGTCTTGAATAATGTTCACAACTTAAGTTAAAGGTTGGGCACCTTTATCTTGTTAAAGTTGTAGAATTCTTTTGCTAGCATTTGAGTGGGATCAAATGAGATATGATGAGTCTAAAATCATCGAAGTGTCTTCGAGCAAAAGGATCTAGTGCACTGGGTGCATTGAACTGGATCACAATGAAATACTTTATCTATAACCGTCAGTAGATAAAAGTCTTTTCATTATCAGGACAATCGGAGAGTCTATCTTAATCCTGAGATAAATGATGGACTTATGGTTGCAAGTGATATCATTTGAGTTATCAATGAGTACGATTATATCGCATAGTCTATCCTCGATAGTTTGGTGATATTCATTTGTTAATCGATAGAGGACTTCATTTATAGATATGGACATCATGGCTCCATTTAATTAAATGAGAGTATAATATCATCATATGGATGTTTTCGAGGTAATTGGATATTAAATCTCAACGTTGAGTTTTCAATAGTGTCTATTGAAAACATGGCTTCTGGACAAGTCAAAATATCCAAGTTCAAAACGTGGTCATATGAGTAAATATGGTAACTTAGAGAGTTATAGGCGGTCTATGAACTCTTGGCGATTACCGATATTAATCACGAGGATACACTATCTCCAATATGATTGTCTAGGGTATGAATGAGGAGCATCTTCCTTTTCTATCTTTATTTAAGAGTTCAGCTTTAGCTCTTTAGTGGAATGAGTTAAAATTAATGGATCGGACCTAAGTGAATCATTTGTTGATTGTGATTAGGTTATGTCTATTGAAGCTTAAATTTAGATGGCCCGCCAAGATTCCCAATCCACACGGACTTGCATGGATCACTTGATATATTCTACCGGACCAATTTAAGGGTCCATTTAGAATTGCATTTAATATATTAAGAATATAATTTGCACATTATTTAAGTAATGGGCTGCTCAATTATATTAATATATTAATGAAAGACATGCGGGCTTGTTTCTTTTAGTAAGAATGGGTCTGGTTCACATGTGGGCTTTTTATTTAAAGTTCAATGGATTAAATGAAATAAGAAAATAATATTTTGGCCCATTTACTCTAAGTGGGGCGGCAAGGGTTAGTTTAACCTAATATATTATTTTGTTTCATTGTTTTAATTAAATAAGAGTTAATTAATTTATTTATTAATTGTTTAATTAAAGAAACAAATCTTTTCTAATCAGGAAATATATTTCCTAAAAGTAAAATTAAAAGACTTGTTTGATAAGGAAATAAATAATTAGTTTTATTTATTTAATCAAATAAGAAGTCTTTTTTATTTAGTCAAAAATAAAAGAATAAAAGATCTATGAGTTGGATTAGGGTTTGATGTCTTAAAAACTAGATGGAAATTAGGGTGCAACATAAGCCTATGGTGGGCATGTGATTTCGGCAACCCTAGTTATTTCTAGGTTAGGATTTCGGCAACCCTAATAATAAAAGAAAAGAAGAAGCAAACTTAGGCCACCTATATATTGACAAGTATAGAATTCGGCCATGATATGGGTTCATGATACAAATTTCTTCTTATTCTCAATTCATAGAAGCTTTTTATTCTACTAAAACAAAAAGGAGTGTTAGATTATTCTTTGATAGTATACTATTTGCTTATTCATCAATAAGCTTGTGTATACGATATCGATCTAGGTTCACGCGAGTTTCGATCATTAGATTGAGAACTCAAAAGTGACCGGAATAATCTTAATCATTCTTTTGATTGTTTTTGTGACTAACAAAGAAAAGAAAAGTTTGTTTTGTCCATTCACAGGTTTGCAATTCAAAGAAAAGGGAGACCACGCTCCTAGGTGATCCACGTTCGTGCTAGGATTGAAGATCTTGCGGATTACCATCGACGTAAGTCAATCGGATCACGCGACAAAAGGTATTTTACTTTTTGTTATTGTATATGTATGTTTAATTAATTAAAGGGTTTAAGGTTCATAAAGGAAAATTTTTTAAAAGTCACTAAATCTAATTTTTAGTATCGCTTCCGCTGTGTGTACTTCTTTGGTATTTTTCCCAACAGAAAGCACATTCTAGCTATCTCTTGCATGGTCATAGAGTTTGTGTGATCAACTTTCTTTATTTCATTGTGTTTGCATCACCTAGATCATTTGCCTTGCAAAAAGTGTGAAGTCTCTTGTTGTTGAGTGATTCTTCAACATAGAGCAAGAAAGACTTGGCAAAGAGTGTGAGGCTCTAAGTAAATCCAAGCAAGGAAAGTATTGGCTAAGAGGTGAGATGTCTTTATGTAAGTCCAAGCAAAGTATTGTCCAAGGGTGTGAGGCTCTAGTTAGACAAGCAAGGGAAGTCTTGGCTAAGAAGTGTGATGCCTCTAAGTAAGTCTGAGCAAAGTCTTGTCTAGGGGTGTGAGGCTCCGGTTAGAAAAGCAAAGGAAGACTTTGCAAGGAGCTAGGCTTCAAGTAAGACCGAGCAAGGAAATCTTCCTAGAGACTTGAAGATAGTCTCGGTTAGGGAGTGGCTTTCTAGAG
Organism: Acer negundo; assembly: GCA_035582765.1. Taxonomy (NCBI): domain Eukaryota; kingdom Viridiplantae; phylum Streptophyta; class Magnoliopsida; order Sapindales; family Sapindaceae; genus Acer; species Acer negundo. The sequence continues at coordinate 8,393,288 of CM069238.1, read as the reverse complement.
GCAAGCGATTTGTCTCGGTTAGAAAGATTGTGGCAAAATTCTCTTTCACTAGGCCCAAGGGTAGACTAGGAGTTGATAGCTTGGAGTGTATATCATTGGTTGATTGCATTGAGTGTGTATCTCCTTTTCATCATAATGGATTAGCTTGCCAATGGTTGTGGTATCAACCCGTGGACGTTTCTTATGAGGTTTTACCACGTAAAAACAATTGTGTCATGTTTTGTTTTTACTTTTCATTATCTTCCATATCATTCATTGATTGTATCACTTGTGAATTGTATTATATATTGTGTTGATTAGCTATCCATTTGTTAGACACACCAAGTGTGCACATCATTGTTCCGTGAAAAAGAAGTTTGGAAGAATTTGGAGCCTATACCTATTCACCCCCCTCTAGGTATATTTACATTATAATTACTTAAGGGAATTTCATTTGGTATCAGAGCGGGTGTCTAGAAGCAATTAGATAGATCCGTATTATAGTGTTTGTGTTTTGATTTGTTATATTTTTGAGCTATGGGTGATTGGATGCCGGAAGGTGCCTTTAGTGCTAGACCTCCACTCTTGAATAGTGGTAACTACACCTTTTGGAGAAATACAATGAAAGCCTACATTAGAGCCATGAATGATAAATCATGGATGAGTATGGGTGATGTAGTAGAGGAAGAGGAGTCCTTGGTTGATAGAGAACATGCTAGCAATCACACTGCTCATGTGGCTATATATGAAAAAAGATTTGAGGATAATAATGAATACTCCTCAAGTAATGAGGAAAGTGAATACTATTCAAGTAGTGAAGATACTGAAATCTCCCTCAATCATGAAGAATTTGAAGCTTCCTCCAATCAAGATATATAAGCTTCAATGACAAGATCCTTCAACAAAAGAATGAAGAAAACAACAAGTTGAAGTTGATCAATGTCAATTTAGTGGGGATAATTGAATCTCTTATCAATAAGAAGCTAAAGAATCATGATCTAAGCTCAAAAGAATTCAATAAGCTTAAACACAAGATCCTAAGTCTAGAAATGAACCTTAAGGATAGCAATGATAGACTTAGCATCTTGAAACAAGAAATTGAGCAAAGGGATAGTTCTCTTGTTTGTGCTAGGAGGCTTGAGAATGTGCTTAATGCCAAACTTAGTAAGCACCAAAAACAAGAGAAGAAGCATGAAGAATGGCTTAAGAAATCTCATGAAGATGTTAGGAAAAGCAATGATATCTAGAGAAATATGCCATTAAGAATAGGGTGTTTAGTGATAAACTTGATGAGGCAAGTACGATGATTAACAAGATGTCATCTAGTTCTAACAAGGTAGAATCCCTCATTATAAGTGGTAAGCATCCGTGTGACAAAAGAGGTTTGGGTTATATCAATGAGAAGGAAACTCCTTCTACTAACAAATCTACTTTTGTCAAAGCAAGTGTTGAAACAAATGTAGGTTCTCTTTCTCAAGGTAAAGCAATGAAAGCTACCGGAGGTGCCTCTACATCAACAAGGAGCTTCAATGGAAAAACTCAACAAGCTCAAAGTCAAAAAGCATCAACTTCAAATGCAAGAGGTGGAGCATTAAGGGTTGGATCTCAAAGAGGTAGAGTTGTGAAAAGACCAAATGCTTTGGAAGCACATGCAAATGGTAAAATTCTAAAATTCATACATATATGTCATCATTGTAACAAGGTAAGACATATTCGACCTAAGTTCTTTGCATACATTCAGAAATGTAAATTTGATAATGCTTTACATGATATGTCTTTGAATGGTCTTATGCAATCATCCATGTATGGATATAGAACTAGACCTAGGAAGACCTTGGAAAAACATGTTGAGAAAGAACATGTTGATGACTTGCTTATTAAATCTCGTATTGTGCCTCACTCTACTGTGCATAAGAAAATTGATAATGCTTTGTTTGATGTATTTAAGAATGTGACTAATAAGGTCAAGGTGCATGTTAAAAAGTCAAATATTTAGTCAAAGAATGTTAGTGGTAAGAGTGAGAGGAGTATTGTGAAGAAGAATGTTAAAAAGATTTTGTTGAAAAAGAGTGTTTCACATGATCATACTCATAGTCTTGATGATATCCTTATTGATGGCAATAATGTAAGATCCTTGATTTGTATTGGTTTGATTCCATTACAAAACTCTCTATATTTGTAATAAGTGTTGCTTAGGTGGTTCTTGGTGAAAATAAGCTTCAAAGGTTAAAAGCAACGTCTTATGCAAATATTGTCTTTAAAGGAAACATCGCATTCTTCGATGCTAAGGTATTAAGATTCTTCTTCCTCTTGTAAGGCGTAAGTGCACACACACAAAATTCATTCATGTGTGTCCCTGCATCGTTGTGCAAACATTTGGTATAACACATTCACACACATTTAAGTATGCTCATGCATTGGTCTCATATAGACAAACATTGTAGAATTGCATGTTTTATCACTATCGCTTAGATATGACATACTTGTGTGAAATTGTGTTTATTTGTTTATGTTTATTGTATTTTGGACTTGAACATGATCTCATATGATTCCTTATTGAGTCCTGGTCATTTCGATTACTCATTCATTAGGTTTCGAGTCCAAACGATGTAGTTACGCTACTTTGCGTTCTCATTCATTGAGTTGTCTTCGTCGTTATTTTTTGAGATGAATTCTCAATTGTGTGTGAGGGAGTCACAGTTTGTAATCCGTAAATGGATTAGAATTCAGAGTTTGGATGCCCGAATAATGCTGAAGAACGTGAGAGGAGGGCGAGGGAGTTTGCTCGACCAAAGGCCAAGCAAAAGGAAGCCACATATAGGCCACATGTGCCACACGACCAGGCAGCCTCTCTGCCCATGTGTGGCACACGCGCCCCATACATGGAGGTGATGTGGCAAGTTATGGTTGGTTCGTTTTTCTCTCCCTTGAATTCTTTCAAAAGCTCTCCTCCTTCCCCTCAAACCTAAAGTATAGAAAATTTGAAAAATATGAAATCAGAAATTTTCTCTCAATTTTAGTTTTATTATTTTGATCATAACTCTCTCATATGAACTCGAAATCAAGTGATCCAAAAACAAAAATTATTGGTTTTGAAGAGAGCTACAAAATCTAAGCATTTTCAAAGTCAAATGAATTCATGATTTTTCACAGCAAGCTGTTCTTCAGTCCGAATTTCATCTTTGTATTTGAAACTTCTTCTTGTCACTTTCTCTTTGATCATCTCTTTTAATCTTCTTATTTGATAGATGATTTGTGGTAAGAATGATGTTAGAGTGATTGATCAATTGTTAATTGAGTTTTAGCTTTGTGATTTATCTTGAACATATATTTGCTAAACTTGATTTAAACTTGAAATTGATTCTAGAAATGTTATATGTGTTGTGCTTCATGATATTTTCTAGGTTTAATTTCATGATCTAAGAACTAAGATTTTTGTGATATCTTGAATATTCTCATCTTGTTCTTATTGATATACTTGCCTTGATTTCTAGGTACATTTGTGATTGTTTGTTGAAAGCATATCCTAGAATATATCTAAGCATGTTCATAGAGTTTAATTGATCATCTTGCTTTATTTGTCTTGTGTTTGCATCATTTGCATCACTTAGATCATTGCCTTGTGCAAAGGTTGAAGTCACTTGTTAAGGTGAATGAAGCCTTGATTTTAGCAAGAAGACTTGGCTAGGAAAGTGTTCCAGATAGCCAAGCACAAAGTGAGAGACTGAAGCCTCCCCCAACTAACATTGGGATTACCACATGGAGAGTCTTGGAGGTAGAATGTGATCCTACAAGCAATAAAAGAAGACATCAAGAAGAAAGAACAAATCTGAGGCAAGGTAGAGCAGTCAGCAACACGATATCCTTACATGGATTACGAACAAGAGCATATGGATTATGACTAGGGGGCCCCAGATAATACTGAGGTGGGTGGAGTTCCTTGTCAAATTATGATTGCAGTGATACAGGACCTAAATACCTGGATGCTAAAGAACAGATAGATGTTCAAGGAAGTCAGAGACTAGAGATAGCTTCGAAGAAGTGTGGGAAAACATCACAAAAATGCAAGCAGAGCTTGAATTAGTCCCAATGCAAGAAGGGAAAAAAAAAAAAGCAAGCTCATGTGGCATTCTAAGGAGGTCCTATGATTGATGAATATGGAGCTCAGTACCAGGCAGTTATGGAGATGTCCAAGAGAGACTCAAAGAGGAAAGGGATCCGCAAGGGAAGGGATCGATGGTTAGGGAGCATACAGCGTCATTAGATGACAAGTGATCCACACAATATTTCACATATCTCTATTTTGCCAGTTTTTTATTTTATATTATCTTTAAACTATTTTATTTGTTTAGTATTTCTCTAGAATTGAACTCTTTAGTTTCTACACTCTATTTCTTTTGATTTCTT